>VXBC01011185.1:94873-194181 GCA_013399945.1 Ploceus nigricollis
TCTGTTTCCTTCCCCCCGCCTCATGCCCCCCGTTCCCCCGTAAAGGCTGTCTCGCAGCCCTCCCGCTCCCCGGCTGTCCCTGCCCCGGGGGTGTGGCTGTCCCCATGCCCTCCTCTCCGTCTCCCCACCGCGCCAATCGGGCTCGCAGTGCGGCCATTTGAATGCCGCCCGCCTCTCCTCGCGGCGGGAACGCTGTGCATTCCTTCTCTGCTACAGATGGGGCCCCATCCTCGCCCACCTCCCTTCCACCCCGACGGGGTGCTGGGTTTCACCTTGGGGTTCATCTCCCCTTCTGGGCATCCGCCAGCGTTTGGGGGCGCTGGTCCTGTGGGATAGGCACTGCGGCGGGGGCTGTCTGGGGACACAGCAAGAGGAGCCCCTTTTCTAGACGTTTCTTTTGCCTCGCCGTAAAAGCCACGAATAGAGGCCTCACTCACTAACATCGGTGACTCAAAGATAGTAGCTGCGTCCAGGTGTGAAAGCTACCCCCTGTTCCAGGAGCATTTCCCGAGCTTTAACGTTGCCTTTTTGCCTCTTCTTTGTAGGGTAACAGTTTCTCAGTGCATTCCGTACCCTATTGAATACCGAAATGTGTTTAAACAATGTTACTTTTGCAACTCTGCTCCTTTCAGAACCAAGCAATGAAAATTATTTGTACTGATCTGACTGTACTGATACATAATAAAATTGTAGAATGATCAAACCTATTATGTCTAGTCCCTTTTTTGAAAACAAAGCATTCACACGATCCGAATGGTATGGGTAATGTTAATGCCACTGGATGCTTAGCAGTGTCTTTTCCATATCAGATTACAATTGGTTTGTTCTTGCTGATCTGTCCTCTGTGAACACCAAAGGCCCCAAGAGGAACTGTTTCTCTTGAGAGTTCTGCTGTTTAAAGGCACGAGATGATTTTAGTTTGAAAAAGAGCAGCTTCAAATGGAGTCCACATTTTTGTTTTACTGCCCTTAAATGAGGGCAGTAAAAAGACACTAATTTTGCTGCTTTTGTTCACTTTTGCTATTAAGTTGTAATAAATATTACAACCAGTCCAGTTCTAAAACAGTGATACTTCTGAGTATCTCAAGACCACAGCTACAAGACGTTAAAATAAGGTGTATTTATAATTCTATCCCTAGAGTTCTTGATACAAATAATGTAATAGTAACAGCTCTTCTTTCAGTTGGTAATTTTAAAAGATAAAATAGAGAACCTGCTAAAATGTACTGCTCAAGAAGAGAATTTCTGGCTGTTGCTAGTAGAAAGCTTTATGTGTCTCCAAGAACTGCAGACCTGCAGTGTATGTATGGTCTCTGGGCACATGTGAAACCATGAGAACACAGTTGCTTTGCTTTAGGAAATGTGTAAATAAAGTACTTACAACTAGTGTGTATGTCCAGCTGTCTTCAAACTGTTCTAATTGCTATGCAAATTTTCATTCACCTGGAGCTGTGGTATTCTCATCTGTAATGCCACTTCTGCTCGCAAAAAAATGGTGTGATCGTGGGCTTCTGTAAGTGGGAGCTTGAGAACACTTTGTAAGTAAGTGGAGTCTTGAAACTTATAGATACTTTTAAAACACAAAAAGCAATCTGAATTTAAAAGTTCCCTTATTTAGAGCTGTTCATGTACTGTTGCATATCTGTGATGTAGCATCTGTTGGTTATTTGGCTTTCACAGGTGTTCGCTCCAACACAGCAATTTCCAGAATGCTCTTCGGTGCTGAGGTTGATTTTGTAGGTCTGAGCATAATCTGTGGAATGCTCTGAGGGCTGGCTGTCCTCACAGCTCATACTTCTGTTTCAGTGATTGCAAATAACTGAGAGATAATTCAGAGAGCTTTTAATCCATATAGGTTAATATTGAGGTAATCTTGCAATCCAGAGAATTCAGACTTCCTCCAAAAGGAAGGAAATCAGTATTTTAACTCAGAAATCTATTCTCCAGGATATCTTGATTTGAAAAGTTTTAATTTTTTTTACAAAATCTCCGATGTAACACATCTGATACTTTTTAAAGGTGCTATATGAAAGTAGTGTGCTTTCAGTGTAAACTGAAATCTGAACAATTAATTTCAGTTTTAGATATTACTACACTTTACAATGCAGAATGTAGCCAACAGCATGGTAGTTACTTCAGAAACATAAAGTAACAAATGCTTGTTTTAGTGAAAGTGTATTTGCCTGATTTTTGACTCTGCCGCTGGAGAAAAAAGTGACAAGGCTGCTGTTTCATCTATCAGCATAAAGCTGGAGAAACATTTATTTTTTATTCCCATCATTTCCTTCTATAAAGAAAAAAGCTAGATCAAGTAGCAGTTGTAGCTTAAATAAGGAATTTACTGCTCAATACAAATTTTTGTTGTTGTAAGCTTTTTTCGTGGAAGAATTCCAGTATTTTCAATTGTGATGTGTAAACAGGAGAGGAAAATGAAATAGTTGCTGTTACAAATAATTGGATTTAGTTTACTAAACCCATTAATTTGTAACTAATAAAGTCATTTTAATAGCAAATACAAACATATGTAAGTGGCATTCTTCATGGGGTGTGGTATTCCCATTGCATTAAATGCTGCTCCAGGATTCCAGCTGTTTCAAATAAAGCTTACACGGTAGGTACATACAGAATTGTTTCTCAACACACTGGAGAAAGATGCTTTGGGTGTAAGTGTGAGAAGTTCTCAGTTGATGCAACAAATGCTTCAGCATCCTGAGATTACAGCATTGAGTACCCTTTGGTTTAGATAATTCCAGAAACCATGAAAAATTGTAGCTGTGTAAGCCCTTCGGTTTTTGGACAGTATTAATCCTAATAGGTAGTGCTTAGGACCTCTCTTGATTTATATTGCTTTTCCAATATAGCTACACAGTGGTAAAAAATAATTTACTTTTTAGAATTGGTAATGTGGGTGATGTGAGATACAGAATTTTAAAATTTGTCATGTGAGAAATACTACACAGTGAAATAAATTTAAGTGTTGAACTGAAGTTTTTGAAACAAAATAGCTTGAGGTTCTAGTTTGTTATGTAGGCTTTATCTGTATATATAAATGGACTTTAAAAGTGTGGGATATTCTGTATTTTTAGTATCTATCCCTGAGTGTCTGGTTTGGGGTTAATGAAGTGTGTTTGTGTAGGAGAGGGGAATGAGATGTCTTTAATGTAAGCAGTGCCCTCCCCTGCTGGGAGATGACTTCCTCGTGGCCTTCTCTGGGGTACCTGTAGCTACAGAACTTCCAGTTCTTGGTATAGAGCTCTGAAACCACATGATACAAGAAATTGATCTGGTTTGAATTCATTAGTCTGGTTTCTATTTGTTCCACAATGATGGACAGCATAATTTTATATCAGGCAAGTTTTATTAATTTAACCTGACTTTATACTGGCTCAGGTACAGTCAGTTTTGCAGCACCTGGTTCTAGCTGAGTGATGTGCTCTGGCTGACAAAACTGGTATAATCACAGGCTACTGATCTGGGTCAGGTCATGGATCTGCTCTCCACTGTGGAACATTCACTTTGGGGTGTTTTCCATGTGAAAGGAGCTCAGCTTGGTGTATGGCCTGTGTGGGATCACACACAGAAGTAATTTCTGAGCTTATGGAGTACTGCCACACTCATTAGCATGTGGAGTTAGGAATTCCAGGGTTATAGTCAGGATTCCTTTTATATGCTCCCATTTTGGTCACTAAACAGTGAAAGAACTGTTAATATCTTTACTAGAGAAGATTCAGGTAGGTTGTGGTGCAGATTGTTGAGGAAAATATTGATTGGGAGCTATGATGAAGATTCTGAAGATGTCACTAGAGTTTATTCCTGTGCATTTCATCCTCTGTAGGTTGCCTCTTATTCTGTTAGGACAAGCAGAGCAGTGTCTTTTGGGAGAGCAGTGTCTTCATGTTCCTGAACTGTGGAAGAGTAATTTTGGAGATAAAACTAATTGACTTAATACATTTTAAGAACAAAACCTAAATTTGAAAGTGAATTCTCTCTTACTGTAAGAGTTATAATTCACATATTTTTTTGGATCTGGAAATAAGCACATTTGTTAGAAGGTTCACTGCCTACACCAGCAGTCTCAGAATAGTGTCAATATTTGTGACTTGATTGTTTGTAGTATGTATTTGGCTGTGAACACTCTGGTGCCTGTCAAGCAGTGTAAATGTGCACATTTTTTAAAAGCAATAGTTAATGATTTTAGCAGTGTCTGAGCAAGGACAATTTTATTTTCACACCAAAGTACATATCCTTAGAATTCTAGTGACTACTTTTAAAGCAATATGCTTAGGGTAGAGGAGTTAAATTTTTCCTCCTAATTCCTTTGAGTTTAATTTCGTGCATACAAATTTTAAAAAGTAGAACAATTTCAAGTGACCATGAGTCTGATAGCCTGAATTAAAACATCAAGTGAAATTAGCCCAAATATACAGTATTAGAAGTATTATCCTTCTATCTCAGCTTTTTCAAGTAGCAGTTTGAAGTTGATCATGGCTTCGTTCCTGATTTGCTGTCCTGTTTCTATGCAGTTTCTTTCATGTCCTATCCCTGGAATTTGTCTGCAGCCAGTTAGCAGAAATCAGGGTAACTTTTGTATTACACTGTATGATCACTCACTGCGTGTCTGAAAGATACCATGAAACACTAATTCCATTTGTGCTGTGCAGAGCTTAATGACTGCAGCGCTTCCATCTCTGCTGTCGAATGGAAGCAAGCAGCAGGAGACAGAAATGGGAGATTTGCATCAGCTTCCAGTGTCACTGCTGTGTTCCAGATTCAAAAAACTGGTGTTCTAGGTACATTTAAATTCATCACTAAGTGTGTAGTCTGTGTAATTACAGCAGACTTCCTGAAAAACCTGAGACTTCCTCTGTGATTGCTTCTCCATTACACAAGATTGACTCACTTTCATTCAGTGCATGTTCTTTGCAGTGGCTTCTAAATACCCCTTCTATTACTTCAAAACTATGGGGATTTCTCTCTTTTAAGTCCCGACTGCAGAACAGTTTTAAACTTTCAATGTTACAAAGGTACTCCTGTCTAGAAGGAATTTTGAGTTCTAGAAGAAATTTTGAATCTTGCACTTTGTGATGAAAGTATTGAAGGAAGTTTGCACACTCTTCTCTAAGGCAAACGCTTTAAATTTGCTCTTTGTCTGTATTTTCAGGTAACTGAGCTGAATGAGCCCCTCTCAAATGAGGATAGAAACCTGCTGTCTGTAGCCTACAAGAATGTAGTCGGAGCTAGACGGTCCTCCTGGCGCGTCATCAGCAGCATAGAGCAGAAGACTATGGCAGATGGGAATGAGAAGAAGCTGGAGAAGGTTAAAGCCTATAGAGAGAAGATAGAAAAGGAGCTCGAGACAGTCTGCAATGATGTTTTGGCTCTCCTAGATAAATACTTGATCAAGAACTGCAATGACTTCCAGTATGAGAGCAAGGTCTTTTACCTGAAAATGAAGGGGGATTACTACCGCTATTTGGCAGAAGTTGCTGCTGGAGAGAAGAAGAACAGTGTCGTGGAGGCCTCAGAAGCTGCCTATAAAGAGGCTTTTGAAATCAGCAAAGAGCACATGCAGCCCACTCACCCCATTAGGCTTGGGCTGGCACTCAATTTCTCAGTGTTCTACTATGAAATCCAGAATGCCCCTGAGCAGGCCTGCCTTTTAGCCAAACAAGCCTTTGATGATGCCATAGCAGAGCTGGACACACTAAATGAGGATTCCTACAAGGACTCCACTCTCATCATGCAGTTACTTCGAGATAACCTCACTCTGTGGACGAGTGATCAGCAGGATGAAGAAGCAGGAGAGGGCAATAATTAATAAGCTTTC
The DNA here is from genome assembly GCA_013399945.1 of Ploceus nigricollis. Lineage (NCBI taxonomy): Eukaryota > Metazoa > Chordata > Aves > Passeriformes > Ploceidae > Ploceus > Ploceus nigricollis. The sequence goes on from VXBC01011185.1 coordinate 100,701, forward strand.
CTCTGATCCCTCTTTCATCCACTTGGCCATCCCCATCATCACCAATATTTCCTTGCCACAGTCACACTAAATATCTAGTGCTAAGCATATCTGTATTGTACAGCTGTTCAGATCTGCTGTCCACTTTATCAGAAGCAGTTTCAGATGAGTCTTCATGGGCATTGATGGATTGATTGGTTTATTGGCCCTATTTATCTTAGTTGCACTTGAGCAGTGCAGAAGGAGGCATTTTTAGTTTGCCTGTTGATTGGAAAACATGGGAAAGAATAATGGAAAGTGATTGAGGATAACTAGATTCCAGTTAAAGTTTTCCGTTTGGAATGAGCTGACAGTTCTGTTAAGCAGTACATTTTGTGCATGCAAAGTAAATTAGCCACCCCAAATTCTTTTCAGTCAAAGAAAACAGTTAAGCTGATGTGAAATGACAACTCTGTTCATCAGTTTACAATAAACTGTTTGAAATGTGAGGTTTCAGTAGCAATTTGGTTTTTTTGCCTCTAACTTATGTGCACAGTTTCTTTAAATGCAGTGCATCTACCTAAGAGTTTTGATACTTGTAACTTTTGCAGTTGTTTTGAAGAATCATGAATTTATTTTTTGTAAACTCTTTGGCTGTTTAGTTGTCTGTGTATTCTGACAACTCTATGTCAATATTTGCCCATGTTAAGATGGATGACTGGGAAGCCAGACTTCTAAATTAAATGTTTTGGAATTAAGTGAATAAAATAAAATGCTGCTTCAGGGATGTTATCTCTACATGAGCTGTCCTGTCTTTTGTTCGGAGCAGAGATAGAGTTATCCAACACATCACTGATGGGTTAAAACATTTTTAATCAAAAGTTTAATGAGAAGTTGACACGTGCTAAACAACACAAAACCACAACATAGTGTTCTGAAAGAAGAAAAACCCAAACCCACAAAACCCAAAAGCGCCTGCAGTGGGGGTCACCTCTATTAAAGTAGAGTTTCCCAAGGTGGTATATTTAGTTCTTTGCTCAGTGCAAGAGCTGCTGAACAGTTGTAAAGCACATAACATATCAATGCACAGACTTGTGTTTGCTTCTGTCCACTGCAACTTCTAAGCTCTTTCTCTGAAGTGCTGATCACCAAATCAGCTTTACGCATGAATATCCCAGTAGCTATTTCATATTTACCTGCTTCAAACAGAAGCCATACTTGTTGCTAAAGACTGCCTTTCTCTATTTAGCTCACTTAAGTCTAGTCCACAAACTTAACACTGTTTTTGTTCTCTCCCAACAGTTAGAGTACATGTACGTTTATTGGTGCTGTAGACACTTCTGTCATGGTATGTCCCAGAAGCAGGAGAAGTTAGCTGTATCCAGACTGCCACTGGCACCTGAGCTAGCTCAAAGGTCATGTAAGTTCTCATTTATCAGAACTGATAGTTTTTAATTATAGAAATAATTATTACTGGTCAGAATTACCCACAACAACTGCTCATACTTTTTAAAAGCAGTGCACTGGTTCTTTTTAAGTATCTGGAGTCTTAGAATTTTTAATGGTAAGATTTGTGTGCATTTACATATTCTATCATCTTAGAGATATTCTAGCTTTATTATATCAGTAAAATTTGCAACAATTGAAAGAGTAATGCAACATCTGAAAAAGGTGAAAATACAGGTACACACCTTCCTACTGCCCCTGTGGAACCAAGGTAAAATGGCCATAAGATTGCCTTTTTGCATTGAAACAGTCTGGATGGTTAATAAAATATTGGCAGTTGGTGGGTTTATCTCCCTGTTGATACCTTTTTTATTAATATTTTTTCTTAATTCAAGAGCCAAGGGGTCCTTTCTCGTCTTAGTTACTGTCTTGTGCAGACCCTTGATCACAAAACCATGAGCATGATGTAGTTTGGAAGTGAGTCAGCAGGTCTGGCATCCCTGGACTGGCAGCTGAAGGTTGGCTGTTGCCCTGGTGCATGGGATCCCAAGTGGAGACCGAAGCCATTCTGCACAATGATGCTGTGTAGCAGTGAACTGGATTCCCAGTAGGAATGCAGATACTTCTCTCATGTTTTCTAGCTGTCAGTGAATGAGCCAATGACATGCAGAGCATGTTTTTGTGGTTGTGTTTTGGTAGGAGTTAGTAGAGAGTTTTCTATGGAGCAAGAAAACAAATGCTCCAGTGCAATCCATATCCTTGTTTACACTTCAGCAGCTTTTTAATTTCCTGGGCCCTGGGATTGCTAAATGCTGTTTTGTAATCCTTACTGTGATCTGGAGGAAACCAAAGCTGATGAATAGCACATGTTTATTCCAATATTTTTCAGTAGACCCCAGGATTCAGGTATTTTGGAACTGGTATTTCTCATAGATGACTCCCAAGTCATGTCTTCTGCCTATCACTCTCTAAAATAAATAAAATCCTAGGCTATGCCCAATTTCTTGTTTTCTTGTTTGAAAACACCAGATGTATTCACCAAAGGTGCTTAGTTGAAGTTCACAACATTTTTTGAAGCAGGAGTAATTCCAATGGAAAGACTCAAAATTGAGTGACTTTCCCCCCTGTCCCCAGGAGGGACTTCTTTATGTGTCCTTGAAGGCATAAAAGGTTCTTTGCTGCTCTTGACATGGTGAGGGTTTTGTTAGTGTCCACCTGAGCATTACTCTTGCCAGAACCACAATTTTCATGTCTTTCACAGGCCATTTTTGTTGAGAGGTTCAGTCATTCTGAGGGTGTTAGTATAATAGTAACAAGGCCTGTGGATATCCTTGAATTTTTAGCAACCTGACAGTTGCTAACAGTAAAGCAGCATTTTCTGTGATGTTAAAGGAACTTGAAAGCTATGGCATAGTCAGCCCTTAAATTAATTGTATGATCTTTACATACAAGATATAGGGAGAGAGATACTTTCAGTCTATGTCCTAATCTGCTCAAATGTGTTCAAGTTTCACGGAAATGGTTGTGTTCATCTCTCAGAGTACAAAAACACCCACACCCTATTGAACCCACTGGAACAAAATGTGCCCATACTATGGGACACTAAACTATGTACTGAGAGGCTGTTCTTCAACATGAGCAGTAGCACTGAGAATGTGAAGGTTCCAGGGAAGCAGAAACCTTAAGAAGAGAGGTGAGACTGGAGGTCCATGGGTAACACATATCGAAGGACCACAGTTCCTCTGGTAAGTAACCATTCACTCTATTACAACTTGGGTCTCACTATGGGTTTGAAAATAGATTTTCCACATTGCCTTTCCCTTGCCTGTGACTTCAGGCTGTGGTTTTCCATCCTTAATACTCACACCTGTGATCTAAACTGTAAGTTGGATGGACTGCCTTCCAGAGCCCAATCTATTTCCAAAGGTGCATGAGGCTATTCCCTAACCTACTCTCAGGGCCTCTTCCAGCAGCTGCAATAGGCTGCTTTATAATAATCTAGAAAAAGAATTATGTGAGTACACCTCACATTGAGGGAAATGAAAAGCCTGGCTGTATTTTAAGTCATGTAAGAGAATGACTTAGTGATAATGGAAGCTAGAAGGGTGAAAACTGATGTTGTTATACATTATAAAACATTTTCTGTCAGCATGGGACCAACTGGAAATCTTTCAATAAACCAGTTTGAGTTTAAGGACAGAGAGAAAACAGGAAAAATATTCCAGTACTTTGTATCCTTGGTTTTTTGAAATTCTATCCACACCACATATTTGAATTAATTTAACATAATTGATGAGGAAAAATTGGCTAAACCACTTCAACAACACAAGAAACCTATTTGGATAGATCTTGGGTTCATTGAAGCAGCTCTTTGAAATCAGTGGCAGATTTTGAAGAATGTGAAGTTGATTATCCACATAATTGACAGAGGATGTTTAGATCTTGTTCTGATCAAGCCTGCAGTACTTGAAGTTCCATAGATGCAGATGGTTTAGTGTCTGAGCCTTAGTGATTTCTGAGATAAACAAAGATGTTTTCTGAACACTGAGGTCAGGCCAGGTAAATTTTTAATTGACGTTAGAAATTGAACCATCTGTTAGAAATAACAGTGTTTATTATGACTTTCCTGTATGCCAATTATGATTTAATATTGAATAACTATAAATGTAGTAATACACATATATGTATATATATAATATATATATGCTTCAAGTATACACATTTTTCTGAATCTTCAGTGTTACTTGTCTTATATTTTAGTCTAAATTATTTTAACTAATGATTATGAACCAGCTTGGTCTGTCCCAAGTCAAACATTATAGCCAGATGAATTATTTTCATTCAGCTGAGTTTTTGTAAACCCCAGAGTGCACCAAGGCAAAGCACTGAGTACTTCAGCAGTTAATATATATTTTTTTATGGAGGGAATCATTAGGAAATCACTTATGTACTGTAATGTACTCAAATTAGTATGAGCTATTTTCACGTAATTCAATAATGTGATCGATTCCACTTTAGGACTCAATCTAATAGTAGTTGAACTCTTCCATCTCTGAAGAATTAAGTGGTTTAACAATGTGTCTAAGAGAAGAAACAGATCAAAATATACTATCCATATGACTTTCAGTGATGTTTTGCCAATTATAAATATTAAATATAATAATTATTTATAAATTATAAGAAACATACGTTATTAGAAATATAAGCCCATTATATTTGCAGTAAATGTATATAAAGTTTGTGGCATTTAGAGAACTGCATCCTTGTTTGAACATCTGAGGAATGTCCTTTATTCAGGGATTTCTCCAGCAGAGGCTACTGAAAGAGCAGGGATGGCAGAAAAGCATTGATTCCTTTCCCAAGCACGTAAGGCACACATTGGAAGGAAGCAGGAGTTGCAGGGGGTTGGCAGAGCAGCATTTTCCTACCAGGCTTTGTGACTGTTGTTGTGCCCTTCCAGCAGAAAAGAACATCTGATTCTTGCACAGGGCAGGGAAGTAGATGGATGACAGTGATTAACTGGTTTCCCTGCTGAGTAAAATGGATCATGTTCTCTCTCTGCAAGGAGAAACTTGTGCTTGTCCATGTTTTCTTTGTTTTGACTCTCAGAAAAAAGCCAAATCCCGTGTGGTTATTTGTTTGTGAGGTACAGCCCAGTTACTCCAGTGACACACTTGCCCAGGGTGTGGGGCCTTAGAGCACCACCCAGAGGGATGCAAGGTGTGGGCACCGTGCTGGGGCAGCCTGGCCACCATCTGTAGTGGCTTCCTGTCTCCATGGCAGCCAGAGCCACCCTGGAGCAATTGTCTCTGTTCCTGTCACTGCATCCCAGATCCAGAGCAGGGAGCAGAAGGCTGGGCTTGCCTTTGGCAGGAAATGGCCCAGGTCTCTGCAAGTGCTTGCTCTGGCTGTCCAAGGGGTGAGTGAGATTCCAGCATGTCCTTAAAGGGCAGAGACATCTCTGCTCTCTAGTGCCACCCCAAGATTTTTAAGGACTACTATTTGCCTCTTCTGAAACAAGTCCTGTTAAGCCCCTCTGGGCTGTAAGATGGTATGGAAGGATTGGGAAGTTCAGACTTTTTCTGTCACTGGTATCATCAGAGCCCAGCATTGCTCAGAGATGAACATGCTGTGGTACCACTGCTGAGTCATTCTCTGGGTTTCCACAGCTGACACTTCCTCACTTTGAGATTGGCCACGAGCCTAGGCTAAAAGGGGACAGAATTAACTTATTTTTAGGTTAGTGAAGCCCAGCTTTAGCTGAGGTTATTATCTCATTGTTAGTTGTGTTTAAAACAATTGCTTTATATTTTTACTAAACACATTATGTGTGTATGTTTGGTGTTAATTCTGCCATAAAGATTATGCTGAATCCTTGGATTAGGAACTGATTAAGAACCACTGAAGGGCCAGATCTCTGGGTAAGGTATAATGAATTATTCATGCTGTTATCCTAGCACAATCACAATAATGTCTTAGTGCTAATTAGCAGGTGGATGGGCTGACACAAAGTAAGGAATACCCAGGAGATATTTTATTCAACCTATATTCTGATTCATCATGATTAATGTATTTTCTGACCTTACAATTTATTTCTTACTCAATAGAATACAAGTCTTATTTTTCTCTCTGTTATTTCAACTTTTGTTTTTTTAAATCAATTACTTTTTTAGGGCTAACTAGCCTGAGAGCTGAAGCTTTTAAGAGCTTCTGAGACAGCTGCTGCAAAGTTTTACTATTATTTCTCACTATAATACTTTGTCCATATTGGTGAGCTGCATGTTACCATTTCTTCTATTATATGTGATCTTTATTGTCTTGTCTCAATCAGAGCAGAATTTGTCTTATTCTTAATTAACCTAGAACTTGTTTGTGCACTTTTAAAGCATGGCACTTACTGTTGGAATGAATTAGATATTTGTGCATATTAATCTTTATTACTTAAGGCAACACAGTTTATAGCAGATTTATTTTTGCTTGGCCATTAGTTATTACTCTATATTTTCCTCTTTCTCCCTTTTAAGTAAATTCTCAGCATTTTGTTTTACTTAATGTTGTCATATATCATTGTTCATCAAAGGGATTTATCAGAAGTCAAACAAAAGGACATTATTTTGTATTTTGCCACAGTTTCTTAAAAATTCCTAGTTTTTTAAATAAGACTGCAGCTTGAAGCATAGCTTAATGCGGATGTTTCAGTCTCACAGCTCAGCCTGAAAAAAACCCATCCCACAACCAAAACAGTCCTCGCCACCTATTTCCCACTTCTTTTATTCTCTAGCTGATACTTTCCTTAATTCTGTGCTGACCCTGCTGAGCTTTCCTTCCACTCCCCTGCAGAAATAATTCTGGTAACTTCATGAAGATGTGACTGGTTTGTGAGACCTGTTGATTGTATGGGAATGCCCAGCTTAGCCTGATTTTTGTGTGAGATGTGCAGCTGGCTGCTCCATGAATATCTTTTGATTTAGGGAGGAAGTGTATGAGGACAGAAGAATAACTTGGGGGAACCACTGCTGGCCTTCTTTGTGTCTGTCTCTGGTGTTTGTGTTTCTGCTCATCAACAGCGTGAGATATTTATTCTCCCTTTCCTGTCCTCCTCCTCCCCTTTTCCTGTTTCTCTCCCTCGGTCACCACATCCTTCCTAGTGCTGCTTATCTCTGAGAATTTTTCTTCCTTCTCTCAGTTCTCACTCTGCTGTGTGTGATTAAGCACCTGGAACATTTCCAACCTGATGACTGCAGGGTTTTGCAATGAAACCCCTTGGAGATTTACTGAGTGGGCTGCTCTGAAGGAGTTGGACGTTATGAGCCCTAATGCCTGCCTCTGTGGAGATTTGGAAAGTGCTTGGCATATTAAATGCATTGTTGCTATCTGAGTAACAGCAACAATCTGCATGAGATCTTGAGATACAAAAATATTTCCTTGTGACAAACTGTACAAAGTCCTTTGTATAGGAATGTGCTCTTTTCCTTTGTGCTGAACTGCACAGACAGCTGGGCTGGTGGGCACTGCTGCCAGGGACTCTGTGGGTTAGTCTGAGACAAATATCTACAGCCATGCTCAAATTAGGTTTCTAAGCTTCACACTATTTGAAGTCTGGGTCTGAATAGACCAGCTGAGGTTCATCTTCACTTCAGCTGTAAAAAACAAGTCACTTTTAGTAGAAGATGTCACAGCTGTAACCCTGCATTGCTGAGCTGCAATGTTACAATCACAATCCCTACATCTGATTCTACATTAACTCCATCTGAAAAGAGTGGTGGAGGGCAATAATTGTGCTGAATAAACTATACTAAGGTTTTGCTTTAGAGAGACTATGTGAGGATGCCTTGCTGGATGCTGGATAGAAAAATACTGTGTGATAGACCTGAAAGCCTTCTCAGGAACATTGCCCTAAGCTTTTAGCCTGCAGGCTGTCCTCAGAAGGCAGAGCTTTTTGTTACTTTATCTTGCACTCAAGGCTGTATACATGGATAAAACATTGTGTATCAATAATGCTGGCCTTTTATTGCCAAGAAGCTTTTTCCCAGCGGTTTTATAGCCATTTAACATAAAGCTGGCAGTAACATTGTCTGCTGGCTGAGACTGGCCAGAGCTAAAACAGGATTGAATGTAGAAAGGGTATTTGTACTCAGTAAATTCAAATATTTGGGAGTTTAACAGAATTGGAAGAAGATCTAGAAAATTAAAAAGAAGGGGCATGCTTCCATCTTGGTGAGGGTCTGAAGGAGCTCTCAGTAAAAGGAAAACACATTTTCATCTGTCAGCTGGCCAGGTTCTTATTATTGTGGCTTCAACTACAAAGAGCAGAAGGAAGAGGGCAAAGGAATCTTCTCCTCAAGCCCTGTACAGGTGTGGCAGCAACACCTGGTTATTTGCATTGCTGTGACAGAGCCCTGGGTAATCAGTCAGAGAATGGAAATATATTAGAAAATGTACTTATATATTCTATGTAGTGTGATTTCCCTCAGTGTCTTTCTGGAGATTTCTGACAGTTTCTTCTGGATTGTCAGAAGTCCCTCCAGTAAATTAGTGTTTGAACCAGGCTTGAACTTCCTGTGACCATGCTTTGATTCAGAACCTCTGACCTAAATAACGTATTAGAGATTAGAGAATTAAGATTTTTTTAAAAACAAATTGTAGTTTGAATTACTTAAAATTTCTCCTTTTTATCTTCTATCTGTCCTTCAATCTGTCCATCCATTCCTTTTCTTTGCATCTATCCCTGTTACAAAGTTCATATTTTTACCTCAAATATCTTTTATCCTGCTCTTCCCTGAGCCCTCTTTTGTCCTTTCTGACCTATCTTCCCACTTAAAGTACTTTCTTCCTGGCCTCATGGAGCATTGCCATGGTGACCACATGACATCATTGCACTGGGAACGGTTGCCTAGGAAACCATATGATGTCATTGCACTGGAGGCAGTTGCCATGGTTACTGAGTTGGCTGAGGTAACTGGGAAAAAGGGTTTGTCATCTGATGGGTGCCAGGAAATGTTCCCATAAACTGGAATAAAGAAGAGACTTTTATTTATATTTTTATATTCCAGGGGGGGCTGCCTGTGACTCAAAGACCCCATTGCTTTATGTCCTGTAACTTCTCTGGCTGGGCTGTTTCCATTGGTCTCTGGGACCTTGCCCACCTGTTTCTACTGTTGAATGTTACTGTGAACTTCAAACCATAATAAAATGGAGAAAAGCTGTGTTGTCCTGTGGTTCTGCATAAGATGGGATTGCAGTTTCTATTGCTCTTTGTTTTTTCCTCTTTGGTTCCCTTGGTTTCTGAGATAAGTAGCCCAGCCCAGTATTTATCCCAGCAGACATCAGAGGTGCTGTAACAGTGAATGTCACAGCCTGAGCTTGCTGCATCTGCACCAGGCTCTGTGCGTGCCTGTAATTTGTTTTCCACTTCTTTCCTATCTTTCCCAATTTCTATTTCATCACTGCTGACATGTACCTGTCTTGTTTTAATAATTCCAGCAGTTCCCAGAAATGTCCTACGTGAAAGGTGAAGCAGAGGTTAAGTAAAAAGTAGGAGGCAGCTATTAGAGATGAGAAAGGTACTCAAGAACAAGTTTAGTGAGTGTGTGTGATTCATGTAAGGATGTGGGGATGTAAACAGTGGTTAGCACTGTTTGTGATGTGCAGATCTGTACCTCTGTCAGCATTTGTGTATGTACATAAACATACCTGCAATTGCTCTGTGGATAAGTTAATAACTTTTTATGAAAATAGCTTTTCCAAGCTTTCTGCAGTTTGAGTGAATTACATGTCTAGGGCATATTAGTCAAGTCATGCATGTGTGAGTGTGGCTGCCTCCACATGTCAAATAAAGTCTCTGCTCTCAGTACCCCTGCAGATGCTCTGGAGTTCGCTAGAAACTAGTTACAAACTTCCCACTGAAGTTCATGGAATGAGCCATTCTTTGGCCCCACTGTGTGCAGTCATCTTCAAGCTGAAAATCAAAATCCTTCCAGTTACTGTGGAGCTGCAAACAGGAATGCAGTCAAAGAAGCTATGGAGAGTGCTGATGTCAGGCCAGGTAGCTGAGGAATTTAGGGGCACCTGAACTATTGACTGAAATCCAGGATTCCTGAAATGTTTGGAGGATGCTGGAATGGGGGTAGCATCTCAGCTCTGGCAGAACTAGGAGGAAAATCCAGAAGAGGAAACGTAACTTCATTGGGCAGGGAACAGAATTTCCACTTAGGTATGGGGAGAAGAAAGGGGATAGAGATTGGGGGGGTTTTGATGTTTGTTTATTTTGGATTCCCCTCCTTATGCTTTACAAGTACTGTTTGATTGACTGTTTATTTGTGCAGCATACTGAACAAAGCAATCTCAGTCTTTGTGCCAGGGTAACTGTAAAAGGAAGTTGTGCTTCATACCTGAAATCATTTAATGTCATTTTGATCCGATGGCAAAGAACAAAACAGCTCACAGAGGGGGAAAGCAGCAGCCAGTCAGTGCTCAGATCTTTCCAACAATTAGGTGAGAGATGAATAGTCACTTGATTGTGCTTCAGACCTGTGTGTAAATCCTTAAATTCTAGTTTGAAAACAGTGTTTAGTTAATCAACATGCTATGGTGGGGTTTGAAAATCAGGCTGTTCTGTTCATGATGAGCCAAGGGACTTGCATCACTGTAAAATATGTCAGTAATATGGCCTTTCCTGGGCTTTAATGGACTGGAACAGCCTTGCAGGTACTAGTCTGGGATGTTGCTGAATCTGTAATTGAAGGGAGATTTGACCCTACTATTAATGGCCACTTGTGTTACTTTTTCTGTTAACTGAGGTTCAGAATGACCCCTGAACCTGAGTTTGTTTTATTTCAACACTCTACCTGGCAATTTGAGGTTATTGTATTTAAATACATTTTAAACATTTATGTTCGGATGACATTTACTGGTAAAGTATAAGAAAGCAAGCAAGAAACTAGACTGTGTTTGTTTAACTGTGAGGGAGGTATGGGAAAAGGTTGGTAGAGCTTATGGGGTTTTGGTAAATTTTACCTGAAATCCACATTTTTATGAGTCATACTCCAGCTTTTCCTGTCTCTGGACTTTCACCAATGTCAGGTTTTTGTAAATATTTAAATAATAATAATTGTATGCTGTGCTATAGCAATACTGGAGATCTCAAGTGGTACAGAATTACAGATTTATTTTCCTCTAGTGTGAAGCAATTGGGATTTGTACGTGGTGAAGTTCTGTGAGTAGCAGTGGAGGTGGTTTGTGGTGCTGCAGGACACCTACAGACAGTCCTGTGAGAGCTCAGCTTTTGCTGACTAATGCTTCCATCTGCTGGAGAAGTTTGTTTGCACAGTATTCACTCTGTACTGTACTCAGAGAAATAAAATCTTGCTCATTAAACCCCCAAGGATTTAGTCATCATTAGTTACTACAAGAAAACAAGTTCCTCTGGGATTTTAAGCAGCTAACACAAATCACTTAGGTGCTCTATAGCTTTACATCTAAAAGATGTAACTCTCTGCCTACCTGGAATGAGTACTCTTACATTTTATTCTAAAATATCATAATTTATACAGTAGTAACAGAAGTTGAAGTACAGATCCTACAAACATCTTCCTAGTGGGTGATTTTGTGACTTGTGACTCAAACTGGTGCTCAGTGAATGAGAAACTGCAGAGGCTGCAGGACTGTCCCTTTGCACTTCATGGCCAAGCAGGATGGGGCAGATACCCTTTGAGACAGGATGGATTTTGGTGTTGGGATTAGAAAGTTCACTCAGTATTATTTACACTGCCACTGTACATCAGGATCTGTGCTCCCAAAGCATATTTTTGAATTGTGGAATTAACTTGTTTTGCAATAAACTTGAGAACTTTGAATAAAACTTGTGTCTGGAGACACTGTAGCCCAGCTAACAGAGTGCTTCCCAGCCCACCTTTCTCTCCTTAATGAGTTATTTTCTCATTTTTTCCTGCAAATCCATTGATTTATTGAAAGAACAGCATGAGATGGTTACTCTATCTTTGCATTATCTTTTTTTTCTTATTAGATTGTGTAGGAAATGTGTGCAAATAAAAAAACCCCACCCCAAACCATAAAATTTGTGGAGAACAAATTTGTTCTGTGTTATTTGTTCTTTATGATAGTGTTGTAAGAGTGATGATGTCAAAAAACCTTTGGACTTGATACAGTGGCATTACAAATAAATACAGCATTCTTATGTTAGATAAAAATTTTAACTTTATGGATATAAAATTAGATATGAAGTAAATGATAAATTATATATAAAATTTATAAGCTTATATATAAGATTAGATTTATTAATTCAGGATAATTTTAGAGGAAGCAATAAAGATGTAGATTCTTATATATAATATAATCCTATATGAAGATTACATACTGAGATATGTATTTAAATATATGAATTCAACAAACAATAAAAAGAACAATAAACAAGAAAATCAGAGCACTTTGCCCCTGCCTCCCTGCAATCTCTGCAATTCTGTGTCCTTTGGGATCATCGAGAGGATGATCACTTGATACTTCACTTGATAAAAATTATCCATTTGGATAATTTTTATCTATTTGGATAAAAATTATCCATTATACATGGGAAAGTTTGAGATGTCCTTCAAGAGCCAACCCTGTGGAACACATCAGCTCCATCTCCTTCAAAGCTTTGGGCTCCACAGGGCAGTTGTCATTGGGATGTTGGACTTGGCTGTGCAAGGATCACCAAGTGCCCTTAGTTTTAGGGCAAGGACTTGGAATCAGGGTCAAAAACCAAAAAAAGAGATGGATTTTAGGGACTTAATGTTTTTGAAATTATGAGAGTGGTAGGAAATACAGACTTTAGATTTGCTTTTGTTGTTCTTCTGCTGCTAAGGAGAAATAATTCAAGATGTCTTTCACTGATGACACTTACATGTTTTGTAAGTAAATTGATCCCATTTGTGTGTGGGTTTGGGTTTTTCTGAAAATAAACAGCTCAGTACTTCTAGGCAGCAAATATTCTGCTCTGGGTGTTACGAATGTGGGAAACAAATTTGTGCTTGGTAGGAGCACTACACTCTAGGTCCCAAATCCATCATTTGTGTGGACAAATAGCTACTGTTTACCTTAGCAGCCATCAGAAGCTATGTTTGAGTAGGATTAATTGAACTAGATGTGCAGTTTAAAAAATCACATGGAACCCAGAGGCAAAAGCTTAGACAGTTATTGTTTTCCTTGTGTTACTTCACTTGCAGGAGCAGCAATATCTGAAGTGGCCATTGGTAGTAATTTAATAAAAAGGATTTTCTTGGATTTAAAAAAATGCAAAACCCAGGCTGTCCATCATCATGTTATATATGCAAATAAAGGCAGAAGAAGTACTTTTCCCTGAGTGCCCATGCAGGAGCACATTCCATTGCTGATGTCTGTGCTTTTGTCCTCAGAGTGTTTTGGCTGTCAGTATCTTTATGGCTCACATACTTTAGCAGGCTGTAACTCACACCTGCAAGTCTCTGCACAGGGGGCTTGAATTTCTTTTTATTACCTGTGAGCTGAGATTAAGCTACTTACTCTCCTTGTTAATGGATGCATTTGCTGTTGCTGCTTCAAACTGTTTTCTCAAGAAGTTATTAATGATTTAGTATTTAGCCAATTGTCAATTCTTAATTTTCATTAAGAATCTACTTAAAGTGGCCTTAATTGCCTCTTGCATGATGTCATAGCTTTGGACAGTGCCATATCCCAGGGAAATTAAGTTTTTTATGTGCTTCATGTAGGATTGTAAACCTTGATGTTGGGATGTTGTGTTGATGGACATGATTCAAATCAGAAATTGCCATAAAATTTCAGAACCAGTTCCAGCAGGTGAAGAACATGAATGCAAAATTGTGACACCCTGGTTGTCAGTGATCAGAATCACAAGAACTGATGACAAATTTTTCATTGGATAAATAGGCAGAAAATGTTTTCCCCTGAAAAATGTATTTGTACCACATTAAGCACAGTAATGCTCCTTAACTTTGAAGATGATATTGTTTATTTTAAAGGAAGAAAAATGTCGGTGTGTGTACAGGAGGAGGGGGAGGGTGAGTATTGATTTGAGCAGTTGAGTCATGGGAATCAATTTATTTTTCAGTTCCTGGAGAATGGCATTGCAGCTGGTGGTTCGTGACTGCCTCCTCCTTTGTGTCATTGATGGGGCAGAGAGCAATTCTGCTCTGAAGCAGGGAGTTGCTATGCCTTGGATGCTTTGTTCAGCTGGGAATAATGATTTGTTTCCAGTGGTTGAATGATGTCAGCAACATTCACAGGTGAAACTGTGGCTCATGTACCTGTTTGTAAGCTTTCTAGATGTTGTCTTCTCTACACCTTTGTGATTATAGAATATCCTGAGCTGGAATGGACCCACAAGGATCATTGATTCAAAGTCCTGGCCCTGCACAGGACACCCCAAGAATCCCACCCTGTGCCTAAGCATGTTCTCCAAATGCTTTGGGAGCTCTGGCAGGGTTGGCACAGGCTGGGGATGCTCTGTTGTGTGGTGTCAGGGCTGGTTTTCAATCTCATTCTATTCCATCTTGGGAAGCAGCAAACTGAGTCAGTTTTGTTGTAACATTCTAAACATTCAGTGGTGCTCAGCTTGGTGCAGAAGCAGTTGGGGACTCCTGATTACACTGATTGAGTCCAATGGCAGAGAAACAAGACAGGGTTCTCTGCCTACACGAGCTTGTCTGATGTAACAGTTTTGCTGCCTTCTCTCCTTCCCTGTGCCACCTGTACTGGCTCAATGCACACCTTATCTATTAATATCAATTCTGTTCAGTGTGATTTGCAAAATGTCTCTCATACTAATTGTTCCATTGTAAATTTTGGTGTTCCTTCCACCTTCTTTTTTCCTCCCTATCTATTAGATCTTGTTTCCACGTGTTTAATGATCCTTTTGTTGTGTTTCTTGGTTCAGATGCAGCAGTAGAACACTCTTTTTCCATGTTTGGAATTGTTGCTTTCTAAGTTTCTGATTGCTTTAATAAATAAGCCGAACAGATGAGTGCTGATTGTAACTTTCCTCTTATTTTGGTCCTGATGCCAATGGATGTCAGCCTCCCTTAACTCTGAGCACTGCATGGATTACTGGTTAGTAAATGTTTTAAGGTGCTTATGGATCACATGATTGTACTCTTCACTACTTGCTTTAGCTACTATGTGAATGACAATCTAAGAATATAAATGAGTTAATTACCTGGTACTTTGTGTTAGAGGTTCAGTGTTCCACCCCTTTTACCTTTGCTGTTTTCAGAGTTAGAAGGTTGGAGCCAGCCAAGATTTATGTGGTGTAGACTGTATTACTTTTTTCCATGGACGTGATACAAAAAAAAAAAAAATTCTTCATCTCCTATCACTAAACCTTTCCAGACTTGTACATGGAGCTTTCTATTTGCTGTGAAACAAAATGTTAGAGGTGCTTAAGAGTGGCACTGTGATGGTCTCTGTTGACTTCAGCCATAGGAGTTAGCTGTGCCTGTGCATATTCACCACAAGTCTGTTTTTTCACCAGTACAGTTTGTGTAGTTTAGGATTGCTTTTCTGTGGATCTGGGATACCCTCTTGTGGATCACAAAGCACGTTGAAGTTCTGTAACAGATTGCAGCCTATTTCCTGTAACAAATTGTTCCGTAGAAAAACATGAAATAAAATAAGTAACTTGTTTTTTCTCCAAGGTTTCTTCAGGATAAACCACAGTGCAGCCTTACAAATTTAATTCCTGGGATATCATTCTGTTGTGTTGTGGTTTTTTTTTTGTTTTTGTTTGTTTTTTTTTTTTTTTTTTTTTTTTTTTTTTTTTTTGTGATTNTTTTTTTTTTTTTGTTTTGTTTTGTTTTGTTTTGTTTTTTTTTAATGCAGAATATTTAAGTGAGTAACCAGGGAGTTAATGAAATTTACTGATGTAAAAAAGTGAAGATGGTCTTTGCATGAATAAGGACTTAGATAATAAAAACACTTTTATAAAGACTAGGGAAGGCTCTTGCTCTTCTGCCAGTGTGGTCCTTGCTTTGTCAAAGGGTAGATCCACTCTTCTGAATTCATAATGTTTTAGAAACCTTATCAGCAGGGACCTCTGGCATGGTCCTGTACAAAGCTCATGTACAAACCTTATTAAAAAGCACATATGTTTGTTGCCAAGGAAACATAAGCCATTAAGCCCTAGGAACATAATTCATAAAAACAAAATTTTAGCTATTAACATCTACTTTCCCCATTAGTGCCACGAAACCTCCATGAAACAGCCGTGCAGTCTCCAGCTAATGGATGTGACATAACTGGGAACGAGGAGGGAAACGAGGAGTTGCAATTCACTGAGCTCGAAGTACGGCCGAGTGAGGAGAGTGCAGGACCAGGTATGTTTTCATCTCTTGTGTTCATAAGGCACTGAGCACCTGTTTGTCCCATTCTGTCACTGTTCATTATCTATCACATCAAAGACAGGTCTTTGCTAAGCAGGGAGAGATCAGGCCTGCATTTTCCAACAGGTCTATTTGGAATATGAAAATAAAAACTTGGTGTTTTTGGGAAAAGAAAAAGTGAAGTATTTTGTATTGGTTTCAGATTTAATATCTTCATAATTTCAATTTTTACTTCTCTGGATTTAGTATGTGTATTCTGTTATAATTAGCTAACTCACAATGGGTTTAACATGAATTGGGCTTATAGATAGCATTTTTAAATTTTTTGTTTGTTTTGGTGATTCTCAATTTGTTCTTAAAATCTATAAGCTGTATTCTTCCTCTTCATCCTTCTCTTTTTAGGAATTAAATTGGATTTTTTTTTTTCATCTTAATACTGCAAAGTACTTAGAAATTTCTTGTGAAAAATCCACTGTGGCTACACAGGTGTTCTGTGCCAAAATTCCACTGTACTTGTGTTCTAGGAAATATTTCTAGAAAAAAAAAAGAGGAGTAAAGTGAATGTGGCTCAATTTTTGCTGGTCTAAGCTATTGGTTGCCACTCTCAAGTGCTGTCCAGGAACACAGTCAGGATCCCAAGGCTGGCCTGAGTTATTGTTGACACTTTGCAGTCATGCATGTCCAGCTTTGGGATCAAGAAGCCAAGGTGAACTCAGGGTCATTACTGCACTTTATTCTCAGCCATTCCACCAATTTTGAACCATCTCTTCTGTATTTGAGGGTAGAATTAACATTGCTGTCTGGAAAAAGTTCTGAATTTACTGTAGTGGGGTAAGGCTTATGAATCCCTGAGATATGTAGCCTCAGTCTGCAAGTCATCCATCAACCATTTAGTGTAATAAATCAGTTACAGTCAGTTGATGAAGTCCATTGCCAGCTTTTCCCAGAAGTTATTTGGGCACCTCTCCTGCAGCTCTGGAGAGATCTGTGTATGAACTGGACAAATGGTGGTTAGGAGCTCCCAGACTTTGCCCCCACAGGCCTGGTGTGGTTTCAGTCAGCTCACATGCAGTTTCTGCTCAGATTAGTCACAATGAAGTTGGGTTCTGAGGTGTGTTCTGCTTTCTCCAGGGTTTGATGGGCTTTTGCCTGATAGCAGCCTCAAGGATTTGGCAGTGAGTGATTAGTAAAAAATCAGTATATGGCACTATTGAGTTTTTCAGCTCCATAATTGTAAGAATTGCGATTTGTCAAATCTCTGACTTGTGAGCCTGTGATAGCAGACCTGAGTGCAGAGATGAGCTTGTCAAACAGCCTTGTACAGCAGCGTAGATTTAAAGAAAAGGAAGCGTGTCAGGGATCTCCAGATAACATAACTTAGTTTGCAGTGTGCCTCCAGAGAACATGGAGGGCAAGGCTACCTTCAAAGCTAGATCAATTGCTCAGGGCTTTGTCTGATCAGATTCTGAAAACTGCCAGGAACAGAGATTTCTGTCTTTCTCGACAACCTCTTTCAGGACTTGAGCACTTACACTGAATTTTTTCTCTTCTATATCCACTCATGATTTCTTCTGCCCCAATCTGACCACTGCTTCTTGCCCTTGCACCTCTAAGAAGTGTCTTTATCTTACGTGTAATTACCCTTTAATGTTTGATTACGACAGTGGTTTGGGATTCCTTTCCCAAACCTTCTCTTCTTGAGGCTAAACACACTCAGACTCTCAGCCTCTCCTCACATGCCACGTGGTGCAGGCACTTCACTATTTAGTGACCCTTTCCTGAGCTCTCTGCAGGTTATCAGTATCACCTCGGTGACAAAAAGCCCAGGGTGGGACACAGTGTCCCAGGTGCTGCCTCACAGGTAGGAGCAGGGCTCCCTGCCCTACCTGCTGCCTGTGCTCTGCCAGTGCAGGCATTGCCATTGCAGTGTTAGGGCTTGCTGTTAGCACAGTGTACAAAAGGATGTCCTCAAATGATCTGTGTCCTGATATCCACGTGTTTTCCTCTGCAAAGCAGAAAATCAGGACAATTGTATAATGCAGAAGTTTGTGGAGAAGTTTGTTCTTTGATATTAGCTTTTTTCCAAGTTCAATGTCAGGGAAAACACAGATATACTGCAAGGACTCTTGAGCCTCATGAGTGCCTGGATACTGTACCATTTCTGATGTCCCATTCAAACACAATGTGCCAGACTGTGGCAAAAAGCATCCTGAGACTGGGAGAGACAACATTTCTGTTACTGGTGGGGACTCCAGTGCTTATTTGGCAAAACAGCAACCAGCATGGAGCAGGGACTAAGCAGTGAGAAGGGAAGCCTTGAAACCTGGGCCTGCACTGCACCATTTTCAAGCAGTTTGGGACTTCAAATCTGCCACCACAATCTGGGAGGTGACCCCAGCCATGTGGAAATTTCTTGGCCTGTTGTTATGGATGCACAAGTATTAGTAGCAGGCTTCCTTTGTGCAGCTCTAGGGAGTTACCTTTACTGTTCTGACAGTGAAGGTGTCCCCTCCTGTGCCCAAAATGTTGAAGAAGTTTGTCTTGATGGATGTGTTTTAACAGTGATTTGCTCATAAAGGTCACCTTGGCTCTGACATGGTCTGAGGCTGTCGTGGATTCACGGAAGCATCTGACTGTGCTGAAAAGTCTTACATGGTAAAATGAGTCTCCTTTCTCTTACTGCCAGTTGTTCTGAACTCCTAAGGAATCATTAACAAGTAGTAAAATAATAGCCATTCTAAATCACTTTGGTGTCCTGTGATTGTACAACAATGATTATTATTCTCTACCCCTTGTGATCTCCTTGGAGAAAGTACAATTTAAGTACTATTTCAGTCAAGTGAGGTAATTTCTAATGTATGAACATGTAAAAGTAGCTTTTTATGTGTTATCCATAATTTGGATACTCAACTTTCTTATAGAAACTCCTATTACTGATAGATACGAAATCTCTCAAAATTTTTAAAAGTGGCAATATAGTGTAAAAATGAATGTTTCAGGATGTGGAAAAAATTCCAAAAAGTTACAAATATGCAGTTTTTCAGCAAATACATGTGCTATTCCTCTGACAACTGAAAGGGCCTCGCTGGTATTGTCATCAAATTATTTTTTTAAAAATTAATGTGTGATTTGCTTGCTCTCTAAAGTATTGCAATCAAATTTTATCTGCGAGCACAAATGGAAGCTCAAACTCTTAACTGTCCCTCTGGGCTACACCCAGAGTGTTCTGGAATGTGCATCTCCCATTCTATCTGTGATCTTTGCATGATGTTCCCTAAACATTTACTCTTCTTTTGCATGAGCTTAAGGGAGGATCACCGACATTTGAGGAGTTAGAAGAGATTTTTGCTCTTCTGGGACAGATCTCTCAGAGCAGATTGTGAGCTTGTATTCCAGTGGGATGTATTCCCTCTGCATGTGATCTGTCTGGGTGGTGTTGGAAGCTGCATTCTTGCCTGGGGTGGCTTCAGTCCTCCCCCTGATCTGCACAGGTCAGTCTTACAGTCCTCAGCACAGTTTTCAATAAGCAAAGTCCTGATGATGTGAAACTTCTTAACTGATGCTGAAAAATACATTCCAAATTTTACACACCCTTCTTAAACACAGTGTTCTACACAGTGCAACTGCATCTGAATCACCCCAGTTGCACACCTGCAGGGTTGGGAAAGTACGGAGCTTTTCAAAGCTCCCCGCCTTCTCCCTCTGCAAGCAGGTACAGAGAACCTGTCATCAGTGCTAATCCTCCTGCCCAGCTACCACCCTGCTCACACTCCCAGCCTGTACTGTGATCTGGGCTCTTTCAAAAGCTTCATTCCATGGTCCTTGTTGCTGATAGATCCACATATGGATTTTGTGTGCTGTGCTAGTGTATGGGGGAAAAGCAGAGGAATTATTACTGTAGGGACGAGAAACAGAACAAGTGTAGCTGCTGAACAAGCTGGGTGTAGTTAAGACCTGTTCTGTGGATCCATCACAGATCCTGCTGGGCCCTGAGCTTCCTGGCAGCTAAACAGGCTGTCAGAGCTATTCAAGCCCACAGGAGCTTTTCCTTTCAGCAGTATTATTTGAAAATAAAACTTAGGTGAAGTTGTTATGTTCTGCTGCTAAAACTGTTCTTTATTAGGCTGGTATTGATTTCCCGCTCCTCATTGCTAATAGTATCCTTCTCTGGCTTTAAAGAAGTAAACTGCAGATGTGGAGTCCCCATAAAACCAAGATGACTTTTATGAAGGTTTTTTTGGAGGGGGTGGGGAGCAAGGGAAAAAGGAAAAGCATTCCAGGGATTTCTCTCTGTTCCTTTAGTATTGGTATAATTATCCTATATATGGATGTGTCATTGGTTTCATTTAACACTGCTGAGCTGAATAATTTGGTATATGGTAGTAAATGTTATTCTAGGCTGTAGCTATAGATTGTGCCATGGATTGGATGGGTGAAAAATATTGCTGTAATGACTGGTTTGGGTACAAATGATAATTTTGTATCAAATCTTGGAGCAAGAGCCTGGCACCACTAAAGAGAAAGAAAAAGGGATACAATGCTGAATTTTTAGTTGCTTTATGGTAATCCTGGGACGACAGGAATGCACAGAACTGCTCCAGGAGATTTTCTCCCTGAAGAACATTTCTTGTGGTGGAGAACATCCATAACTGAGTCCCACTGTCACCCCTGTATTCCCTCGGTTCTGGAGCGGTTTGGGGAATACCGGCTCATCCAGTCAGTCGGGCTTTCTGCCGTTTGCAGCTCACAGATAACAGGAAAGATACGGCTTTTGAAGCCAGTGTATTCCTAAATATTCTCCTCCTTGTGCCTGAGTGGTGCATTCTTAGGCGTAGTAATCAGCCTCTGTGCTCCTGGAACAAAGGGGCAGGTGGCTCTAACTTTGGGAATGCTGATGGTCCTCGACTGCTGCCTCTGCTTTGAGCACCGCTGCAGATTACCAGCGCTCTGGGCACAGTTTGAAACGTGACGTTTAAAACATCAGCGATGTTTAGCTGCCTCCAGCAGGGTTCAGCTGTGCCAGGTCTGGGGGAGCTGATTTGCCTCAGCAAGAGCTACAGACGTTTTGAAGAGCTTGTGAAGAGACTATTATATTTAATTATCAGTTTGTCTGTCTCAGTGTAGCTCCTTACATCACAGTGTGAGGAAATAGATCTCGCTGCACCTGTAAAGAGCAATTAGGAGGTTTTTGATGTTCTGCTGTCAGTAAACACTCATCTAAAACTGTAAGTGACCAACTTGTGCCTCAGTCAAAATCCCAGAAACATCCACACCCATCCATGGGTCATCTCTCATCGTGTCCTGTTGTTCTGATACACGTGGAGAAATCCTCACCTAAATGCACACATGGACTGAAATAATATAGATCTAATGGAGAGAACGATTGATATCTGAGGTCCATGAACTAGAAATCCTTTCAGAAATCTTCTTCTTTCTACAAAATGACCTTTAAAGTCTATCCAAAGACTGCATCACACTTATTTTGGGGAATGTACCTCTGCAGAAATATACCTGGTAATTTATTGATATTTTTTGTTTTCAGATGTCAGTATATTTTTCACACTCTTCATTACTGCCATTTTTCTCCTTTCTTTTTCCAACAGTAATCTGTGTATAACCTGTTTTATTGTTGTTTGGGGGGTTTTGTTGATTTGTTAGCTTTTCCTTCCCCCTCCTAGGAATTTGTTCACAGGCAAATTTTTTCACTTTTATTCTGACCAAAGATTTCTTAAAGAATATTTCCCCAGGTTCTCTCCAACAATGTTTTCTGTTCTCTCTCATTTTGTAGAAGCTTCATATATATTTTGTAGAATATTATTAAGATTTTGTCCCCATGTAATTTCTCAACCAAACACTTTACAAACATTTTTAACTGAAGAGCCCCTGGGAGCCTGTGGAGCGAATTGGACATTAATATTTGGCTATGACATTAGCAGATTATGGTCTTTTCCCCTCTTCACTTAAATTGCTTTAATCAAATTAAACTGTCAGATACAATAAATAATAATATATTTGTTGCTGTTTATTGCTGTAGGGCAATCAAAACATACCCACAAAGGCTGAGGCTGTCTGTTGTTCAAGAGTAATTACATTGGGTTTAGATTAAATCAAGTAGGACAACTAAGGCTTTCATTGGGTCTCCTGGAAAACTGGAGAATTATTTCAGTGGAAGGGGCATCAGCAGCTCACCTTCTGTTCATTTCTCTCCTGTATTTTATGCAGTTAAGATACTGTTTTCCCTAAAATGTTTCTGGAACATGGGTGTTAAAAATACTTGTGAGAGTTGGGATGATGATTATGCAGCTCCTTTGCATAATTCCTTCTGTTATTTAGGTTTAGCAATAGTAGAAGTGGCAGGCCAGCAAGTATCCATCTCTGAAAAATGTTTTTCTGGACACATTGTTTCAAGGGAAAGGGGAAATCCCAAAAAGGATTAGCAAGACTCTGATATATATAAAATATAATGGATTAGGTCATGAGGATAATGCATAATGTCCTGTGTTGTTTAGTCTATTATTTATGAGATAATAATAATAATAATAATAATAATAATAATACTTCTGTTTTAATGAGAATGCTACTCAATTGAGAAGTTGCTTGTGGGTAGTAACCTGCCCTGCTATCAGGTGGCTAGATCTGGTGACAGCCTGCATTGGCTTTGGGGAATAATTTTTAATCTGTTATTCAACTTTATTAATCCCAGTGGAAATTTCAAACCCATCTCTTGATGTTAGTCCTCCCCTATTATTATTTAACCTCCTTAAATATAAGAATTAATAACACAGTAATAAACCAAAAATAAATTAAATTATGTGCTGTCTTTGCCTGTTTTGTAGGAAGAATACAGCCCTGAGATTGTTGTTTCTATAAGATTGGCAATGCTGAGATACTGCAGGGCTGAGTGTACTTAGTGATCACACAGAGATAATGTAATCAGTTGCTGAAGAAGTGAATGTATTTCCTTGCTTCATTTCTGTGGGTCTATCTGCAAATATAGACCTATTTTTATGTCGTCTGATATTTCTCCTCTGTCGAGATACTAATCAGAAAACTAGTCTTGAAAGTGTTCATTTTTGTTATCTCTTTTGTCTCTTGATAAACACGTGGTTTTGTTCATGTTTCTTAATCTGATCCTCTCCATGAATAAGAATAGAGTGACCTTGCTTTCTTTCTGATAACCTTTTAGGAAAACACCTGTTTTCCTGCTGATTTTTTTTTTCTATCTACGTCATACCTACTGGACTTCAGATCTTTTTTTCTTTTACTAATTCCTCTTCAACTGATTGCACATTTTAGTTTCCCACATTTTTGTCATCCTTCTGTGACTAATTCTTCTAATTAGAACTAGGTTCTGCTCACTTAATCAAGATTGCAGAAAGAGAAGGACTTTTGACATCAAAAAAAGGTGTTGAACAATTCTCTAACTGCCACCCTCCATTATTAGAACCATATTAGGAAAGCTGTGCTGAGAGCCTTTGAATTTATATTTTGTCCACTTGCAAATATGAACTCTTTTCCAAGTTCACACTGCATGACTAGGAAACCATCAAAGGAGGGTAGAGAATTTACTAACATAGTATATGGCCTTCTGCAAATAAAATAATTACAAATTTTTGTCTGTGTTTGTCCTTCTTTACTTGTACAAAGGACACTGTATAAGTTAGCATTTCTGACGAGCATCCCCAAAGAAATCTACTTGCTTTATCAAGAGATGTGGAGGAGTGCCAGGAAAAGATTAGAGGAGTTCCTCCGTGGGAGGTACTTTGCATGCTGATGCATCTTTCTCTTTGTAGTTTATTTGTTTTACCATTGCTTTAACATTTGTCATCCTCAGGAGGAAGACTTTTACACAGAAGTTTGTAAGAGACTTGGCTAAGTGCCAGTAACGCTCACATTTTCTGTGCTACAGTCCCATTTTCTGAGGACAGCACAGCAATTGCAGCTTCTACACAGTTCATGAGCTGCCCTGTGCCCCATCAGACAGTTGTGGCTGGTCAGTTGGGAATGCAGATCCATGACATTTATCCTGTTTGGTCTCCATCATCAGCCTGGGGTGGGAATTTGGACCAGTTCCTCGCTGGTCTGTAGCTAATTGCCCTCCCCTCCAATCTCTGTTTTGTCTATCAGGTCTGAACAGACATATTCATGATAAGCTTAATGTCACCAGGCTCTAACCAGAGGGGAGCATTCATTATAGACATGGATCAGAGGCACTGTGTTATCTTACTTAAACTATTTGGTTTTCTCACTCCTGTTAAAATCTCTCTTACTTCAATAAATTGCCCTGGCTCACAGGCAAAATTAGAGAAATACCCTCAGTATATCAAGTTATTTGTCAATTTGTCTAGTATTGGAACCCTAAAACTGCTTGAAGAGACCCTCCAGGATGATGAGAGACCCACAGAATCACATTGCTAGCTGAGAGTGGTGGTGTTCATTCATCACGTCAGGAGATTCACTCCTGCTTATCTTTGAAAGCTTTAACACAAAGAAAGATTTAGCCTATTTCCAATCTGAATACCTGCCTGACCTTTCAGTGCATACCTTCTGTATGCACTGAATTCAGACAGTGAATCATCGGGTACCCCAACAACCTACAATGCTTCCAGGTTTCTCTTTGGGCTGCAGATATGAGGATGTGGAGATGCCGTATTCAGAGCCTTGGCAGAGCTGCCTCCCCTTCTGACAGTCTTGTAGATGGTGTTGGTTTCTGCTTAGTTTCTGTTTGTGGCCTACAGAAATAAAAAACAATTAAGTTTGTTTCCACTGTAGATAAATATAGGAATTGTGTGATTACTATTTTTCAGACATTGATTCTCCATTAGTGTTTCAAGCCTTGGAATTTTGTTGGTGTGGCCACCCTAGGAGCTGTGGACAGCGGCTGCAGTATTGCTCAGCCTCTGAGCTCTCTTCTGCAGAGGCTGGAGTGAGAACACAAGGCACATTAAGGTAGATCAGTTCCTGACTAATGTTTTCTTTTGCTTGCCTCTGTAGACCGACACAGAAATGGAATTCATGAAAACCAAACTTTTTGTTAGGTGCAAGGGCCTGGAGGAATATGCGTCAATCTCTGTAAAGAAGTGCCATCTGCAGCCTATCTTAGGCAAACTGTTTCCTGATAATTAAGGTTAGTAAATAAGTCTTTTATTTTCCACTGAAATACACAGCAGGAAGGTCAGAACTAATGGGAATTTTGGATGCTCAGCAGCTTCCAGGGTTAATTTTTTCTCTGTTGGATTTAAAGCTAACATTTCACAGTTATGTAGGACAAACTGAAGAATGTGTTTGGGAGAGATGCCTAAACTATCAAAGGGTAGCACTGTTTTATAAGAGTATAGCTGCTCAAACAATTGAGAGAGTTTTAAATTTCACTCTTTTAAGTAATCCCATTGTATTATAGGTTCTTTGCTGCTTTTTATTAGCCACAATTACCACAGGGTCGTTTACCCAGGAGAAAATCATTGCCAATGAACAGAGTGCCAGCCCTTGATTTCATCTCCGAGGAAATAACACCTGCAAGATCAGTCAGGCCTGCTGTGCTTCCCGTGTCCTTGACTGCTGCTTGTGCTCAGTGTCACTTCAAGGTCACATTTTACACCAAAAGGCTGTAAATGAATAATGATTCCCTAATATCAAGCAGGGAATGGGACTCTCAAATATCCTCAGAGCCCAGAAATGTGCCTGGCACCCGGATATATTGTTCTACATACCCTGGATTTCTCTGACCCCTTCTAGCTCAAACAGAGGATCATGGGCATCATCTGGGGAAGCTTCCTTACTCAGAGCTGTGAGACTCTGTCTATAACCAGTGTGTTCCACATCTTTGTGACTTGCTTTGCTTAGCTTAATTCTGAAGTCAGAGGAGCAAATAAAGGGAGAGCAGACCCAAGCTCTGATGAACTTTGAACTTACTCAAATGTGAAGCTGATTAGCTACAATAGAGAGAGCCAACACCATGGTCTAAACAGCCTGAAATTCAGTCCAGTAAGCTCCTGGGTCCAGGTCTTGTGTTCACATGCATCTTTACCCGTATCCATGTGAGAGATGGAAGCAGATTCAAGTTTTCTCCCTCCCGGAAACACAGGACTGTTTCTCCATTGACTAATGCTGCTGAGTTGAGAGATGACACAGAGGTTGTCTCAGATCCTGGACCCCTGGGTTTTCCCCAGGTTCCAGGTCACTCCTCACAGATAATTGCTTACCATCATCAACTAAAAGAACTACATCTTCCATGACTAGATTTACAGGTACAACCACTTAAAAAAAAAAAAAAAGTATTCACCCACAGTGAGGTAAATATGCAGGTTTATTGCAGCCAAGCCACTCCTTTCTGTGTCATTCCTTCTCAGACATCTGCTCGTGGATGTTAAAACCCCGAGCACCTTTGGCAGGGACACTGAACTGTGAAATCTGCAGCACCTGTAACAGAGGAGCACTCTTTGGGAAAGAGTTGTCCAAGGAAAAGCAGCAGCTTCAACTTGTGTCCCATTGGAGACAAGTGAATCTGAAGTTATATATTATATACGGCGTAGGTGATGACAGCAGTTTATCATTAACCTGAACTCTGCAAGAAGCACATAAGGAGAGAAAGAAGAAGAAAGCCAGAGAAGCAGCCAGGATGGAGCCCATCATAAGGATCAACAATGCTGCAGACATCTCTGTTATTGTTGCCTACTTTTTGATTGTTCTGGCAGTGGGACTATGGGTATGTTGGGATTTTATTTTATTATTTACTTAATGAGCAGGTAGATTACAGAATCTTGGCAAAATAGCTTAGTAAGAGAGAATGTGTAATTATATAAAGATTTTGATGCTTAATTGAAATAGTTAACAAGTGCATGGTGGGCAAAATGTGGGCACTAATTTACATTAGAGGGGCTGGTGACCCAGGGAGGCATCCCTTTGGGTGGATGAATGGAACCAGTGGGGAAGGTGGAGTGATGGGGTTTGTGTGGGATGGAGCCGAGAGATGTGATCGGTAAAGATCAGCCAGGGCCCCTCTTAGAAACGGGCTGGACCTGGGAGGTGGCGTTTGGCCACGGAGCTCTGGGGCTGCANGCGCTGTTTCTCGGCTCTGGGTGCAGAGCCATCGTGGCTGTGAGCAGGACCAGCTCCGGGCAGGGCTGGCAGCGCCGCTGCTCGGGGCCGAGCGCTCGGTGCCTCCTGCCCGCGCCCGGCAGCGCTGCCAGGGCAGCCCGGAGCGCAGGGGAACGAAGCCCCGGGAGCCAGGGGAGAGCAGCAGCTGCCAGCCCAGCGCTGGGACCTCAGAGCTGAAGCGTCTGAGAGAAGGGACCAATGCACTGAGCTACAATGGTGGGACCAGGGGAATGGCACTGAATTCGGGTTTCCCTGGCGCAAGCCCTCCTGGTCACCTAAACACCTGACCAGTAACAAGCAGAGAGGAGGGATTGCCCTTCAGGAATCCTCTGCTTTCCAGGAGCATCGCGGGAACATTTCACAGTGCAGAAAAGTCAGCTGCAGACCAAACAACCCTAACAACCTGGCAATATTTTGAGGGGCACCATCAATTTACAGTTTGCACAAAGTGGACACAACCTTTTCTTTGCCTCTTCAGCACAGGAGTAGAGGCCAAAATACAGCTAAAAATCTGAAGCCCCAGTCCACCAGAACACGTTGTTGTCTGGCAGGAGGGAGCTGGGTCTTACCATGAGAGTCTGGCTGTTGCTGTAGTTGAACTTCATGTTAAAGATCTCTGACAATAAGGGACTGATCTCTGGCTTCTCAGGCCATTGTGTTCTGATTTAATTCCTGGAGCCTTTTCTTTCCAGCCATGAAGACATTGTTATTGGACAAATACTTACTCAGTTGCTGTGTGTAGTTAAATGTAAATCCATCATATTTACTTCCTTTCTTCTGCATCAGAAGAAAATATATGGATAATTTTCCCAGGTCTTCTTTCTTTATTTGCCTGTTCAAAGTCCATCAGAGATGACAATGGAAATACAGTAAATAATGGCTCAAGGTCATGAATAAAAATTGGAGGAAACTTCCCTCTAAAGCCCATCCCTTGACAAAGACAACATGAGTTTGTGAAAAGGAAATTTTAGCTGGTTTCTTCTTTTGGAACTTCAGAGGGAATCAGGCACAATGCTGATATCACAACAAGAAAACAGGTACCTGTAGGGGCAGGATGGTATTGAGTAAAAAAGCTCCATACTTTCTGTTAATAAACTTGCACCTTATAGTCTATTTTGATGCCTGAAAGCAAAGGCTTTTCACCCCAACAAAAAATTCATGTGAGCTTTTACTTGAGTGATATTTTTTTTGTTAAATTTAATTTTATTTAGTGTTTCACACTATAATGAAATGTGAAGGAATGAAACTTGAATGGTTAATGCAGACCTAGATAAAAGAATCATTGTTCCATGGTATTATTTTCTTCATCGTAAGGTTGTTCTTTTTAGCCACTCTGCTTCCTTCACTTTACCCTGCCCGTGTGTTTGGTTATCCCTTCATTCTAGCTGTTTGTTCTCAGCCTGTGTATAGCTTGCCTAGTACACTTGAAATATGATTAAAGCTTTCTTTTTTCCTTTTTTCCAGGCTATGTACTCCACCAACCGAGGCACAGTGGGTGGGTTTTTCCTGGCTGGACGCAGCATGGTTTGGTGGCCGGTGAGTGCTGGGTGCTGTGGGTACATAAAACACAGGATGTGCAGCTGCACCCTGCCACTGTCCAGTCCTTACATCAAGAGCTCTGTGACACTGCTGAGGCTGTGATGGCTTTGTTGTGTGGCTGCAAATCCAACTCTTTCTCCAGCTGTGGTGTCACAGGGCAGACTGCACAAACAAAGCCATGGGATAGGCAGGGAAAAGTCTTGGGGAAAGTTGTCTGAGCTGTCTTGATTATGTGATCAACTTGTTTGAATATAAATACTTTGGTAATGTCAGTACAGACAAATTCAGTGCTTTGCCTTTCATTCCACTTTAAAACTTTTCAACATTTGGACTCTATTCTTTTCATTGCACTCAAAGAAGCTGGCTCATATCACAGACAGGAATTAATTTACTGAAATTTTCCCCTTTATTGCTCTATTGTTTCTACTTTTGGTCTCAAGTTCTGGTCTGTACAAGGAGAAAAATCCTGGAAATGTTCTGATATATTATTGGTAAACTATATTTTAAATGTATTTAAAGATTAGCTGTGGCTTACCTTGATTGTCTTCTGTGGATCTCTATCGTCTTCCAAGGTAGAGAACAGGAGTCAAAGCTACAAAGTGTTTTTAGCCATCCATTCCATCAGGCCATTTGGCAGAAATGATGTTAGAAACAATTATCTATTTCTTCCTGATCATACAGTCTCTTTAATATGAAAAGCAGACAACTTAGACAAACCTGCATTTTCTGTCTTACTGGAATACAGAAAATGGAATCGTGTTTTACATGATTCCATTTGTTTGAATGGAATTCCTCAACACTTCTGATCTTGCATTCAGTCTCAGAAAATGTTTCTGCACTTCATTAAGGTTTGGGAGTCAAACTCCACACACATTAATTCAGTTACAGGACCAGAAGACTGAGAGTAAATATTGGTTCCCTAAAGATTTAGGAATTTTCTTGAAGTAGGCTGCAGAAATACCTACACACCTTTCAGTCCTGTGCTTCAGGGAGCTGCTCTCTGCCTTTAGAAGGCATTGGGACAGCCTCTTTAATGACATGAAAGGATTAAAGGCCAATGACAGTAGAAGGTTTCTTCATCTGATGTAGTAGATCCAAGAAAATTCAGGTTCCTTTGGAAGATTGAGGAAAGAGAAAGTTTCCAAGTTATTTGAAGATGAAACCAAACAGATTACTCCATTTAACTGTCACTTTAATCAGGGGGCTGGTTTTAGCCTTGTGCATCTGTCTGCCTGTCAAGGGGATATGAATATCCTTTTGTGCAGATGTAAATGGAGATGGAGGCAGCAAGGCAGCAAAGACTCACCACAGGAAAGTTCTGTCTTGCTCCAGTGGCACTGAGAACTCCTAATGATCCCCCTGAGACTTGGGGGAGAGGATCTGACACCGAGTCCTCTGCCAGCACAAACCAAACAGACCCAGCAAGCTCCCCTCCTCCAGTGGGAAGCCAACAGGGATCACCCCACAGTTCCTGCCAGGATCCCCTCTCTCCTTCCCAGACTCTGTGAGCTCAGCATGGACAAAGTGCTAGTCCTCAGTGCAGTCCTAGATCTCCTCTTCAATCCTTCCCTTTGGAATGCCAGGGGTGGCTTCCCATGCCATAAAAATGAACCCTTCTTGCTATTCTTCCTCATATCACTCAAAATAAACAAAGAGCAAGCACTCCAAAACCACAAACTAAATACCATGTCAGCAGCACCACCCTGGAAAGTTTGCCTTGGATAAAAAGAGATTCCAAAACAGCAATTCCCACAGCTTAGCAGGTAGATGGGATGTCCATCATCCAGAGCAAACTGGGCTGAAATGATGAGGAAACCAATGAAAGTATAGAAAGTTTAGTCAGAGATGTGATCTCAGCTCTGCAACTGCTAAAGCTGTGTGTGATGTTTTACTTTGTGCTTTGACTTCTCTTTTGTGCCAAATCAGGGCTAATCTGGGATAGTTCTGGATAGCCTCAGTGCATTTCCACAGACAGGGTGGGGGCAGTTGTTTTGCAAGTGGACTCTTGTTTGTCAGATTTCTCCCCTGCCATTTCAGGATAATGACCCTTGTTCTGGAACAGAACAAAATAAAGAAAAAAATCTTTCCACAAATTTGGTATAAACTTCATTCCCCTAAACTAATTGTATTTTTCAGTTGTTGTCTGTATTCTATGCTCAGCAGGGCACCCACAAGTGGCTTTTGTGACCCTAGAGGGAAGGAGGCTCATTGGCAGTGTGTTAGGATCTCTTACTGACAAGCTGGGAAAGGGATCCTCTTCACTTAAACCATATAATATCTGTGGTTTGGTAGATTAGAGGAGACCCTGGTAATGAAGGGCTAGAGATTATTCCTACTGTTAATATGGATTTTGAATGTTTGTCAGTCACTGGCAAACTGTGATTGTGATTTGATTTCTCAATGTATAAAGTAGGACCAAGACACATCCTGGGCCAAATCTGTCCTGCTTTGGCTCTGATTGTTCTGCTCCAGCAGAATCCAGGAAAGTTGTTCAGCATTTTGCAAAACCAAGCCCAGAGATAATTTTCAGGCTGAGGTGAGAGCTCACTTCACTGGAATCACTGTCCTTGTGCAGTGGCTGAGTAGTCATCTCAGTAGTTCCATGGTTCATTAGGGATAAAGGGATATAAGAACATTCTCAGAGATCACCTGACACTGAAATCTGGTGTTAGCCATAACGTAAGAAATGCTTACGAAATGCTGTGCCCTTTCCACTGTCTTTATAGAAACTGAAAGAAGAATCTTCCAGAAACTGGTTTTGCTCTCTTGGGCTTTGAGGGAAATATCTTCAGGAAAGACTCATGGCTCTTTAAATCCTCATAATCAGCTGTGCTTTTTCCAAAAAGACACAGAGAAGTTCAAGGCAAGTGACAGCTCTGTAGCAATGGGCCTTGCCAGCTTCAGCTTCCTTTGCCAGATGAGGGAGTTGGGTTCAGCCAAATGCTTCCTGCCATTGTAGGACATGCAGTGTCTGTTCCTGCAGAACAGTCAGCTGTGGTAGCAGCCACTCTCACAGGATTAACAGCCCTTCATGCACAGTTAAAAAACCTCAAACTTTTGAAGTTTTCCTGCTTTTGAATTTTCTTCTTTAGGTTCTGTAGTTTTGCAGACAGAGCTGTCTGCACAAAATTATGGGTTACCTTCTACACCTCAGTTCCTGAGGCATGAATGGTAATAGGACAAAGAGTATCTGCTGGGCATGTGAAGGCCAGCTCTGTTAAAAAGATTTACTGAACAGTAGTGCAGGGTCAAGGGCACTCCAAAGAGAAATGTAACTCAGCTTGT
This sequence comes from Ploceus nigricollis, assembly GCA_013399945.1. Classification (NCBI taxonomy): domain Eukaryota; kingdom Metazoa; phylum Chordata; class Aves; order Passeriformes; family Ploceidae; genus Ploceus; species Ploceus nigricollis. The sequence continues at coordinate 132,896 of VXBC01011185.1, forward strand.
TTCTGATCATGTACATTTAGATCTTTGTGAGACAGATAAGAATTAGGGGAAAAAAACCCAATAGATTCTTGCTTCAGGTGTGCACAGCTTATCTTTGAGCCATCAGAATTGACCACTGGCAAGATTTCTCTGATCTTCGCAGCCAGTTAAGTTTTACATAGTCTCAGGATTTTGCCACTTGCTGAATCTGACACTGCTATGAGGAACCAGGAACAACAATTCTGCTGTGAAGAAGATTTGCATTTCCTTTTCTTAGGTAAAGTAGAATGAGAAATTACCTTGTCAAGTTCCATAAAAAAAAAAAGTGTTAAATCAATAGTTTTCAGGGTAAAAGGAATAATGGAATAATGAAGTAATCAAAGCAAAGCTCTGATAGAAAAGTCAAAGTTCAGTGAAATGGATTTCTGCAGAATCCGTGAGACTTTCCAGCTGGCTGGGAGGTGTTGTTTCTGTCTCAGAGTACAAATAGGGAGTACAAAACAGCTCGTGAGCCTGAGCTGTTCCAGGTTGGTTGGAGCACAGACATTTTGATGATTACTGTACATCCATCCCTCCTGCTCAGTACACCAGGAATTGTAAAGATGTGGTTTAAGTGGGTAATAATGCAATTCATAGAACTTTCAGATTAATTGGGAAAGGAGAATAAAACCCCACACTTCCTTCTTTGGGTCTCAGAGCCTTGGAAGTGTGGCAGTAATATTGCATTGTACAGATTTTTCCAAAGTGACTAAGGGTGACCCCAAAAAACTCAGGTAGGAAAAGCAATGCCTTTGCATCAGAGTAAAATCACGTGTTGCAGGGTAGAGCTGTGAGTTAAAGAAAAGCATGAACAGTCTCAAGGAGTAGGAATGAGAAATGTGTCAGGGAAGAGGGATTTGAGAAGCAGCTTCTGCAGGAGTGATACCTCAGGGATGGGTCAGGACCCTGTGGGGTGAGAAGATCCCCTGCTGTTCTAAGGGTCAGTGGGAAAGGGTTTGGTACTGAGCTAATGCCTTCAGGAAGGTGGGCACAGGGCAGGGGGATGTGCTGGCAGGTCCTGGCAGGGAGAGGAGCCACAGGCTGTGCATTCTGCACACTGTCACTGCACTGCCACTGGCCTGCAGAGTGCATCCATCCAGCTGGGAATGGCCAGGGCCAGGATGTCTCTGCATCCTCCACTTAATGACAAGAGCAAGGTGAAAGAGTTAATGAATAACAGGAAAAAACACAGTGATCATCATCTGTTTCAGGGTGGTGGTACTTCTGCTGAACAGAATGCTCTTGTTAAGGCCTGACCTCTTAAAATATATTAAAAGAGTTAATGTTCCACGTTTGCCTCAGGTTAGTTCAGGTTTTTCCTCCTCTTTCCCTCTTAGCAGCTTTTGTCCTTTTCAACCAACTTTCTTCTTCACCTTTCCTCCTAGATCTGTCTAAAGTCAGTTCACTCACATGTTCACTGAGAGCAGTTAACGCTTCCAGAAGATTGTTTCCCTCTGCCATTCCCAGTTTCAGCCCAGAGTTTTTAAGTTGTTCAGCAGCATCTACCAATGGCAAATCAAGAATTCCAGTAATCAGCCTTTCCAGTACAAAAATCCCATAGCAGAAAGTTCTTCAGCAAGGCAGCTCGGCCCCAGAGCCCACCTGCCTTCTTTCCTCATCCTTAAAATATGGCAGATGGGAAATTTCTCTTTCCCCTCTGGCATCAGAGGGTATTTGGTCAGCACTCTTCTTGCTGTGACCATGCTGCAGATTTAAGGGTAATCTGCATTTTCCTGGCTATGAACCCATGTTCTCCCTTCCCAGGTATATGACATAGCTGAAACCCATTTTTAAAATTGCATCCATTATTAGTATATGTTGATCTTAAAGTTCTGCTGCACTGGATGTTCCCTAATTCAGAGAAAAAAATTTAGGATGTGAATGTGGGATTTGCAGTCACATTGTTCTGTCCTTGTGCTGGTCCTGAATATGTTGGTAGTTTTGCATTGGTTTGGTTTGGTTTTGTATTTTTCTTTCAATACAATGTTATTTTAGATAAATTTGAGAACACAGCATCAGCAGCATTGCCTGCAGTATGTCCTGGGGTTTCAGGCACCGAGCCAAAGCTTGTGCCTGTCAGTTCTCAAAGTTCTTCTTTAGCTGCTTTTGTTACTTGGATGTGCCTTTAAGCTTTTGAAACAGGAGAGGGGAACACATTAAATAAAATCAGAGATTAATGTGGTTAATATTTTCTGATGACTGCATTTCTAGTAACCTAGATTTAAGTTTAATTATTTATCTCCAAGGAAAGCATTGGTCAACAGTGCTAATGCTTGGTGTAAGTGGTACTTTTTTCTTCACTATCATTTCTGGAAAACTGTTGCTGTCACAAAGAGGTTAGAAGAAACAGAGGTCTTTTGTTTGCCAATGTTTGTTGCAAAACTTATCAGTCCTGTAGAAATGTCATATGACCAACTGGTTACAGTTCTGTAGGGCACAACTGGCTCTTAAATGTGTAAAAAAACCCCAAATCCAGAACCGAGTGAACTTAGAAACATAAATTTCCTGTCACAGCAAAAGAACAGTTTGTCTGCAGAAAAAGACTTGAAGAAATCAGGAGATCAAACTGAGGAAAGAGAAAAACAGTAAGCCTGGAAAAGAAAGAGTGGAACCCTCTGAATTTTGTTTGTGTGTTGCAAATATAAATAGGAGAGGATAATCTATTTGTTATCAGAGATCAGGACTGTGGGTTGAAGAGCGTGGTTACTATTTCTGGCTATGCCATAGCTCTATAGAATAAATCTGCCCTGCAGAGGTGGAATTGTAGGATGGAATCCTTCATCCTCCCAAAACTCAGGTGATCCCAGAAGCATTGATTGAATATTTGCTGCTATTCAAATCAGTTGGACTCAATGATCCTTGTGGCTCCCTTCCAACTCAGGATATTCCCTGATTCTAATGAGAGCATTAGAAGACATCAGCAGATATTCCCTTGCCTGCTTTCTATGTGGTTTTCTTTTTAAGCTTAGTTGTTGTTGTTGTTGTTGTTATTTTAGCTTTCAGAGGATGTAAATAAAAAACCAGAGAAGAATAAAAAAATGCTCACTTCATTTTTTCATCTCAGAACTTTTCCAGCTTCCTTGTCCTCTGCCCACAATACTCAATCCAATCCAACCTCTTTTTTATGCCTGGCTTCTCACCCTGCATCATTCAGTACCTGATCCAGTAAATTATCACTGGGTATTTCTGCTGCCTTTAATGTATTCATTTTGAGGAAATTAAGCTCATTCCTTTTCATCTTTTCTATTCTCTAAGATACTTGATTAAGAATTAGATCTTTGTGAATGGCTCCTGCCTGTCTGTAAACAAACAGGAACCTTTCATTTGTTTAATCTCTCCCTGTTCATAAATTCCCATGTTCTCCCTACTGTTCTGTTTGTAGGACTGGTGCAATATTTGAGGGTCTTAAAGATCCAGCACTTCTTAAATATAACTCCTTGATTTCCTATTGCTTCTAGCTTCCAGAGGCATTGTCTCAGCAGACATTTCTGCTATGCAGCTTTCAGAATTTAATTCAGTAATCAAATACCTTTTGGCTAAAAGTGAGCCAAGTCCAGCTTTCACCAATGGCACATTTGGATGCACAGGCTGTGCAATATGGAACAGGGAGTGCAGGTTTGACAAGTGGAGATGCCCTTGTCATTTTCTCCTTGAACAAGGAAGATCAGGAAGATCACAGTCTTCTTCCCTGATTGCCTGGATATCATCCTAATGCCAGTTTGGCAAGTTTTGCAAACATTTAAAAATCTATATTGGTGTAATATATTTTTTGACTCAACTGGAAGATATTTTATTCAACATCCTATTCTCCCTCACTATTGTAGATGTGATGGCTGGAGGCTCTGGTTTCAGTGGGAACAATAAGTGGGAGTCCTGAAAGCTGTCAAGGAAGTTGTCAGTCATTCTCATCATCACCACCACCAGATAGGCCTGAGTTCCATGTGCCAAATGAAGGGGATTTTTTAGCAATTCCCATGAACATAAGAGCCAATTTTTGTTTTTTTCTCTTTGCAGATTGGTGCTTCTCTGTTTGCCAGCAACATTGGCAGTGGGCACTTTGTGGGAATAGCAGGAACAGCAGCAGCTGGAGGAATTGCCATTGGAGGATATGAGTGGAATGTAAGTGGCAAATATGTCAGGGAAATACTTGTGACATCTGGATTATCTGCAGAGCTTAATTAATCAAAACAAGGTTGCCTAATAATTTAGGACTGTCAAAGTTTGTGCTTGGCAACACTTGTTTTCTGCACAGACCAGTAAGAGCCAATGTAATCTAGTATTTAACCTGTCTAAGCCACTGGAAAAGGTGACACTTTTCGGTTGAGGCTTTTTAGAGAGCATTTGAACCATAAATAAGTTGATGGATTTTCTTCTCTATGCATATATTTTTATTACTTTTAAAGTATTTGTGAACAACATTTTCAGACTGCAGGATGCTGGGAAGAATTTATCAGGTAATCCATGGTAATTTTTGCAGCATTTTGCTATGTAGAAATTATTGAAGGGGCTTTGATTTCTTCACAGGCTGTAAGGAATTTTGAACATCCTTCACAAGCACCTGCATTCCAAAAATCCTTTCCTCTTTACCTCCTCCTTCCTGTAATTATGCTCGTGTTTATGGTTCCAGTACAGGGTAGAGATATCCAGTATATATCATTTATATATAAATGAGCTTCCCGGAATACCAGGGTCAGTGTGAACTGCAGCAGCACAGAGGCTCCCCTGAACGACTGCAGTCCATTTCCTTGTGCTGTCAGGCTCTGTGGGTGCGGCTGACACCGTCGTCGTTGTGACAACGACACAATTCACCTAATTCACCTCCCTAATTCACCCTCGGGGAGGGAATTAGCCATGACACAAAGGGTTGAATGAGCCTCCACAGGTCGATACTTCCCTCGCGTTTACTTCTGAGCAGTGAAAGAATCCTCCCACCCTGGGGGATTTGGCTTGTGTTCCTTAGCAAGTAAATGGTTATTGCAAATAATCAAGTACTGGTTTGATAGAAATGTTTAAGGAAAAGGACAAAGCTTAAAATGAACTGTACTAGATGTGCAGTTTATCTGTCAGCTCCCTCTTTTTGATTATATCAGGCCTATGACAGACCTGATTCTCCTTCTTTTTCCAGCAGAACAAAGCAAATCAAAACAGAACACAAATCTCTAGGGCCCATATCCTTCTTCAAACATCTCTAACACTTTATCTCGTGCAAGATTCCTGCTGGACCAGTATCAATACACAGGGTACAGCAGTGGTTGGTTGGGAAGCAGCAATGATATCTGTGGGTGTTTGAGCAGACACTGCAGAGCTCATGGCTTACAGTGGCACAGTTAACAGCCATAACAGAAGTAATGAAAGTAATACCAAATTTGACTGTTGTCATCCTTGTGTATCCCTGTTCCATTCAAATTATTTCTCTTTTGTATCAGAATAACAGCAGAAGCTGACCCAGTATTTCTTGTCCATCTTACAGTTTTGACCTAAGGGCAGAACTTAAAAGATACAGTTTAAAAGCCCTCTAAGCCCTGTGGACAAAATAAATACAGAGTGCAGCTCTGAGGGCAGGAATTTGTTTTATATTTGTTGATTTAAGTATGTACAATTTGATATTGGACAGCATTCCAGCCATTTAAGTCACAAAACTGTGGCACTGCTATAAGTAAGATCAGTAGTTCACAGAATACACATGGACACACAAAATATATTATTAAATTGTAATATGAAAATACAAAATATTTTACAAACTGCATGTGGTGCATCCTGTGCAGTCTATGAAATTGTTGTAAAGCATTCAACCATCCTGGGCTGGCTCTGAAGAGAGCTGGGATAGTCTGGTGCCACTGGTGGAGCTGTGATTCAATACTAGAGGGCAATCCTGTGAGGAGAAATCAGCTGCTTTTGTAGAAAATACGTAATCATGTGTGCTTCTTTGGGACAGCTAGTGTGAAACCCAGGCTGCATTATACCTGATGAAGTTTTTAGCCAAGATTCCACCCCCAAATTTTCAACTGTAAATGAAAGGACAGAGCAGAAGCTCCTCCCCCCACACCCCTGCAGTACCCAGGCTTTTGTGATTTCACAGTCTGTAGCTGCTGTTGGCTCTGATAAATGGTGTTTGGGAGCAGTGTCTAGAGACAGGAGGCTAATTCAGCTGATCTTGTCTTGGCTGCAGGCTCTGATATTTGTGGTGATTCTAGGATGGATCTTTGTACCCATCTACATCAAAGCTGGGGTAAGTCAAACCACTACATTACACTTGTCTTTGCTGCTCATGCTTACAGCTCAGGGCTGGAGTATTGCAAAGTCATTATGAATGGCACGAGATCCAAGTGTGCCAGAACAGCACTTTGTTATATCTGTGTACTGGAAAAATGAGGATTCTCTGTTCTAAAATCTGAGCTGAGAAGTACTTGGTGCTCTTTCCTTGTTCTCCTTTGATTCCTGGAGCTGCTCTTCCTTGAAACTGCAATTGCAGTCTCCTAATTTTGTGCTCCACTCTCACAGTATCTTAGTACCAAAAATCTTCCTCTAATTTGATTTGTACCTGTTCCTCATTATCTAAAACCGTCTCTACCTGCACAGGTGGTGACAATGCCGGAGTATCTGAGGAAGCGTTTTGGTGGGAAACGGATCCAGGTCTACCTGTCAGTCCTGTCCCTGATCATATATGTTTTCACAAAGATCTCAGTAAGTGAAACTTCTACAGCAATTTCTTCCATTCCACATTGATCTAAAGAAAATAAATGCCCTTTTATAATATTGCTCTCACAACTGGTCAGCCATTTCAGGTTTGGAGCTCTTGGCTGAATTAAAAGTATGATTTTGTGTTTTCTTTGTTCTGTCCAGCGAGACTCTGTGCTGCAATCCAAGGTTTTTTCTTCCCTTGTTGTGCTTTGTCCTCTTTTTAAAGTTTTAGGGTTTACTTTTACATTTGCTCTCTTCTAGAAAACATCAGAGTGGAGGGAAATTTGTATTGTATTATGGTCTGTTATCTTAGGGATCTGTGAAACCCAGGGCAGGAATTTTTGTCCCTAGATTTCCTATTTATCTGTTTTAGTAGCCTCTGGTGAACATGCCATCAGTAATATAGATGAGAGAAAAGAGTAAGGGGACTGTGGATAAAAAAAGAATAACAATTAGAAAATGGAAGAGTGGGGAAATGGAAATGAGGGAAATTGTAACAGCTGAGGTGAAAGGAGGGAAGAGGAGAGATTCTTTTAATGGGCAAGTGATTGGTGTAAACTTTAAGGTACTATGAAGTTAATGTTTATTAAGTAAATGGATGTGTTTCTGTGGAGTAGTAAAGGGAGCTGGTATTTTCCATATGTCTTGAAAGTACCAAGCTTCTAAGGAGGTCCACAGTTCAGGCACACTTCAGTCTGTTGTTTTGCAGAAGTTGTCATGGCAGATTAGTCTTTGCCCTCTGAATGGGAGCTGAGTGATAATAGTGCAATTTAAGCTAAAAGATTGGCCTTTTGCTCTCATTCTCACATTATAACTGATCCTTAGAGAGGTTATAAATTAAACAGGTTGATAGTGTGAGCTGGCCTCAGAGCTGGATTTCTGTATATTTCAAAAGGATTAGAGAGTTTGCTGTCGTGCTCAACTCTCAGAATCAGAACTCCTGGGTACAACACAGAGTTCTGGAGGTTCCAGCAGCAGAGAAACTCCTCCAGTCAGTGACTCACAGTTCTTTTCAGCAACACATCTTGGTGGTGAGGTGCGCCTATCAAGGTGCTACATTCTGAATTTACTATCCAGCTTTGATTTCCAGCCTGTGTCATGCCTGAGGCTCTGATTATGGGATTTTTCACTGTTTCAATTGGAGTGTCCTGTTTCCAGGAAAAACAGGTTCTGCATATAAGCTTCCAGTGTGGTCATGAGGATCAAACACCCTCTCCATAGTCAAGGGATCCATACAGCAGCAGGTTATCTGGGCCCCACTCTACCATTGGCCCACCCCAGCTTCCCATCAACCCCTTTATTCCAGGTGTTTGTGGGGAAGTGCCATGGAGCTGGGTCTCTGTGCTGTGCAGGGGAAAAATATGGTGTTTAATTTCCTCTAAGCATTTCTTTTGTTGCCCCTAACTGCCCTGAGCAGCTCTGGCAGTGTCTATGCCTGTACAGGTGAGATTCCTGTAGTGCACAGACAGGTCTCTGCATTGCTGCCTCATGGACTGCATTTGGATGGGCAGATCTGCCCAGGACTGATTTACTTGCTCTATTCTCAGGTTTGTCTCGCCCGAGAGCGAGGTGATTAAAAGTATTTTTTCTCTCTCTGAAGAGGCTCGTGCCACACTAATTACTACTTATATCAAACACTCAAAACTTGTAATTCATCCTGTAAGATTGAAAACTCTTTTCCATAGACAGGGATCAGAGACAGTGTCTCTCAGGGCTCTGTGCAGGGGGGTCTCTGACCCCCTGCCAGAGTCCCAAACCTTCCAGAGCAGCCAGAGAGGTGCCCTGGATTCCGACACTCTATCTGATTCAGATTAGGCAGAGCAGCCAATCCTTGGAGGTTTCAGGTGCTGTCAGAGGATCTCAGAGAGGTTTTGCTATGCCATGCTGTGGAACACCATGTCCACATGGTGGCCAGAGCAGGGAGGGAAGGGCTGTTCCCTGCTGGGCTGTAGGGAACTGTGCTGAGGGGAGAGGCACAAGCACAGGGAGGGAGCACAGGCCTCCCTCCCCACAGACACGTTGGATATCCAAACACATCCACGTGTTGACAAGCCATTGTATTTTACTTCCCGCAGTGCTGCCTTGGCAAACACTCCTTTGTGATCTCTGGGGCTCTTTGGGATTTGATGGAGAAGGATGGGCTGCTGCCCTGCCCTGAGTGGGCAGTCACACCCACCAGCAATTCTCACTGCCTCTTATCCTTGCAGAAGAGCGGCATCTCTTGCTTCTGTAGTTATTTCCTGTGCTTCTTCCTTGCTGTGTTGAAATATTATATAGTGTACTTAATAATATAATTATAGCAATGCTTTCTAGGGAGCAGAATCACATATCGGGTCGTGTGACTCCTGCTGTGCTTTCTGGCACAGTGCCACCACCGTGTGAGGATCAGATTCCCTTCACACACCTCTACAATGTCCTTTCCATTTCTCTTTCCCTGCACATTTTCTGTGGGTTTTGTTGATTTCTTACCATGCTTTGTGGCTAATCAGCCACTTGACAGCCAAGGACATGCAGCAGGGAGTTCCTTGGGATCAGGACATACGTGATTTTTGAGCCCAAAGGATTTCTATCATACAGGGACCTCACCTGTACCTGCACCTGCTCCCTAAGTGTGCAGCACATTGTGAGCAGTGCCCATAGCAGCTTGCAGAGGCTTTTTAGCCACTAGTGTTGATGATATTGGTCATTATGCCAAAGGAAATGGTCTGCTAAAAATAAAGTATTGATGGATAGTAATAGGCTAAGTTATGACAAGACAAAAAGGAATTAAGGTCTGAATGTTTTTGAAGAAATCAGAAATTGTAAACTGGAACTTCTAAATCTGTTAGAGCATTTTCTCTCTGTTCATTGTGCATAATTTCAGTAGGAAATCTATGGGCATAGACTTCCCAGGGGAAAGAGGAAGAGAAGAATAACCTTCTCCTAGGAGTGCACAGTGCAGGGGTTAGAGTAGGTGCCCCTGCTCTGGCACCCACAGGATACACTTGCCTGGCCAGCTGTTCCTTTGTGATCCCTGCCTTTGCAGAAATAACCTGTAAAGTAAAGGAGAGTGACTCTAATTAGAGATTAGCTAAAGATTGTCTATAGAAGAGTAAGAATGAAACGGAAATATTGGAAGGCAATAATCTTACTGGGGAGGAGGAGCAGTGAAACTGGAAGATAACTCAGCAATTTCAAGAAACGGATACATTTCTCAGAATGCTCAATAATTAACTGTATGTTTCTTTGTGGGAATCATTTTAGGCCCATCAATATTTAATGATATGTAGGCTAAACTAAAGCCAAGAGCAATAAAAGGAATGTCTGGAACACAGACTGATTAGTGGTGTGAAAAGATAGGAAACAAATTACTAATGGGGCAAAGGATATGGTCTGACAGCCACTGGGTAAGAGCTGAAGGTCCTGGTTCCCAGTGCTGAATGAAAGCCTCTAAGAAATCTGCTCCAGAGGCAGAGTTTTGGGAGTGGGATCTCTGCTGTGACTCACACCCTGCTCCACAGAAGCAGCTGTGGGGCCGCAGAGCTCCGGCCTCTTCCTCGTTCTTCAGCAGGAACCAGGGCGAGGTCCTGCCCTGCAGTCGCAGTTTCAGTGTCCCAGGAATGGAGATGGTTTTTCTCTCTGGCATCTCCCAGCTCCCAGGCTGCAGCACTCCCTGTCGGGGTGTGTGCCCTGCTCTCCCCGGGGCAGCAGCGGGGCTGGGCTGTGATCCCAGGCCCTGGCCAGCCCCTGGAGCCCCCGCAGGGCTGCGGTGGGAGGCTTCAGCCCAGGGCTCGGGCAGAGTTGTGTGTCTTTGCTTCAGCTCGTGAGCCCCACAGGGACTTGCTGTCAGCTGGGGATGGCAGTCCCTGTGCAGAGCCCTCCATGGGCGGTGTGGATGCAGAGGGAGGAGGGCCGAGCTGCAGAGCAGCCCATGAGCTGCATGCTCAGGAGCAACCTCTAATGAAAGCAGAATTTACAGTAAGGCATCACAAGTGCACCGGGGCCGGCTATTCTGATTGCAAACTTGAATAAATAACATTGATGCCAATTATCTCTAAACCAGGAACTGATTTAATGGGATTAATGTCCCAGTGTTACTCTGAAACCTGAACAATTCCTTCCTTATGCAAGAGCCAAAGGTTTCCTCTCTTAGCCAACTGCTGTTAATTCTTCTGACGGGAACTTAAAAATGGAAACCATGTAAGATGTTTGCCTTTAATGCAAATGCACCATTTGTCCCAAACCAGCAGGACGAGTTACACCACACGTGAGCAGTAAAGGGAAAGAGATTTGTGGGGTGACACTGAAGGAAGAGAACTGTGCCGTGTCTTGGAGGTGTCACACAGTCCAGCCCTGCACACAGCAGCAAATGGAACTCACACTCAGTTTTAAGCAGTTTGCTTTGAATCTGTCTCTTAGGGCCTAAGTACTGAGCAGTGAGGTAATTGTCTAGAGAAAACAACCCTGTTAAAAAAGGCCTGGAAATTCTCTGAGAAGTGTTACACCTCTGGTACTAAGAACTCCACAGTTCTGAGGGGACACTGGCAGGTGCACAAAAATGGCTTCTATTTTCTTTTTGATTTGTGTGTGCAGTACTACAAGGGGCAGATTTGTGTATTTCAGTGCCCTCATTGTGGAAATATAATATATCACCATGAACCTAAACATTGCTGAACCTACTATTTTTTCTTTTCTAGGCTGACATCTTCTCTGGAGCTGTATTTATCCAGCTGGCCATAGGACTGAATCTTTATTTGGCCATAATTATTCTGCTTTCTATTACTGCTCTTTACACCATCACAGGTGAGTTTGCAGAGTAGTCTGATAAATCAGAGATGTTGAGGGAGCCAGAAGAAAGAGAAGTGGAGAAAAAGGGAGAAATGAAAACCTGAAGGGGGGGTTATTTATAGTGGTCCTTGAAAGAGAGAGGTGGTGAGAAAAGGGAAAAAAAGAAAAAAGTATTTCCACTGAGACATTTGCCCAGGGCTAACTTATTTGTCCTGACTTCTCTGCCATTAGGTGGCCTTGCAGCTGTGATTTACACAGACACCTTACAAACGTTCATCATGGTATTGGGATCCTTTATTCTCATGGGATTTGGTAAGTAAATCAGATGAGTTAAGCTGGAATGTGCAGCCACAAATCTTGCAGTGGCTACAGGAATGAATCCTGCAGTGTGAAACTGTTACTTTAACCAGGAGGTTTCAGCTCCTGTATGTATTTATCAGGGAAGAAAACAGGCATGTTGCCAAAAGTCAGGCATCTTTAGTCACTGAGTCACTCTTGTTTCCCAAGCACAAGTGAATGTGTAAGGTAATAAACAGCATCCCATGACAGGATTTTTACGTCCACATTAAGGAGGCTTTTCTCCTCACACTCTCAAGCTCTGAGATTTCAGTAATAAATCCTTTATTGCTATTTCATTTTCTATGTTTCAGCATTTGCTGAAGTAGGAGGGTATGAGGCTTTCATGCAGAAGTACATGGCAGCGATTCCGTCCAACGTCTCCTATGGGAACACGGTGGTGGATCCCGCCTGCTACACTCCCCGCAAGGACGCCTTCCACATCTTCCGGGACGCCACCACCGGGGACCTGCCCTGGCCAGGGCTCGTCTTTGGCCTCAGCATCCTTGCCATGTGGTACTGGTGCACAGATCAGGTAATGTGGGAGCCCTGCAAAGGCCAAACACAGAGCTCTGTGCTCCAGTGTGATCTTCCCCTGCAATGCAAAGCTGGGCCACAGAACTGGCTGTTATTTCAAGACTAGTCAGTGACTTTTCAGTTCCTGGTTTCAAGGCATCTCTCACATGTAAGAAAATGGAATGGGTGTTCTTTCAAATCTTCCTGCACACCTCTGCCCAGCAGATACCATGTCTACTTCCTTTCTCATTTTTTTATGTGTGACCATGTGTGAAAACAGAGAGGTTGGGCTGTGAACTCTGCCTTAGGAAGCCATGGAACTAATGACCCTTGTTAGACTGGGTCTAGATACCATTCCCTTTTCAGTAAGACAAGTTTGTTTCCTATATATGCACCTTTCATCTTTGCTTGCATAGTCTTGGGGGATGTTCTTTGTGTTTGGTCTTTCAGCCTGGAGACTCTTCCCCAATCATCCTCCCTTCTCTCTAAAACCTACTGTCCAGTTTCCTCAAGAGATCACACTGACATGATTAAAGAAAAATGTGCCCCTGCTCCTGCAACATGTGAATATGTCTCTAACAAATGATCTCTCTACATCCTGAATTGTGAGAAAGGTCATCTTCATGATTTCTCAACAAATTAACAAAATCTCCAATGTAACTGTATTTACTGCTCAGTTAAATATTCTATTCCTTTTTGGCTTTTTAGTCTGTCTGCTTTAAAAACTTCTTGTGAGAGAAGTCTTACCCTGAAACATGCACCGGATAAGTAATATTTTCCTTTACTTATTTCAAACATATTATTTGATTTTCATGTAGTTTTCATTTTTCCTAGTGGCAGAAATGCTAAATAGGCTCTTTTGCTATCACAGAAGTTAAAAAGTACCTTGTATGTGGAACATGGCATGGTGTGATCATGAAAATGTTATAGCTGCCATGTGTCATTGACAGGTCATTGTCCAAAGATGTCTCTCTGGCAAGAACATGTCCCATGTGAAGGCTGGCTGTATCGTGTGTGGGTACCTCAAACTCTTGCCCATGTTCATCATAGTGATGCCTGGAATGATCAGCCGGATTTTGTACACAGGTATGCTATGGATACGGAAATGCAAAGTTCTTGCTGCCTGCCTTTCACTGCCAATCTCTCTGTCCCCTCCAAAATACCTGTTAGATTGTCATCTTCTCATCCAAATAGTCCAAGGACCTTCAGCTAACTGCACTGTTAGAAGCCACAGGCCTTCCTCTTTTCCCTGATCCCAGGTTTCTGCTAATGCTATTGCTGTCTGTTTTAGGGGAAAGAAATTCCACAGCGTCCCTCCCCAGCTGTCTGTTTGTTACAGCCCACTCTGACTGAAAGAGTGGAAAATGCTGTCCAGGACAGATACTGTGCTGGCAATTGAAGGGACAGGGCCATCAGTCACAGACTGCAGGGTTTGGGCCATGGGCAGTCCCAAGGGCAGAATGGGGAAATGCCACTTTCCCATCTCCCTGACCAGCAGAGAGTTTGGCTGTGTTTGGCAGCAGGCAGAGGAGAGAGGTTCAGGCTGCAGGGAGTCGGCTTTGTGTTCCTCTGCTTGTTTTTCTACTTGGTCTCCTTGTGTTGTTCAGCCCTGGTCTGACAAATGAGTGCAGATTTTCTTTTGACCTGCAGCACTTGTCAGTATTCTTTTAGGGAGGAAGGGAAGGAAAGAGGCTTAGAATCACCTTCCTCCCTGCCAGCAAACCAAGGATGAAGTCAAACGTGTCAATCTGGTGGCTCAACACAGACATACATTCTAGAAGCTCTGTTAATTTGGGAGCAGTCTGTTGTTTACATGACCTTGTCTCAGTGTCTCATTATCCTCTCCTCAGATGTGGTGGCTTGTGTTGTGCCTGAAGTCTGTCAGCGCTACTGTGGCACCGCAGTGGGCTGTACAAACATTGCTTACCCAAAAATGGTAGTGGAGCTTATGCCAAATGGTAAGACACTGTCTATATTTGTTGTTTCTTTGTTTTAGGAAAGCCAGACTGTAAAAACAAGTGTTAGAAGGAGTCCAAGACCCATATTTACTTCCAAAATTCTTGCTAGAATTATGTACTATTAACCAAAGGGGTTGTCTGTATTAGCTGTAGTGCAGAATAGCTCCACACTGACAGTGTCAGCTCTCAGCTGGCACATACTGCCTGCTGAAATGGTAAATGAGCTCCCTTTTTGGGAAGGTAAAATATAACCTGCATGGCCAATGATTTATAAAAGACTCTCTGCCTGGATCTCTGAGCTGGAGGCCTATTCCTGTGCTCCTCCTGCCAACCCCAAAGAGATGTGTGCTGGCTCATAAGGCAAAAAAGCCAGGTTATGATAATATAGAGACCATGGCACTTCTCTGATAGTTTTGATACTTTCCCATCCTTTGATAACTGTTGTTAAAATCCTGCAGTACTTCCCCATGCTCTGTGACCAGATCAGACCACCTGGAAAAGTGGCTTACTCTGGTTTTCAGACAGTAAAAGAAACTTGTTTTTTTTTTTTGGCAAATACCCGGTTCACAAATATACGACAAGCAAATGAGCACTCTCCTGCAAACAAAAGGAATTATTTTTATAATGGTTGGGAAAAGTCTGCTTAATATTATTTTATTTTTATTCCAGCATTTAATCAGGTAGAATTCACTAAAGAAGTACCTACATGCTAAAAGCTCAAGGGTTTCCCTGGCACTGTTGTAAATAGAGCTTTTGCTCTATCTCTTGCAAAAAGAGCTTTTTGCGAGCTCTGCTTGCCCAGCAAGGGAATGTCAGGCAGGATTTTATGGCAGGCACATAAATGTGCTGGCCGATGGAAAGGGTCAGACAAACAGCTGGTGCCAGGTACTGAGGCTGTCCACGGAATGCTCATCCCCGTTCCTATCTTTGTGTTCCAGGTCTGCGGGGTCTGATGCTGTCAGTCATGCTGGCCTCCCTTATGAGCTCCCTGACATCCATTTTTAACAGTGCCAGTACCTTGTTCACCATGGACATTTACACCAAAATTCGGACGCGGCCATCTGAGAAGGAGCTGATGCTGGCTGGCAGGTGAGCGCGGCCGAGCCTCCCCCTGCACAGAGCCGAGCACTCCGTGCTCTGGGGCTGCCTCCTCCCGAAGCCCCGGCGCGGCTGGAGCTGCCCGGCCGGGCTGCAGTGGCCTCCTGCGGCCGGAGCGGCTGTCCCGCCCCGCGTGTCCCTTTTGGAAAAACACCCCGAGCTCCCGGAGGAGCACACAGGGTGCATGAAGCAGCCGAGCTAATTGTCACTGCTTCCCACTGCTGCTCGAAGGAAAATCTTTTAAATTACCTTCCTGAGCTCCGTGCTGCACCAGGCTGCAGCATCAATGAACTGCTTCTAGTTCATCTGCTATTGATTTGTCTCTGGACATAACAACCACAGGAGAAAAGTGATGTTGTATGTTTTGATTGCATATTTAACCATGTGCTGATGGGTATTTGACATACACAATACACAATTTGGATTTCTTTTGTTTGTTCAATGCTAATTTGCCATTATAATTGATTTCACTAGTTGAAATACAAAATGAACATGTAAATTATTGATTAATTGATGTTCTTTTTTCTTTCTGATAGATCATAGATACTTCT
Source organism: Ploceus nigricollis (assembly GCA_013399945.1). Classification (NCBI taxonomy): domain Eukaryota; kingdom Metazoa; phylum Chordata; class Aves; order Passeriformes; family Ploceidae; genus Ploceus; species Ploceus nigricollis. The sequence goes on from VXBC01011185.1 coordinate 148,821, forward strand.
AAGCAGATGGCTAATTGAATATCTGGCTATGTTTACAGGGCATTTATGTTACTCTTAATTGGCATCAGCATTGCCTGGGTTCCCGTGGTGCAGTCAGCTCAGAGTGGGCAGCTCTTTGATTATATTCAGTCTGTTACCAGCTACCTGGGACCTCCCATTGCTGCTGTTTTCCTGCTTGGTATCTTCTGCAAGCGTGTCAATGAGCAGGTGAGTGCAAATTAGGAAACAGGTATGCCATGTGTTCCTTTAGCAATTGGGAGAACTGGGGCTTTTTTTTCTTATGAGCAACTTCTTCCTGTTTATTTTAATCCCAGTATAGCCCAGGGATTTTGTGTCTCCATACCCCAAAGCCTGAGGTTTCAGAGATGAGTTGGATAAAGTTCTTTCATAGTCTGATAGATAAACAGTCACCTAGGAATTCATAGATAGCTCTGAAGCTTAGGTTACCTATCACTTTGCCAAGAAGTATGTTAAAAGGATAATCTATGGACAATATTTGAAAGTTTTCATTTAGGATATTGGTCACCAAGCTGCTTTACCAAACAAACCACCTCTTACCTATCCTGTCCAGTTGGGTTTTGAATATCCCCAAGAGTGGAAACTCCACGGTGTCTCTAGGCAACCTGTTCCACTGATCAAGCACCTTTACAGTAAAACAAAAAAAAAATTATGTTTAAACAGAATTTCTCATATTTCAGTTTGTACCCACACATACCTGTGTGTCTGTTATACTTTGGGCTGGAGTACTGTACACCAGGCACCCACCAAGGGTACTGAGAATTAAGTAATTATTCAGGGCCATTAGCAGGTAAACCAGACACACATTTCAGGAAGGATGACACAACATTCTGGCTGGTTCCATCATGCCAGAGCTGTCAGGGATTAAGACCTCAAAGGTAAAAAGGTATGAGAACAGCCCCTGGGGTGTGCAATCCATGGCTGAAACCTGTCCTGTAGAAGGGGACAGTTGTGTGGAGCCAGATGGACTGTGAGAAATTGTCTGGACACAGTGTCCTGAGGTGTGCCTGACATCTCAGAGCTGTTCATTGCCCCTTTCAGTTGTACTCATACACTGAGCTGTAAATAAAGTCACTGAAAGCATCTGGGTTAAAACCCACATGCCAAAGCCATTGTAACACATAACTACATCCATGTTTCCTCCAGCAACTTTTTGAGAGCTCAGAGTTTATTTCCATGCTTGAAATTACTGATTTTGATCCCTTCTTGTCACACCCTTGTCTGCAGGGTGCCTTCTGGGGCCTGATCATTGGGCTGCTGACTGGACTCAGCAGGATGATTGCAGAGTTTGCCTATGGAACTGGAAGCTGTGTGGCCCCTTCCGACTGCCCCTTCATCATCTGTGGCATTCACTACCTTTACTTTGCACTGATCCTCTTTGGGGTTTCTGCCATCGTCATCCTGGCAGTCTCCTTCATGACCAAGCCCATTCCTGATGTACATGTGAGTATTACTGCAGTCCTGCTCCTCAAGAAATGGAACACAATGAAACCACCAGTTCGTACTTGGTGTGTTACCTTCAACACTTCAGCCACCCCCAGCATGCAGCTCTTGTAAGAAAGCAAAGGAAATAGCCTTCATTTACCTGTCACAGATCTTCAGTGACTCCTAATTGCCTGGGACACCCAATCATTTGGGATGCTGTGGTCTTACAGCCAGCTCAGGTGCTGGCCAGGCTGGTTGGTCTCTGTGTAGTCAGCCCATGATCAACTCAAGTCCTTTTGTTCCGTGGCAGCTTTACCGCTTGTGCTGGTCCTTGCGGCACAGCAAAGAACAACGGATTGATCTTGATGCAGATGAGGAGCAGGACAGAGCTGATGAAAAAGATGATGAATCAGGTAACTGTTGAATACCTAGAGATTCTGTCATATATTTGAGTATCCCTGTTTCATTCCTGAAGGAGCATTAACATGCTTGATAGTTGAAGACATCCTCCCTCTCCCCAACAACAAATCTCCAGCCCCCACAGATTTAAATGGCTCATGAGCTGCCTTTTCCAGTCTCTCAAGCTCAGTGTAAATCAGAAGTGAAGTGGATTTGAAGGGAGAAAATCTTATTTTCTTGGTATCTGGGTGGCAGCTCTAGGACTAAACCAATGGCAATGCTCTGGGTCAGAGGCACTGTGCTTTGGCAGAACTGTGTGTGACTCCAGCACTGGGAGGGGGTTCACCTGCAAATAGTGGGTTGTGGTCAGGATTGAAGGCACCATGAAAGCAGACTGCAAACCCACCTGCTCTCTTTACTGGGTTTCTGGTTCTGCTCCCAAGCTCCTTTTCATCAGTATCCTCAAATTAATTTATTTGTCTTTCAATTAAGAGTGTAGAAAGTATTGAAAAAATGGAGTTTAAGCTTTGAAGCACAGTTTGCTTCTCCAATACCAGGCCAAGTCTCTGAGCTGCAAAATGCCCAAGTGTCTTCTGCAGAAGACTGTCTTGGAACATGTAGAAAATCCCTCTTTTCCCAGATGAGCTGTGAAAACACAATATTAACTTGATTCTTGTACTGTTTTGTACTAAAATGCTTCCACTGAATTATGACCATAAATCAGAACAGGAATGTCCCCAGTCTCAGAGATCAAGTGTGTGCCATGATCTGTACTCACCTTTCCTGACCAGAGTGTTATTCCTTCCAGTTAATGAGGAAAGCCAGGAGGACCCGGGATGCTGTAGGAAAGCTTACAACTGGTTCTGTGGCTTGGACCAACAGAAGGGCCCCAAACTGAGCAAGGAGGAAGAAGAGGCACTGAAGAAGAAACTGACAGACACCAGTGAAGTGCCACTGTGGAGAAACATTGTGAATATCAATGGCATCATCCTCTTGACTGTGGCTGTGTTTTGCCATGCCTACTTTGCATAACCCCCTGATCACAATCCTGAAATTGTACTGCATTGTTCAAGCAAAAATGATGGTTTGTAGATTTACACAATTAGATACACATTGTATTTTCATCATCTACATTTGTAAAACATCAGAGTGATTTACTCACTGATTTTGTGATCATAATTTCAACAATTTAAAGATGAAGGCCACTGGGATTTCAAGAGAGAGAATTTCTGTTTAGACATTGAACCAATCCAGGGCTAACTGAGGTTCAGAATCTCCATCAGGTATTCTCTCTGCTCATGATACATTTCATATTTTAGGTTCAGAACAAGGCTGTGTGAGCCATATTTCATATCAGGTTTTGTGAACTATCTTTTAGGGTTCACAATACTTTTTTGATTTTCGACCCTTTCTCTGATAATTCAATTTTCCTTTTCCTTTGGCTGTGATAATTTGATTGCAAAAAACTCACAACCACTGAGGGACTGTGTTACAAACTCAAATTAAAACAGTGCTTTTTTCCCTCCAAACATGGGATATCTCAAGTAAAGGAATTATGCATATATCAATGTATTTGATATTATATATAATTTTCCATTATCAGTTTTCCCCCCTTGTTCTCACTTTCCACTAGGTTGTGTTTCTCAGTTGTCAGTGGAACACTAACCTCTGAATTGATCACATTTTGAAACTGGGGAACACCTGTCTTGATGATCCTAAAAAGAATTTTGCTTACAGTAGATTATCTGTTTAAGGTTAACTTCCAAAGGTCCTCCTCTCTTGATATTTTAATATATACCTTTACTTGAATGTGAAGCTTTTTATACAAAATACATGTATTATATATACACAAGCAATACATTATGTATATGCACTATATATATTATATATATTTAAAATATGTATTTATGTGTGTGTATATATATTTATTTCTTACTGATCAATTCCCACCCTGGTGTGTGAAGGGCCCCTTTACTGTGGGCTTGGAGTCAGTGTGCTGCCTCTGTCCATGGACTGTGCTACAAACCAGCCCACGCCCATGGTGGAACATCCACAGCATTGGAATGCTGGGCTGCAGTTTGCAGATACATCCAAGGGCTCTGGACTGCTTTTCTGCAAAGCTATAAATCTTTCCTCTGAAGATTTCATTGAGAAATAGGATTCCTGCTGCATGGCAGCATGAGTTAGCAGTTCAGGAAGGAGAATAGTCACAGCTGTGGGATATCAGCTAAACCAGGCTGATTGTCTCCACTCCATAAGTTTGGTACCAGCTGGGGACACAGGAAAAGACAGATTTAACGCTTCAAAGCAAAAAGCAATAGATCTTCTTTTCATCTCATCCAGCTTCCTGGGGAATCAAGTGTAGAGAGAAGATGCTGTTTGCTCAGTCAGGCAGTGCCACAATTCCCTGTTCCTTTTTGCACACGTTGGTGGGACTGTGCTGTCCCTGAGCATTCCCGAGGTTCTGCCACGGGATGCCCCGGGCTGGCAGCCACTGCAGCTGAAGGGAAAGGCAGAGCAGCCCTGCATGGGCCACAGCACCCTGCTCTGCCTCCTGGGCTGTCACCACACTGCTCTGCCTCCTGGGCTTTCATCACTCCCACTTCTTAATCTCCTGGCAGGATCTTTGCTTTGTTTGGATCTAACCCCAGATGCTCTGGATTCCAGCAGAATTGCTGCTCTTCAGTAGAATTGATGCTATTCAGCATAATCCCTGCAGGGTCCTTTGCATAGCCCAGATCAAATCAATACTTCAGGAACAACAGTGCAAACCTTAACACAGTGATAGAGTATTTTAAAAACCATGGAATTAATTGTATTTAATGAACGATTAAGACTTGTATGTATTAAAGTAATTGTATATTTTGAAGTATTTGGTGTCCACAAAGTGATGGGATTTTTATATAATATGATGGAAGACAGAGAAACTTCATTTGGTGTCTAGGTTTTGGCTCTGGGTAATAGTAATGGATGAAAAACAAACAAGGAGTACGTCACTGAGGATTGCCCAGATCACTCTTTGTCATTCTTTGCTACAAAAATACGGTGAAATTATAAAGCTATTTGGATAAAGACAAATAACACAAGTGATTTCCTGGCAGTCTGAGCAGCCTTTGGATGACCTCCTGGTTAATCAGGCATCATTGCATGATTTTGCTCCTCAGAACCACAGAGTTTTGAAAATCTAACACACAGTTTCCCAGGGATATTCACTGTATGTCCTCAGCAACCTGATTTCATTCTGGTCTGAAGGTGGATGTTGTGGAAGGAAGAGCTCAAATGTTTACATAAAGTTTGACAGCTACTGTTGACTCCTGTAATTTTGTAGAATTTCAAAGAAAAATTGCCTTATATTGTGAACAGTTGATAAAATTGTAATGTTTAGCTAATATTAAATGCCAACTCAGGCTGGTAGCTATTGCATTCATGATTTTAAGGAAGAAAATTACTTTCCTTCAGTTTTCAGGGGAGCTCTGTCCATGAACTGTTGTTGGGAACACTCAGCTAAAAGCAGTAGCTTACACTGTTCTGGGCACTGTCATGCTTTAGAGGTGGGAACTGTGAGCACAGCCTTTTCCCCAGTGTTTGATTATACATTTGAAAAATGTCTGGTTAGTGGTGAGACTCCAAATAAATCTCTGGCTCACAGCACAAGGTACCTGCATGGCATGTGCAGCATAACACAGCTCTGTTTCAGGGGCTCTTGAGACATCCCAGCTTACCCTGCCAGGTAAGATACATGGTTAAAGCTTATTTTAGTGGACTTTAGTTAGATATACAGAATTATTTTAATAAAATAAAATATGCACTTAGTAGCACTGTCAGCAAATTGTGACACTGCCCTGTAAAGAACACACACTAAACAAAGTCTTCCATGTAAGAAATACTACATAGTTCTTAAGAAAAATCCTGAAAAAGGGTAATCACTGTGCATTTAATTGGTCTGTATCACTCACAAAAATGTATCCAAGTATCTCACAAATGTTTAGTATTGATGATGATGAGAACACCCTGTTCTTAGAACTCAGAATTTGGGTTTATTCCTATTCCATTACTGAAAAATCTCATGCACTGAAATGCCAGGGGAGGGAAGGTCTGGGACTTTGGAATCAATCTGCAGTAGCCATGGTTTGGTTTCAAGCAGACTGTCTGGCCATGGTGAGTTAGGCCAGGCACAAGGCTGAGCTCCTCAGGTGCAGGGGATTGGTGATTGGAGCCCAGCAGCAGCTGGGATTGCCCCAGGGGACTCGGCTCCCTGACCTTCCTTAATTGGCAAAACCAGGAGTGTTCCTATAAAGTAAAAGCCAACACAAAAATGAGGAGCAAAGCTAAACAATAAATCCATGTATTGTCAGTCATTGTATTTGAAGGGCACTTGAGCTCATTGGTTTGAAGTGTGGAGCCAGAGGACTTTAGAGCTGACATTTGTGGGGACAGACAGCACAGAAAAGGGTTGGGCACAAGCTGTGGGGTGGCAGCAAAGCTGCTCTCAGGAAAGCTGCTGGGTGCTTTAATTTGCTTAGTGGTCTTATGTGCCAGCTGGGCCTCTGTCTGCCCTGCAGTGTTCTCTGGGGGAGCAGAGAACCCACAGAGAGGGAAGGGAGCAGCAATCAGAGACCTTCCCTTGTGCTGAACTGAGAATCTGCAGTCCCAGATTTAATAACAGCAGGCAATACACTGCTGAAAGAGATGGGAAATGCAAAACCCCCTGGCTTTATTTGGTGATTCGTGGCATTTTCTCATGGAGTGTGTATTGTAGGCCTGTGCTGGAGAGCCTAAAGGACAGACAAAACTTCACTCACTCAGTTTCTATTGGTTGTTCTAATGCAAGACAGCATAAGCAGTGCCTCTAGTTATCATTATTATTAATAAAAGAGTTTGCCTTTTTTTGTGCCTCCTGAAGAATATTCCTTCTTGCCCTCTACCATGGGCAGCTGTGAGAAGGAATAATTCCCCTGGAGCTCCTGAGCCCACCCTCCCCTCACCTGGCACAGCTGAGGCCAGAGCAGCTGTGCCTGCCTGGACCAGCACCTCTCCTCCCTTTCTGAAGGTACCTGGAAGAGCTTCAAGCTGAGGTGTGAGTTTCTTGTCACTCTGTGCAGCATTTTTGTTTACAGTATTGGAGCCTATAACTTTAAAAGTGTAGTTTATATGCAAGGTATGCTAAAAGGAATTATTAAAATGGGTTTTATTCATTCAAATTGCAAACTTTGTCTTGCTAAAAACAAGTCCTGTGCTTTGACCATATTAGCTTTGTGTGTAGCTGTCTCTTCCTGTCTGGTTTAATGTCATTAGCCAAATCTGATTTTCCCAGACTATTTTTTCCTTAGACAAATCTCTCACTATATGATTTTTATATTTTTTTAATAGAAAAGGTAGTGGTGGGAAACAAATATACTCCCTGCTTTGAAACATGAGGAGATGGAATGAAAAGCTGCCATTTTCCAGAGCAGGACAGAATGATTTCCACCCCTTGGCCTTCTCAAAGCCTATAGGGACAGGGGAAATGAGTCTGTAGTTGCAAGAACAAAGAGCCATAACATTTGTAACCTTCTGGAAACTGTTAGAAAAAATTCAGTGTGACCTCTTCCTGGGTGGGACACAAGACTCCACAGGGAAGTCTTGTTTCCCATGGGTGCAGCTGTCTTGTCTTCTGGTGCTGCTGAGGACTGCTGGGCAACTGGTTTGGAAACTCAATCTGTGTAGAGTGTAACTGCATTAATTCCAGTATTGACCTGGGACCATATTAATTATATCTGGGCCTTAATAATTGTTGGCTTCAAGCTAAAAAGGAGAATTGATTTCCTTGATGTTAAAAATCTGCCTTGGTGCTAAAGCCATTGGGGCATAGAGCACTGGGGAGGGCAAGTGCTAAAACCAGAGACTTGCTGTACACACAGCATTTCCCTTGAAAGGGTGAGTTTAATTAGGGTGTGGGGTGCCAGATCCCAAAATGTTAATTTAAGTATTTGTAATGTGTATGAAACAATTCAAAAAGATCTTCAGTATTTTGGTGCCCAAGTCCGTGGTAGTTTATTATGGAGTATTCCTGACTGCAAGCTAAGTCAGTCCAGGGAAACTGTTCATCAGCTGTTCTTTGATCCAGCCAATTGTTTTACTGACACCTACAGTGCTAATTAATTCCCAGCCTCATGAAACAGGGACTCTTGTCTCTCATTCCAAAGCAGGGAATTAGCCCTCAGCACAGCCTGTGACTTTTTATTATTATATCTGCAACCACCTTTTTGTCAGTAATGCAGCTTTGTAAGTAGAAAACCCCAACTAACAGTGGTTAACAGTGGCTGTTCCCTACACAGACTTTAAATTCTGGTGTTTGCAGAGGCAGCACGTGGTCAGTACAGCCCAAGGGAATTCCTGTCGTGTTAGGAATGTGAAGGTTTCATGTTGTCAGGTGTTAAGAGTGCCAAAGGATTGCTGAGACAAAAGCTGACATGTGGGAGGGCCCCAGTAGTGTCCATATCTCAGAGTTCACCTGAGGCTTTGTTCCATTTCTGTACTGTGTGTGTAAGATGAGAACACTGATCCATGTTGAGGCTGTTTTGGAACAGTTTCTATTGTCTTTAAAGCATTGATCAGGCAGATACTTGGGACGCACTACTTAAGGTCCAAGTCAATTTCTTCTGCTCAGAGCAGTTCAGTGTGGATGGTCTTATTTCTGCATCTGAACAAGGTAATTATTTTGGGAACTCACTGGAGGGTGATACCTGAATTATCAGGGAAGGCTGTGACAAGGTTGGACCTGGGTTAAAATGATGATTGTTACCAGATTTTCCTGCAGTTCTGTAAGAGCAACTGAGCCTACACTGGGCTGCTCTAGTCCTTTAGCATGTTATTAAAGCTGCCTGGCTTCTCTTACTGAGTTGGATGCACTCTGGCACCAATATGTATTACGTATGAGTGCCTTATGTGTTTAAAAGGCAGAGTTCTTCCAAGATCCTGCCTGGAGGGAATGAATCCAACTGACTCAATACTTTTAAATCACGTCTTTATAGGAGAGGAAATTCACCCTTTGGTTACATTATGGAAGAGAAACATTTTAACTATAATCACTCCTACAGGAAGAGTTTATCCTGTGTGTAAGGGTAATGCAGTTTGCAGTGTGACCGTGGGTTTGAATGGAAAAGCAGCAAAAGCAGCCCTGACAAATAACCCCTTTTATAGACCTGATGCAGCTTCTTTGTAGCTACAATTCTGGATATAAAACTCCCATGTGAGAACAAAACCCAAGTGAAAACAAATGGGACTTGCTGTGAAGCTGTGCCAGCCACCCTGTCACATCTTCCTTGGTGGCTGAGAGTGGCCAGGGCTGTCCTGCCCATTTGTGTTATTTCTTTGCCCAGGCCTCCTGTCGAAGCCCCTTAAATTACACTCGTGTAACTGCAGACAGAAATTTGCAACATGTCAGTAGTGACCAGCCTTGAACTCCCAGTGAATAAAATGCTATTAAACTTCCCACCACTTCCACTGCCCTTCAGCTCAAACCCGAGGTGCTTTTGTTCCCTATTACAAGCAATTTTAATTAGGGACCAGAGACCTCTCCTGTTGGAGAGGCCCCAGCTCAGCTTTACCAAGGGCTACCCTTGTAAAGGCTTTCTGACTTTGGTCTTAATCCCAAGTTCAACAAACATTTGCAGCAAAATTCACATGAATTCCTGCTGTTAGACCAATTTGTCAGTACAGACGAGTCTGATGGAGAGGTTAATTGTGAACCTTTCTAATATAATTAATTATTAATAAGTGTTTGATAGGCTGAGGTTTAAAAAAAAAAAGGAAAGATCATTATGAAGAAAACAAAAAGGGTTGGTGTCTTGTATCATAGGAAAATCTTGGTGATTTGGGCAATAACTCCTAGTGGAGAATTCCACACGTCCTAACTTTTCTTCTCCATTTTTCTGCTTGTGACCTGCAATATAGATGTGAAACTGTTGCCAAATAACTTTTCAGGAGAAACTGATCCAGAGTAAGTGAGGAAGAGAGCTCTGGTGTTGAAGGTCTCATGTAACCATGTACCTTTTACAGCCAGACAACAACAGAGGGCAATAGATCTCTAGAAAAGATCGCGGCTGCAGAAGGGTTTCCAGTCGATCACGGTGAGGGCGATTTCGGCAGCTCTTTGCACGGCCTCGCTGGGATCATCCAGACACCGCTGAAACGCGTCCCTGTGCTCCAGCAGCGTCTGGCGGCCCTCTGGCAGCTCAGCCAGCAGGGTGAGGGTTTTGATTGCGTTCAAACGCGCTTTGCTGGTTTCCTCAGCAACCAGCGTCAGTAAAGGTGGAATGGCTTCAGCACCCATGGCTGAGGATCTCCCTGTAGGGAAATAAACTGACTTTTCAACTGGCTTTGAAATGTGTAATGACATCTAATCATCATCCTTTTTGGACTGACACGTTCCATTCCCTGCCCGGCTACGGCTCTGAACAGCCCTGGAGATGCAGTGCACAGAGGCAGAACATGCTCTTCTTTCAGAGACCGAGGTTGGCTCCCAGCTGTTTATTTTTAAGGAAAAAGATCTTTCATGGTTAACTTTATCTGCCTTGCACATTAGTATTTCATTTGCAACAAATTATCCAAAAATACATGAGGCATTAAATGATAGAATAAACTATGTTTTGGAGGGGGGTGAGGAGTGGAGTTTGCTAGATGCCCTTAAGAACATCCTCCAGTCTTTCATTTTTAAAAAGACTTCAAAGACCGAGTTGTCTTTGGAAGCCCGAGGAAGGCTTGCAGAGGAGGACTGGAACACAACTGCTGTTATTGAGTCTTTTATGTCTAATTACTCATTCATCACACTGGAAATTTAGCAGTTAGTATTTTCTGTGTCATGTAAGTTACTTGGGAGAGCTACAGACCTTATTAATATTCATTGCTCTCCCAGCTGTGAGAGAGGAGCTGCCTTTAATCCCAGAATGTTTCCAGAGAGCAGCGCTTCTCTGCTGAGCACTGGTGACTCGGTGCAGCTCCAGGTTTCTGGATCTCTGTGTGGTCTGGACTTGAGTGGAAACTGTTCCCCCTCTGGAGGGAAATGATGCAGGTGAGGTAGATAAATAACTTCTTGACCTACTTAGGGGAATGAAATGTGAAATATCCTGTCCGCCCTAGGCACTGTGAGGAAGCAACAATAGTTGCTAAAGACAGTTATAAAGAAATGTCCTAATCTTAGAGTTTCTTGACGAGCATTAACACTGTCAGAAACTGAGGACTTGGGGAGTAGGGGGGGCAAATGTTTTGTTACTTAGTTGCCCTAGAATTGGATTTCCAGGAGGTACCCCAACAGAATTGCCTCTTTCTCTCACCCTGAGGTGTAACAAGAGCAAACATCAGCGCTCCCGTTGAGCTAACTTGAACTTCGGGCTGTGTGTCTTCCAGCAGGCTCACGAGCACAGGAATCACCTCTTCCTTGCACACCTCGATTTTCCCCTCGGCATGAGAACTGTGTAGAGAAGATGGTTAAGCTGAGTCCCTGAACTGAGCCTGCTGCCCGTGCAGCCCCCCGGCCTCTGGGTCCCGGTGCCACCAGCACTGTCACGCTGCTGTGCCCCCTGCAGGGACTGTCCTGCCCCCGAGGCACCCGAGGGGATGGCTGTGCCTGTGGCTGCTGAACCCACCTGCTGAGACAGCCCTGAGGTACCACACCGACCTGCCCGGACGAGCTTCACAATATTTTAGGTTATTTTTAGGTAATATATGGATTTTAAAAAAGCTTTCTAAGGTACACTGGACACTGATGGGCAGCTGCATGTAACAGGATGTAGGATAAAGGATGTTGCTGGTCCTAATTGCAACGGAGTTACAAACCCAGCTGGTGAAGCCTCTAGACATTTAAAAACCTGCTAAACCAGAGGGCTAAAATGAATTCTTCTCCCTGATCACTTTTCTCTCTTTCTTTCCAGCCTCTCTAATGAGGAGAATATTTAATGTGGCCCAGCCATTGCAGGGACCTAGAACATATCTCATATCCATATTTCAGTTGCATTTTGCTTTCTTTCTATGACTCATGTTAATTATACTCTTTTCCTCTAATACCTCTCTTTATTATAGGACATGAGGAAATGTGCAGTGCCAGTTGATATGTAAACTACATCAACTGCAGACCTTTTTAAATTAGACATTTGTTGAACACTTATTATATTTTCTGATTGCAGTACAGTGGACTTAAGTTATTCCTCTCATCCATTCTCTGATACACAAATTTAATATAAAGATTGCTTTTTCTGATCCATCACTGATGTACGTGGCAGCCTGTGGCAGAAAACTATTTCTGTCTTCAATCACAGTGAAAGTTTCCAAGGATCTCCAATTTTCTGAGAGAGAGCACTTTTCCAAATACATAAGGGAGATTCTCCCTACCTCCAGAGTGGTCAGAATCCTGTCTCTACCAGATTTTTCAAGTAAGAATTTTTTCCTAGCAGTGCTGTACCAGGAAAAAATCCTGATTCCATTGCCAATACTGAAAACAAACAGAAGGAGCAGGAATGACTGATCAGTATCTGCTTTCTTCAGTGATTTATAGCAGTTAGGAGTTTTTAAAGCCCCATGTGTCCCATTTTGTTTTACCACTTATTTCTGTGTATTCAGTAGTGCTTTACATGTGAAATGTGGCAGCTTCAGTGTGGAATGGAACACAGTTGTAAATGAATGGCATTTATTTACTCCTGAATTAGTTCTGAATTTACTCCTGAATTTACTCCTGAATTTATTCCTGAAAGAATTAGTTCTTTCTTGGACTTAAGCATTAGAGAAGTTTCTTTACCTGATTTCTAGGAGGGCCCAGGCTGCTTTGCTCCTGATGACTGTGGAGGGGTGTGAGAGCTTTTCCTTCAGCACAGTAACAGCACCAGCTGCCAGGGCTTCAGAAACCTCCACACGGAGACAGTTGGAAAGTGTACCAAGGATTAGCTCCTGGATCTCATCCAACTCTGTCTTCAACTTCAGGACCAGTGGGGGAATCAAACCAGCCTGCAGGACACCACCAGCCCCTGCAGAGGGTACAGGAAGGAATGTGGGTGAGCTGAGTGCTGTTACTATTGCTACCTGCACCTGGAATTTCTTCAAAGGATCAAAATACATGTGGGAACTCATTTCCTTACACAGAAGTGGGATTGAGGGATGGAAACTACTCCAACACTCCCCTGTTTATAAATATATAAACTCATATATAAACTTATAAACTCAGCATTGCTTCTTTGGGAAGCTTCCCCAAAACTCCTCTAAAGAAATCAATACCAGGTAATAACCAACATGACAATTGCTTTGATGTTCCCAATTTCTCTGTAATATTTTTCTCAAAATCATCCTTGCAAGGAAAATACAGGAAATATATATACATTACAAAGTCACCTTCTATGCAGCCTTTCTAACTGCTCTCAACATGAACAGCTGCTAAGAGAGGCAGAGATGCTGGCCTTTAGAGCTTGTTCTTTTATTCTCCATGGTGGTTTCTGGTGGGGGAAGTCAAGATTTTGGGAACTGTCAGCTTCCTCACACATTTCTTTGTAGTAGTTCTGTCAAGGCAAAAATTTAAATTCTGAACTTTCCAGCAGTCAGTACTCTTGCACTGGCTCCGAAACTATAACATCAAAGGCAGAGAGATCTAAATTGCCCTGCAAGTGATGTCTTTGCTATGAGCAAGAGTCTGATTTGTACCATTTCTCACCCTTTACTAAGTCAACACTGCAACAGCAATGCCAGGGGAAAGCAGAATGTACTGTCCACGAGTAACCATGTGAAAACAAAATTCTCCAGCTTGTCTTGTTGCTAAGACTGATTCTTTGGTTGCTATGAGAAATGTGGCTCCTTTCAAAGTGATTCATATATGGTTAGATAAGGAAGTTTTGTGGATAAGAGTCATCAAGGTATTTTCAAATGAATCTCCACAGCAGAGACAAGTGGGAAAGACACTTTAATGACCCTTGATAGTGCATAAGAGAAATCCCTCACCTTGATAATTGGGTAAAAACCAGGATTCTAATCTAGAGGTTATTCTGTTGTACATATTTCTGAGGCTTTGCTAATGCTGAATAACTTCTTATGGTACTGACTTATTAGGATCCACGTTACAATGCCAAAGCAAAGAAATGCCTTGGGATGATATTACAGCTCCATTACCTGTGCTAAATTTGGAGGTCAGTTTCTGTGAGAATTCAAATAAATGAGGAAAATCAGTTCCAAGACAATTCACGTTGAAGGCTAACAGCACCTTACAAACAAGGATTTCTCCTTGTGCCAGAAAGGCAAAGCAGGAAAAGAAAGTGAAATAATGTTCTTTGAAGCTGTGGCTCTGTGTGTCACTACACAGGGGAGTTGGTGCTTTCACAGGGAAAAAAACCCAACCAATCCTATATTGTTCCCTGGAGGAACAAAACAAATTTGTCAAAGAGTAACTCCAGCCCATTTATACTGTCCCTGCAGAAGGATGTGATAAAGGACACCTGCACTATTTGCTCTGCAAAGGACTCTGTTGGAGGGTCCCTGGGAAGGAGGCCCAGCTCGTCCATGACCAGCATCAACCATCTTGACAAGGATTGCTGGGGTTTGGATTGTACATTATAGGTACAGAAAGGTTTTGGCAGGTTAGACAGCAGCAGGAATATGTCTGGGAATTCTCCATGCCTTATGGAATGCCAGGCAGTAGGGAACCCACTAGTGAACTGCTCCCAAGGAAGCAGACTAAAGCAGTTAAATCATGTCCAGAATTCCTTTAGCCACACTTCCTAACAGTCTTTTGAAATACCCTGTGAAATACAAGATTTTTCAAATGCAACTTTTTAAACTCCTCCCAAAGTTTTTTGTGAAAAGAAACTGCATGGCCTGAGTGCATGAAACTGGGATCCCCAGACTGCTCACAGTCACCATATGCACTTCTAAATTCTGTGTGGAAATCAGTACAGAATCTCAGTTTGGGAGGTACAGTTTCAGAGGAAGAGCAATAAATCAGATGTGACAGACTTAGGCTCACACTGTCTGTGTGTAGCTTTAACTCACGTGGATCCCAGTGCTCCTTGGGACAGTCCATAAGCAAACCCTTCTTGCACAGTGCAGACACACTCTGGTTTGAGCCCAGAGAAACCACTGCTTGATTTAACTTAACTTTCCATCTGTCTGGAACAACTGCTGCTGTAGCATTCCCTCTACCTCCCTCATGCTGGGAGATGTGCTTGGCTCTTTCCTGGTTTTTTGTACTTGCTTTCAAATATTTACTAGCCATTTTTTAACCCATCATGTTAAGTTTCATTTTCACTTTGCTGCAATTCCCTCTTTTTCAGGACTTCCTTGCTAAGTTCTCTCAATTCTCTTGATCACTTCATCATCATACAGCCAGGAAGTATAACCAGCATTCAGGTTTCCCTTCTTTCTGTCTGGTGTTTCAATTATCTTTAATGTATTCCACCAATACATTCACCCAGCCAGGGCTGCTTTCACTGGCTTTATTCCTTCCAGATAATGTTTATTGACTTTCTTTGCCTCAGTCATCCCTCATTCATTGCACTTCATGTCTTCTTTTGGTGCTGGCCTTTACTATGGCACTGCAGTCCTGGGTGTGAAACCCAACAAAGCCACTTTGTGTCTGTGTCCATAAGCTGCTGAGATAATGTACCATGTTGTCTAGAACAGCTTTGATTTTGTGCAGCCATTAAGCAGTATTTATTCTGGGGCTACTGGTGCTCATTTAGTCTGAACACTTGGGATGTTCTAATGTCTTTTTAAAATTGATTTTGTTTTACCAGGCCGGATCTCTGTACCAGGAGCTTTCTTGTCTACTGTTTTTGTCAAGCTGTCTGAGCTCAAATGCTGTCGTGCTACTAGAGGGAGCTTCCCAGATATAAATATAGAAAGAAAGATTAATTGTTTGACCTTGTCAAAAGTCTCAGTGTGGTGAAGAGAAAGAGGGTGGAGAGGAAAGGCCATCAACAACAACAAAAACAGACTACCTAACACTGAGACTGAAATTTCCACGTGGAAATTCGTCATGCATTTCCCAGGGGAACCACAGGTTGAAAGGTCCAGGGAGGGAAAGGGAGGAGGCAAAATCAGTGGCAAGTTGTTTGGGAGTCACTTGTAAATGAGAGAGGTCTCAGACCCTTGGATCTTAGTGGGTGAGCAATAGGAGGGGAAGGTAAGCTGGAGTTTCGAGTAGTCCTGTACTGAAAAATACAGTGGCATCCTCAGGATGCCGACTTTTTCACTAAAATACTGCCCTTTCAAAAGGGTTTGTCTATTGCAGAGAGTGTTCTAGGTACCCTGGGCCCAGTGAAGTAGTTGGGAAAAATGTTTCCAAAATGCAAATAGTTGCATTTGCAGCTGCATTGTTAACGTCATTATTGATCTGTTTTTCTGAGAACTTGCAATCTTCCCTTGGGCTGCTTTTTATCTGAGCACTCATCTCTTCCTTCTCATAACTGTCTGGCCACTCTCATTCTCCCTTTCCTGATTTTTTTTTCCAAATAGACCCAAAGAGGAGTTGCCATTTATTCTGTTCTCTCAGTACGGCTGCAGGGCATGTAAACAAGTTAAATTTAGTAGAAGATGAAGAAGTTATTTACAGTACACAAGAATGATGTTTTGTTTTGGTTTTCAATTACATAAATCAAATCACATTGCAAATCCTTTTCCTTAAAAATATTGGTTTTCAACTCAAAATGGTCTGGTCTGAAGCATGTGCCTTATGCATGGCCACAAAGTGATGATTGGTGTAATAGAAAATAGAAAAGTAGTATGGAAACACAGATCCTCTGGAATATGAATCTTTGTTGGCACCTTGGATGTGTCTCTGCAATGGTCACACAAGTATTTGAGATGCTCAGTAAAGGCATTTGTGCTTAGGAAGGGGCACACAGGAAAGGCAAAGCAGAGCCATGGGAAGGGAATCTGCTGCCTGGCATCACAGCCAGCTGGCACAGCCCTGGGGGGAGCTCACTGACTGAGGAGCCAAGTGATCCTGACTAAACTCCCAGAGCAGCAGCTCTCTTGCTTGCCCTGCAATAGTTTATCACCATTGCAGAGGGAAGAAAGGGTTTATTCCCCTTGGGAGCCACCACACATCACAGACACTGGCTAACAGTGCTTGGGTGCTGCTTCCTTGGTGCAAGAGTGATACTTTGAGTGACAAGATGAGCACAGGGGATGCTGCCCCTGCACACCTTCCTTGATGACTCCTTGCTCACTACTGTTTAAATGGAAAAAAATATTATTTATTCTGGGAAGATCTCTGAGTCACCTGTCACAAGAGCACAGTTTATGAACGTTGTAGTAGCTTATTTAATGTTAAGATTCAGCATGTTGATTCTCAGTGCTTCCAGCATTATGGCTGTGTCAGGGAGAAGATTGAATATAACACTAGAAATACTATAAAACTGGGCTGAACTTTCTGGTGAGTTTGGAGCAGGAGGCAGACCACATTCAATGAACTACAGCTCACCTGCCTGGAACCCATCAGCTTCACCAAGACTCCTTCCTGAAGAGATAATTCTCTTGACCTCTTTGAAAATCAGAATACTTTGCTCTTCTTTGCAAGAATAGTTCTCTGTCTCTCCAAGACAATTTAACAGGAACAAACAGCAGTGTCCCAAAGGATGGCTGTGCCTAGAGACAGGGGCTGTCTCTTATCTGAAAGGACTGAGGGGTGGGAAGTCTCTGTTTACATGAACTGAAGAGCTACTGGGATATTAGGAGAACTGAGGAAAACAAGAGATTGGATCAGACTAGAAATAGTAAACAATTCTGCATCAAACCATTTCAAATGGAAGCATTGGCTGGAGGCATCCATCTTATGAGAGCCCTAGGGATTCACCAGGTACAAAATCACAACCTCAACAGTAGTGTCTGCCAGATCTCCATTAAAAATTACAAGACCTTTATAAAACTTTATAAGTTTTAATGAAGCATTACGTGATCTGCTTTTGAAGCCACTGAGAATTTTTCCAATACTCAGGATTTTGGGATGCTGTCTGAATGAAAGATACGACAGAAATTAAGGTTATAAAAATATTAAAAAGTCAGCAGTACCCTGCAGGAACACAAAATGTGGCTGCCTCTGGGGATGATTTAAAAACTCAAAATGTTTCCAGCATTAACAAGGAACAGGAAAGATTGGTCTGATAAACAAGAGGTTCCTAAGCCACAGTAAATAATGAAAGAGATTCCTGCATATCTTGTTTTTGTTTTTAGAAACTTTGCTTTTGAGTGTGGGCAATTGTAATATCAAAGCACCACTGAAAAAATTAACATAGAAACGACATCTGATATATCTGCATTAGCTTCTCTGGTATAATTTAGAAATCCAAGAAACGGGTCACGTAAAAAAAAATTGTCGTTTTGATAGTAATTAAGACTGGCTGTGACCACCTGCTTGAAAGGAGTGGGTTTAATTATTTAAATCATTCATGGCCAATGAAAAGAGGAATAATATCTAAAGAATGAAAAAATTTTAGTCTACAGAATGTATTTTATCATACCTCTAAAAACTCTGGGGATGAATTAGATAGAATAGACTTATGTTTCACACAGAAATTTTCTAAAATGAGAAATAAACCCTGGGTTCTGTTTTTGTACAAGAACTGTCTACAGTCCAAGATCAATAACTGACCCAGACAAGTCCCCTCATTCTGACTGAGGGCAGTGTCAGATCCTCCAGTGGGAAATCCTCCAAAACACAAAGGTGGAAATAATGAAATGTGTTCTCTGTTGTGATAGTGCACAGTCCAGCAACTGTGGATTGCTGCTCATTCATATGGAATCTGAAGGCAGTCTCCACAATGAAAGCCACTTTTCCTTCTTTTACTGAAACTATATTGACTTGTTATCATATACAAGAAAGCAAACAATCAAAATGAAGGTGATTTTTTTTTTCTAGCTCAAGTTGTTGATAGTCTGCCTGTAAGTTGCAGGATAAGCTGTGCTACCTTTTGCAAGGGTTTTATTTAGCCCTTCTGAACTCCAGGTGCTTGCACCTCCCTTTTAAGTAAATTTCTGTAAGTTTTCTAAATTTGTAACTTCATCTATAGACACCTTCACAGTCATCCTATGTACCCAAATGTGTGAGTGCATGTGCACACACACAGCATGCATTTCACTGGTCTTCCATGCAGATTGATCACACAAATTGGGAAATTGCTTGGATTTTATTTCTCTGGCAAAATATTTTTATCATTTTCTAAAAATAATAAAAATGAAAGAAAAAAATTGTAAGAATTCACCCAGAGGTTTGGTTTTTTTTTTTTTTTTTTCTTGCTCTTTTAGATGAAGAAGGAAATGTCACCCTGAAATTTATTAATTTCCTCTACAGGGAAGACTTTGCCAAAATACATGGAGGAAGGAAAACAATCTGACATGTGCACTACTTGTGCCAAAGTCCTCAGATCAATAACTGTAGAGAAAATTAAAGCCTTAAGATAAGTACTCCCAAAAAGCTGAGCCTCAGCCACTGAGGCTATCCCATTTCAGATTTTCCAAGTCAGAATTTGTCCTTTTATACTGCTGGTCAGTAATGGACATGTGTAGTTCTAAGATGAGACTAAGAGGGACCAGTGCAGCCTTTAATCATAAGAGACTCTTGAATTTCAGCTTCCACAAGTACCCAGTGTCACATAGAGTGTTCACAGAAGGCACTGGATTTACTGTGCCTGACAGAAAATATTCTGAGGAGAACCTGGACTGGCACATCCACAAACACTGACTTAAATCTTGGATTTTGTACTTTATACCAAGCACGTACATCAAGTGTTTCCAGTTCCTGTAGCAAGTTTCAGTCACAGAAAAATTGATGCTGTAAGGTGAACATGACATTATCAGTTTGACAAACATTCATATGGTTATTACTTCCATTGTGGCAATTTTTAGAGATTCCTGTGGAGAAAGGTCTGCCTTGTCACACAGGTTTGTAAAGATGTGTGAGAGCTCATTTCCTCCAGAGATGATTGTCTGGCTGGCTGGGCTGGAAGGAGTGGATGGGGAGGAGGGAGGCAAACATTTGTTTCAGACAAGTCAGTTGAACAGCTGAGAAACTATTCAGAACCATTTTACACTAATAAAAAGAGTTTGAAACTTTTAAGTCCAACTGTTTTACAAGCCCCTAATGTGAGAGCAATGCACAATTGCAAGTTTTCAGAATTTCTGCTGAGAAAATAGGTTGAAAGAAAAAGAAATCTTTCCTCTTTCAGGGCAGAGGGCCAAACAATTAAAGTAAAATGAAGGAAATTCAAGAAACAGTTTTCTCAACTATCTTAAAATTCTGTACCTGGAAGTCATACCTCTGCAACTGGAATTCTGCCTTACAAAATGGCATTACACAGCTAAATGACCATTAGAACGTCTTGGTTATCTTTAAGGTTCACCTTCTGTAACCAGTGAATTAACCCCACACCTGCTCAGGCATTAAAGAACTTTTTTTTTCAGTTTTGTTCCTTAGGAGAAATATGTCATTAAGATGGTGAAAGTATTCTCTGAACTTCCATCGTACAATTAAATGGCAATCCATCAGAAACAGAGGTATATGAATGAGAACATTTCCTATAGAGATCTGATTATACTACTGTCAAACATTAAAAATGAGAGGCTTAAAGCAACCAAATATCTAGAATTAATTATGTGTCAAATTCTGAAGAATTTTGTCCTGAAAATTAACATAAACTTGCTTTGAAGATATGAATCATTGCACAGACTGAAAACTGAACAGACTGAAAGACTGCAAATACTGGTAGAAGAAAACAGGAAGAAATTAATGGGGACATGAATTCAGTCTCATTGTGTAAGCACTTCTTTTTTGCATTTTCTCCATTGTTAGAAGGGTGGGAGATACCTTATGTATTATATGATGTTATATGATGTTATATGTTATATTATGTTATTTTAAAAACAATCTGATAGAAATTTCAAAGAAGAAGGAACTGGAGAAATTGTAGTGCTGACAAATCCACTGCTTCTGTTTGCTGGTCAGGCCTGCTGGCAAAGCTGCAATAAGAGAATTTTATCCTACAGTTCACACTGCTTCCACTGATGCCAAGATGAGCACAACTGACTGGTGAGAACTGATAAAACCTCCTGAAAAGAAGAATACAGTACTACAGGTGGGTGAAATCCTTTTCTGCTTCAGATGCTCTGGCTTGGCAATTTTGTTTGAAATGAGAGCAGAAGAAACACATCTTGATTGGAACCACAGGCCCAGATGGCTGCACGACATGAGTGGAGCTGGGTGGAAAAGCAGATTGAGCCTCCCCTCTCCACTCAGACCTGCTACTTTGCAGATTCCATGTTTTCCATGGGAAGCCATGTTCTTAAGGAAAACTGATTTCTGAACTCAATGAAAATAGCATTCTATTCAGACTGAGGCTCTACAATAGTGCTTTCCCGTGTCTTTTAGCCAATATTTTATTTCAAGCAGTGAAAAATTCAAAAATCCTAATTGAATACAAGCCTGCCAAGGTGTGGGCTGCTTTGAGGATGATTTGCTTTTTAAAGTACGTCCCCAGTAAAGGTTTGGCACAACAGCAAAATGGAGCTGTTACTTAACCTGAACTAAAATATTAGGTCTAGCTTCTGTAAACATGCCAGATTAAGCATAGGCACTTCAACAGTACTACTTATGTGCTTATCTATTAGAACATTATATACAGAGGATTCAAAACACTGCTAAACAGGAACAGAGAACACACGTTGTGTGTCCACTTTGTACTTTCTAAAAGGGGGTAGGTAGATAGATGGGAAGCTCTCAGAGTTTATGTAGATGCAGAACCACCTGTGGGCCTGATGTTGAATAAGTGGACAATGGTCTAAACCAATTACTTAATCCTGACTGTGATATTACAAATTTTTTAAGAACTGGACTGGCATTTGAAGTCCCCATATTAAATCTACCTGGATGTTCCCAGCTCTTCTTCCATAGCTTCCCAAAATTACCTTTGTGTCCTCAAAAAAAATTGTCCCCCTTTTTCTTTTTTTAACTACCAAATAATTTCTGTTAATCAGACACAAGGAGGTTATAGAACAGATAAATAACAATGCCTGATGAAATTGTAGTTATATCTTGTGGTTCTTACATGAAGTGGAATTATCATGCTTAAAGGACACAAGAAAATGTGAAGTCCAATTATAACATTTTTTTCTAAGTATCTATTAAATTATATATAATCCTTCTGAGGGCCCAGTTTGGTACTTCTTCATCTGGTAGGAACATAAGTGGCAAAACTAAATATATTTGAAATCAATAAATTTCTTTTTGTTTGTTTGTTATTACAAAAATTTTTAAAACCCCACTAAATGCCTACCAATGTCCTCAAGTGGGAGAGACCTACTTTCAAGCCACTTTTCAGTGAATATGTAATCATTCTTATGAAGTGGAAAACCCCCAGCCAGGAAGATTGCAGGAGGGAAGAGGGTACCCTAAGAAAAACCAACAACCTGTTGCTCAGACCACCTTAACAGAAGATCTGAAACTGGTACAATTTGTTTTAAAAGCTTTGGTTTCAAAAAAATCCTGGCACTCTTTATTTGCATCTCCTGGGTGTAATTCCCAAAGATCTCTGTATTTAGATCTCACGTGATTTTTTCTGTTCAACCTTCACAGATCCTTTGCTGTATACTTTACTAAGTGATCCCCAATTTGGGTGGGCGTTTGAGGGGTTTTGTTTTGGTTTTTTCCCCATTCTTTTGCCCTTAATACTGAAAAGTGAACAAAGAATACTTTAATTCACCTTTTTTTTTTTTTAATAACATAATAATGCAGTCTTGAAGGATGGGCTCTTTACAAAGAACTATGTTCCTTTATCTTATTTCACTGTATCACTGTAGCTTTCTTCCCATGGAGGCTCTGAAGGAATAGGAGTGCATGGATCCATCCCAAAGCTTAGGATAAGCAAGGACTGCTGTGGAAAGTTCCCTGCACAGGAAAGCCAAGGTATCTTCCAGGGCTCTGGGAGAGCAGCTCTTCTCCAGCTGCTGGATTTAATGTTTGTTTTTCTCAACTTGGCTTCAGTAGCAACTGTGAAACAATGAGCTGCAAACACAGTAGGGACATAATAGGACTGTGAAGGGAGGGATGTAAAGCACTCAACATTTGTAGGGTTTGGTTGTTGTTTTCTTTTTAAAGAAGTTCTTTTTTAGTTGATTGTGATATTAGATGTAATGCATTGTCTGGGTTCACATTCTCAAATGTCTCTCATGATTTGCTCTCATAGGAAGAGTAAACTGCTGATAGTAAGCAAAACCCTCAGTTACCTGAAGGGTGAGAGAAGATAAAAGGGTGAAATCCTGGTAGAAAGTGAATTTTCATCCTAAATGATGAAGCCAAATGAGGTCAGGCTGATACCACCTGATAGAAGGTGCATTCATGATTTTTTCCCCACCATCTCACAGTCACTGATACAAAGCAACAATATATCAGATAGATATAAATATCAGATCCCAATCATCTGTACATGATGCTATTTTAAACTCTTCCACGTGAGAAAAATGGTTAAAAATAAAAATACAGCCCTTTTATTCTCCGTTAAATGTTCTGTTCAGTTCTTCATGCTGAGAGAATCACAGACCTGTCTATAAATATCTAACCCAGATCTACAATTGCTTGTTAAAAAGAGAGTGTTTGGTAGAAGATTGAATGAAATACAAAATGTCTTTTATTATATTTTTATTACAGACCAGATGTGGCCTCTCAATTTACCCTCTATCATTTGGAGATGTACATTCACCAAGACCATTGCATGTGTGCACCTAAATATTTTCATGTTGTCATGGTATAATAAAGGGTAATTGATTAGAAAAATCCCTATGGGATTTTCCACTTAAGAGCACATTTTTGTTTTAGCACTATTGTCTTCAAAATAAACATGTATGAATGCATCTATTTTGATTGATCCAGCAGAAAGCAGCAGGAAACAGGCAAGGTTTTGGCTTTTGGTTAATGAATAGCACTGGCAAGTTGAGTGAAACTCGTGCAGCCAACGAGCCCAGGAGGTTGTGTCTCGGATGCTGCACCTCAACACTCAAACGCTGCTCCCTTCAAACTCAAGCCTGCTCTGCTGGGGGAAAAATGGTGACCTCGCTGACATAGAAGAGGAAATGGAAATCCAGTCAGATTGCACAGGTCCCCAAAATTACTCCTTATATTTCCACACAAACTATTCACTTTCTGTACTTATTTCTGTGTATTCAGTCTGTCTGCTTACAAATTAATGTAATAAGAGTCCTGGGCTAAGGACCTGGATTTCTGTGCTGTTTGACTTTGGCATTTAATCACCTGTCCAGGCTATTTGGAGACTTATTTCTCTTTAAATTCATGTGGGAGCTTAGCTACATGTAATGCAATCAATACATGCTGAAAGGCCCTAATTGAGGATTTCTGGATGCAGGACAAGGCAAGACTGAAGAAAACTTAGACATATCTGCTGAGGTATTTTTCAGACAAGTTGGTTTTTAACTCTGCCATTAATCAACAGCAAGCTCCCATATGGTGGTGTTAAAATAATAGCCCCTAAACTTCTCAGTCCTGTCCCATTACTCAGGTACTGCATGTTTGTAATTCCTTCACTGCCAGCATTTGATCTATACTCTGGTGCCTCCCTCAAGGCTGGAGGAAAGCAGGTGTTCTCTTATAGCAATGGAAAATGCCTAAAGCTGCTCTCTCTGTAGACAGCATGCGAATGATGATCGTGCTAGCCAGGGTGATGGTGGTTGGTGCTTTATTTCTGCCACAGTTGGTTAGTGTGTGGAAGATGCCTTTTCTCACATATCAAGTACTATGCTAAAGATACATGTAATGTGACAGTTTCTATAGTAACTACTTGTTCTTTATGGAATTGCAGATTAAACCTGTACACCTTGTTATTGTTCTTTTATCCTATTATCTAGACTACTCAGTTACCACAGATACTTTTTTTTATTCTATTCCCTTGCCAACATAACTATATCAGGGATTTATGCATTTGCAAGTAAAGAGTATATATTAAAAACAAAACACTTAAAAGTTTTATATTGACCACTATCTGATCTTATAAATTCACTGAGATGTTTGTGCATGTATATTGAAAGCTAAAATTTCAAAACAAGACTGTAGAAATATTTTTATTAAAGCAGGTCAAAATTATGATTTGAATATTATTGTTTTGCTGGGACAACAATGCAAGTTATGTACATGACATTTATTTTCTAACAAATTTGACTAGAACAAATTTGCCAGTCTAGATGTACTGGCAAACTTCTAATGTGAATGACATCTAAGATTCCTTATTATAGGAAAATTTTCTCAATATGGTATACTGATTTTTACACGAAATTATTTCATTATTATAATTCGTCAATGCTACAGCTCTGCTGATAATATCAGTACTGGAAGTGATATCATTTACAGGAATCAGATGCTTTCTGCTTTGTATTATGTTAGCCTTATTGTGGGAAAAAATGCCTGCATCCCGTCTGCGTGTGACAGTCTCTGTTGCTATCTCCAGCAGAAGTGTATCAGTTACAAATCAAGCTTATAAAATTAGCAGTGTAGGGAGAAATCAGCTACTTGATCAGGGCTGCAGATTCAACAATGCAACTAGTATTATAGCCAAAAGGAAAAAGACACTAGGAAAAATGTAAAATACGAATTGGGTAAATCCATTAATGAGATAAAAAGAAAATGATGCTCATCGTTAATTTAAAAAAAGCTGTAGTAAATTACACATACACAAATGCAAAAGGCAGAAGGGGAAAATCAGAAAAAAATATCCACCCAGTACTGAGAGCAACTGAGTGATGGTAGAAGTGGAAAGCAAACAGTAGATAAATTCCGTGTAACTAAAGAAACTGTTTTTTCTCCCTTTACCCTTGACTATATCCTTCCAACATGTATGTGACTGGTTCGCCCTAAAACACTCACTGTGAAATCCTAAAACTCCTGCCGCTGCCAGAGCCGGGCACTGCTGTGCTGCAGCGAACATGGGCCCGCGGAGCGGCCCCGGGTGCGGATGCAGTTGTGCAGAGGCACAGCCCGCGGCACGTCTGTACCCGCACATTATGTAACGCGCGAGTGCAGCGGAGCGTACGAGCCGGGAAAGAGCCACAAACCCCTCGCCAACACCCAGCTCCTTCTGCGCCGCGGCGGGGCGGGGGCTGCGGGGGCTGCGGGCCCGGCCGCCCCCCGGGCGGGAGCCGGAGCGGAGNTCCGGCTCCTCCTCCAGCGCCAGCCCCGCGCTCCCCCTGCCCGGCTCCCCGGCGAGAGCGCGGAGCACCTCCCTGTCTCCCGCGGGGGGCCGCCGGACAAGTGCTCCCACGGCCGCCTTTAGAACAGCCCGGGTTTTTACGGTTGTGTTTTCTAGGGAGAAGATGGGAAAGGGCAGGTTCCTGCTCCTGCTGGGGCTGCGGGGCTAGTCCCTGCAGTCGTGGTGTGTCTGCTCGGCAAATCACAGATGCTGATGTGAAAAAGGGCCAAAGCAGAGGAGAGGCGTCAGTGGATGCGAGCGTTTGTACTGATGGATTGAGGAGGTGGAGGCTGCCTGCCTGGTGCTGGAGAGGTGAGTGCAATATTCCGTATTTCCTTCTCTCTTAAATCAGTTCAGTGATGAACATTTCCAAAATAAAAAGGCACTTCTATAGCAAGAAGGAAAAGATGTTATTTTAAAACAATAAGCTATGCTTCTGCTAGATAAAAAATATGAGTGTCAGTGTGAGGCAGGAAGATTTCGCTGTGCGTAGACAAAAAATAGTAAGGGGAGGCAGGCTGCTGATACAGTGAAAATGACCTTCTCAAGGGATACTGGCCTTCTATTAGCTACTGCTTCAGCTTGGGCCCTTCTTCTAAAAATTAAGTGGTCTCCCTTTCCTAGCCTGAATTGTAACCCATTAATAGCCAATACCTGAGCCTTAAGAAGATCCGTTGCATTCCCTTAATGATTCAGAAAGATAATCTATTAGATTCTGCCTGTTGGGAGAAGAACCTCCACGCTATGTAGCACCTCCTCCCAGGGAAATGCAGCCTGGATAGCATTCTATCGGAAAAGACTCCTGCTGCCAAATTTCTGTAATAAGTCCTCCTGGTAGCAGTCTCATCTGCTCATTGGAAGGATGTGTGGCTCTGCAGAGCCTGGGTGCGTTCCCTCTCCGTGTGTGCCCATGCATGTGAAGGAATGAGGAGGGTTTATATTAATCTGCACCTGTGGACGGCTCCCATCTGCACTTGTGAACCACAAGTTTTTTGGTATCTTTGCATTTGCATTTTGGGTGAGTGCTTCATACACAAAACCCCCAAGCCTTCAATGTTGGCTGAGAGAGCTGCAGACAAATAGATGTCAGTTTAATTTCTGCTCACAGAACTGATCTGATCTGCTTTTGGCTGTTTCACTGTAGAAGCCGTTTAACGTGTGTTCTTGCAGTATTTATTCTGCAAGATACTGACCTATCTCAACATTTTCCTGGGAAGATTTGAGAAAAAAATCACTAGATTTCCCTCCAGCATTTCTTTATATTTGTTTATATCCATTTTCTGATAGCCTTACACCCACAAATTGATTTTTATTTGGGCTCAGTATTTCGCACCATTGTGGGTCACACCCTTCGGGTGGCCATCAACATTTCATCTATAAAGGTTACAACAGCAGGTCAGGTGCTGTGAATACCTACTTGTGGATCACGAAGGGGCAAAAAATGAGTGTGTATTTTGGACTTAGGGGAAATTTTGCCTGACTTTATGGATATAGATGTTGGAAGTCCGGGCTGATGCCTTAGGTGCTGTTTTAGGCAGAAATCCTCACTTTTCTTCAACAGGCACAGAACTGACAGCTGAACAGACACAGCTCTGCAGAACAGAGAGTGTTTTGCCATTAACTTGGCTGTCTCCATCAAATCATTTGTTTGGAAGCTATCATGCAAAAAGCACAGATCCCTGCCCTTGGATTAAGGACATTATCAGAGGAGAGGCCTATGTGTATAGAAGGATGAAGATCCAGTCTTCAAGAAGCCAGTGACAGGTGTAATCAAAAGAAAACCTCTTCGTTATAAGGCATATTTAGGAGAAAAACTCATGCTATCTTTTGTTACCAGAGCACTGATTGCATTTTCAAAGAAGAAACCCCTTCTGTGTACATATGTATGCTTATAAGGAAAAAAAGCTGATTAATTCTGTGCAAGGCATGGAAATTTCACTCTGACAATGGACCTTACAGAGAGGAATAAACTCCACATGCTACATAAAGAATGCTACACCTCTGGCTGAGATTATGTGCTTGTCACTTCACAGGCCACTGGTGAGAAGAGTTGAATAAGTCTTCTGGAGGTACTACCTTGAATTTTGTAAGCCTCCAGAAACAAGTTTCATGTTTCAGTTGCAGACCTTGGTTTTGAATTTAGTGTTGATAATCTAAAAATAACCAACCAGGTAGCTCTGAAGGACTGAAGTGTTCTGGTTCTCTCAGTTCTGACTATGCACTGATGGAACAAGGTATGTTAAATTTAAAGAAGGGTAGATAGAGAAATTTGTCCCTTCTCTAAGGAATCTACCTGCTAAGCGGTGGGGAAGGGGATAAGGATAACAGAAAATTCAGTAGGTAATAGAAGCTCAAATCCTTAAATGGTGAAGTCAGCTCTTCCTCTCCAGCTTAAGCAGATAAGGATTTTGACAGCAGCCTTGGTTGATACACAGGGGTGAGGCATTATAAGGGAACGGTGCCTTTTTCTCTCTCCCCCTCCATGAATTAAAGAAAAATACTTTCAATTCCTTTGGGCTAAATCACAGTAATCCCACTTATTTCAGAAGAGATTCTTCAGATTTATGTAACTGAAAATGACTGAATTGAAACTGAATCTGACTATTTCTGCTAAAGTTTTGGTCCTGCTTTCACAGGAGTCACTGGAAGTTTTGTCATTTATTTCAGCTGGAGAGAGCCCAGCATACACGGTTTCACTGATCAGGTTCTCCCTTGCCTTTAGGAACAAGAATGTTGAACAGTTTTCTAGCTGGTTTCAATGAGGTCGCAGGCTCAATGACAAATTCAGTAACTCTCTACTTGCATCACAAACTAATTCATAAATTATCAGTTATTTGAATCATGCTTTTTTACTGAGAAAATGGGAGCGTTATTCCCATGTTAAGGTTGACAGCACCCACCCTCAGCAGTAATAGTTTCTACACAAGCAACCAACTATTTCCTTTTTCCTAAGAGAAAACTTATTCAAAGGCCCTTAAAAATCATAATTTTGGCCTATGTGCATAAAATCATATTTATACTTAGAGAGAACAGTCCTATTTTTATCTAAAAAAAGGCTAAATTTTGTTCTTTGTGATCCCCAAAGTATCCAGAATAAATCCACATCCATTACTAGTTACAACAGATTCCCTCCATTTACTTGAGAGGATAATATGACTTATATTTTGTATGTTATATTCAAAGTTCACATTTTTATTAAACTTTCCAGAATTCAAGAGTGGTGATTAGGAAGTCCAAATTTCAACTATTATATTGATGAAAGAATAATCCCAAGAAACACTACACTGTTCCAAAGCAACCATAATCGATTCTCTTTGCAAAGTTCCCTGGCAATTTAAGGTATGTGGAATAGACAAGATGACAGAGAAAGGCTAAATACAGTTTGATTTATTCTGTTATTGAATCAAGGGTTGATACATATTAACAATTTGTTTTAGCTTTCAAGTGGAATCAAGGACAGAATTTAACCCTTGACATGAAGGCTACAGAGAAAATACTCTTCTCTGGACTGTTGCTTTTCTTTCACACTGAAGGGCGCTGGTGGAGTTGGATGGAAGGAACAGATCGGTGATGGGGCCATCTCTTCCATCCTACCCAGACTTCAAACATTGGCTACTATTAAATACATTTAAATTCACAACTAACAAAACACATGGCAAAAATTCAGAAGACAACAGCTCTATATGTTAGTTTTTTTGGGTTTTTTTTACTTCTTCAGCTCAGAGCATTTTCTGTGGTTCAGCAGAAGCTCGACTCTCCTCAGAATCCCATTTTATTATTTAGTGTTGGACACGCAGTGAATCATTAGGGAACATGGTTTTACCCAACAAATCCTATTTACCTTTTGTTTTCTCTTTAAGCCCCTTATACCAGAGAGTTGTTTCTTCTCTGGATTCCTAAGCCATCACATCAAAAAGACAAATGTGATAATACTTCCACATGATTCTACATTGCAGAAATAACCTGTTGGATTACCAGTCAACACCTTGGCCAACAGAAAAATTTAAAGAGGCAAATAAAAAAATTCTAAGTATTTGTTTTGCTCACACACATCAAGAATAATGACTGGAAAGTAAATAATAATTTCATAGGAACTACAATTGGTTAATCTGTTATTTTTACAGTGGATTTATTAAATAGTAATTGCCTGGACTTGGCAGTTGGAAGGAATTATTCTCATCACTTTCAGACGACCATAACATGGATATGTACATATGGAGTAGTTGTTAAGGCTTCCCTTTTAGCTGCTGGAAGAAAAAGAGATTTCTCCATTGGAGTTACCCCAACTAGTTTCTGACTACCATGTTAGCGTGAGATTGAGCTGACCTCTGGAAATGACAGCTCCTCTCCACTGCCTCTGAGGGAAGCACTGAGTGAGTAGCTCTGAGGTAGCCACCTACATGCAGATGCTAAATCTGCACGGATGAATCCCACTCTTACCGTCTATAATGTAATGTTTAACCAAGATTTACCAGTTAATTATGAAGATGTTTTCGTGGTTCACCATAAATATTTGTAAGTTATAATGCAGTTGCCATTCCCTACCTACCAGCCCTGTTTCCTTGATAGCGACTGGGCTGGCGTTGGCTTCCTCCTCAGAGTATCTCAACAGCGGTATTGGTCATGGCACTTGGAAAGGCTTCACTGGAACAGTGCCAGCTATCCAAATCTTTTATCAGTTCTTCCTCGTGACTCCAGCAGTATTCTAGCATACATTCCCAGTGTGTTTCTACTGATTTTCTGTGCCTGCTTTCTGTATTTTCAAACCTTGCCCAGACAATGTGGAATAAGCACCTTTATCTTCATAAACCGCATGAACGCAAATACAATTAGGCAGCATAGCAAGTGTTGATGTACAAATACAGTTGACACAGTTGTGTTGTGGAAGGAAACAACACAGTGGAGCTGAATTGATTACAATTCAGTGTCATGGCACAGTAACAAAAGCCCAGCTGGGTGTTTAGCTCTGAGAGGGCTTGCTGTTCAGAGGGGGCATGCACCTGGTTATTATATTCCTTCCTTTAAAAGAGAGAAGTGTGTATGATTCAAAAGGATACTTACCTACCAGCTAAGGGAACATCTTTCTGAAGATAATAAAATTTGAGCTATTAGGTTGGATTTTTCAAGAGTTTTGTCTCTGAATATTACCAGCTCAAGTCACATAATCCAAATATTGGAATGTGTTAACAAAATATTATTTCCTTTGGATGTATAATATGTATTTATACATATATATGTATTAGAATATGTTTTTTTGTTTTGATGTCTTATGAGGAAAGAAAGACCAGGCTGTTGCCCCTCTCTAGTGTTTATGTTACAGGAGAGGATTCAAACGAATACTACAGGAAATATTTTTTATATCATTTAAAGCATTTAATTTAGTAAATTAATGCATATGATGCTAACCAAGTCTATTACAAACTAAAATTTTCCAGAATTCACACCGTTGCACAGGAGCATCTCTCAGTACTGCCAGCAAGTTGATTGTTGTAACAGGGCCTTGGCAAGAAGATTTTGTCTCAAGATGCCTTTCTATGCCTGACCTTTTAAATTTGGCAGAGTTCAGGGTACCACAGCAGAAGCCATTTTGTGACAGGAAGATATTCATATATTCTTACCATTGCTAAGAATCTATTGAGCTTCCATGTTATATTGCTCAGTAATGGTAGAACTTCACCTTAATTAGTCATTTCAGAGACATGTTTTTAATCTCTTTTTCAATCCATCTATGTCCACGAACAGATAAACTCACCTTAATTTGTAATTCAGTGACATTTATGTAGGTATTTAAAATTCTAAGGCTAGCCTACTCCAAATTTGAACAATTGTTCTATTATCATATTGTTTCTCTTCCCTGACTAGATGTGCAATAAGTCCTCTGATTATGTTTCATGCTGTGAATGTTCCTGAAAGCAAATCTGAACTTTGCCTCATAACTGTGATTACACAGGTGTGTCAAGTTTGCTTTTTGCGTGTGTGCTCACAAAAAGCAACAGAATACTGAAGACTTTATGTAATTTTTTTTAAGTTACAGGAACAAATTTTTGGCTACTAGGTTCAAGGGATCAACAGTTGTTTTAAATGTGGCAAGACTTGAGGCTGATGTGCAGTTCAATATTATTTGCTCTCACAGGTCAGGTAAATATACAATGGTCTAAACAAATTAAAGTATCAGGTAGTATCAGGAAGAGGTAGGAACCAGTGATTTTAATACTGCAGACTACAATTCTCCCTTTTTCCAGAGAGACCTGATTGTACCCTGAAGTCCTGAACGGTGCAAATTCTATATAACAGAAGTTAAAACATCTATAAAGTAATAATAGTAATAACCTACCATACAGACAAAGAACTGAATTATTGGATCTCTTACAGTCCTGCTCTCTGTCAGCACACATGGGTTATAAACTAAAATTAAATGTTTACAGAGGATATTACTCTGGTCTGTGACAAGAAAAACCTCTCTCTTTGCTGTATCCATGGCATAGCAATTCTGCCCTTTTCCCACTTCTGCAGTCAAGGAAACCAAGAACAGCCACTGATATTGTGGCCTCTTGGGATCATACCTGGAAACTGTTCTAATTCACGCTGCGACTTAGGCAGCCCCAACCTGGCTCTACAATAAAGGCTGGATCATGAAAATTCCTTTCTCCCTCAGATTAAGACTAGAAGTGTTTGAATTTCTCTGTATTTTTGATTACTTTGTGTTGCTTTTCTAGTTATGTCTTCTGATACTGGAAAACAATGAACCCCAAGTAGAAAATACCGAAATATTCTAATTCAGAAATCATTTAGGCAGAATAGATCTGGAAGAAATGGGTGATGCCCATTATAGTAAAAGTGTGCTTTGAAGGGGAGATTGGGAACTCTGGGACTACCTTTAAAAGTGATGGGAGAGCTTCTCAGTGAGCAGCACAATTACAGTCTCTAGGTATTTTCATTCAGTATCTTCTTCATGGTATTGGATACCTCCAATGACAGGAGCCTGTAACTCATCAAAGCTTATCTATACAACTGTAGCTTTGGATTTTGGATACATTATGTTTTCATTATTAACCTGTCAAGAATTATTCACAGACCTCATTGAAAGTTTACATAAACAAGTCAATTCAAGAAAATAGTAAAGTGTTTGTTTTAAAGGAGACCAGATGGAATGCTGTCAATCTATGCAGCACTGTTCTTACTCAGCTGTGAGATATGAAGTGCAAATGGGATTTCTTAGACACAGTGTTTATGATCTGTCTTTATCTATGTTGCAAAGATTTATAGTTGATGGAGGTATGTTAACAGTACATCAATCTCATTATTTACTTGGTGTCTGCATCTTATTATCAGAATTATCAATTATGGATTCCATAATTTCTAAGATGTAATTTAAAAGGATACATTTTATCAGAGTTAGCTAGTTACAAAATACATAGAAAATACTATTTTTCACTACAGCTTCTTAAGCTTCTATTGGGATTGGTCAGAGGCAAGTGGTGACCAACAGAAGACAAGAAATAGAAGGTCAAGGTAAAAGATTTCAGAAAATAATACAGGTGTGCAAGAGGTAAAGGACTTGGCTCTTCCTTTTAAGTTTTGCAAAAGCCTTAAGAAATGTCACCCTTACCAAGCTCCCTCCTGCAATCAACATAAAAAATAGGAAGGGATAGTTAAAATTATTTTTGTGCAGAGCACTAGTTAACAGTAGACATGAGAATCTGAAATACAAACCAAAATTGTACCTCATTCTTATGAACTGAAAAAAAGAGAGTTCTCAGAATAGCCAAGGAGACACAAACAGTATCATGATGACAATGTACTGACTTGCTCAGTGCCACTCCTGTGTCTCTAACAGAGCAAAACTACTTAACAGCTTTTAGTGGAGGTTTCCCTATTGCACTGAGCAATCAGCCAGCAAAGAGGTGACACAAACTGGGGCTTATTTCTCCTGAGCTATTTGGCAGAAAATATTCTTTGGGATGAGGAGGAGACTGCCATAGGTGTGTGTCAGTGGCATTGCATCCTAATGGGATTGCTGCCAGCTGGAAGAGATTGAAACCAAATTGGAATTGCTGTAAGGTGGGTTTGGGCTGAAAGCTAAGCCAGCTGTGAGCTCTGTAGCTATTGCCTGCCTTTGTGCCTTTGGCAGAGGTGGGGAGACAGCTTATCGGGCATCTTCCTGGAGATGAGAAGTAAGTGCCTTGTTTTCTGGAATGCCTGTAGCTTTTTTTGGTAGATTATGGGTTGTTCTCTTACTACTAAAGTGCATCCTGAAGGGGAATTTTTCAGCCTTGCTACAACAGAGATGCAAAAGTTGTTTGAAAGTCAGAGATGGCTTTAAAAGGCAGTAGCCCTTTTCATAGTTAAAATACTGATTCCAAAATCTCAATTTAAAAGTCTTGAGGTATGCTGTAAATGAACCAAAACATAACAAAACTGTGCTTTCAGGAACAATTGTCCTGTAGTTATCAATCAAGGAACAGTGTGATACCTAACCAGTGGTAGCTGAGATCACTGAAAATGCAGACCTCACACCTCACCCCAGTCAGCCAAGTAATCTGAGTGCCCTCAGAGATGTCCTTGTAGTCCTTTAATGAAGTTTTCAAGAGGAATTATTGTTCTGCTGTGCATTGTGGATATTTCCCTCCCATCCTCTCCCCTTGGTAAATCTGCTTTGTGGGTTTAAGGTGGATTTGGAATCCCTACAGCTGCAATAGCTTTTGCACTGTTTTGACCCAATATGGCTTGCTGAGAAACTGTGTCCAGCCCCTCTGCTGAAGGCTGGATTTGCTGTGGGTAACCTCCACTGTATGTATTATTTCATGTCCCAGATCTCTGCCTGTTTCACAGAGCTGCTTCTACAACGATATCAACAGTAGATTTTTAGTGAGCAGAAAGAAATAAAATGGTGAGTCATCAGCTTTTTTCCTGCATATCTTATCTGTGTGAAATGCAGAATGCTAACTAGAATAGTTAGGCATCAGCGATAAAATTCCAGCTTTATGTGCCATCTTAATAGTAGGCTAGAGTGTCACCAGAAGTATTTTTTTCCTGGTAATATGAGAAATGAATAACTAAGGATCCACTGCTGAATAATGAATAAACTAAAGGCTCGATTAGCACCTTTCAGCTTTCAGATAATTTTAGCGCTGCAGCTACTTGAGGCAAGAAGAGATGTCACTGAGAGTAAAAGGAAGAGAAAAGCAACTACCTGAGATGCTGCTGTTAAAGCTGTGCTGTGAGGGTGGTGATGTACATTGGGCTGGTCAGTGAGGCTCCCCCTTAAGCTGATAGGACAGCCTCATGCAGATAAAAACTGCAAAATTTGAGGGTTTTACTATGAACAGTACCAGTAGATCATGTGTGTAGTCTCATAAATCAACCCATCAGTTCTCAAAATATGATTAAAGAGCCTGCTTCAAACAAAAAGAATGAAATTACCAGGGTCCCAAAATGATGAGCTGACCTCTATGTACCTTAAAGGGGAGGAGACAAGTCCACTTAGGGTGTCATACAAAAGGGAAACTTTTCTGACCTCAGCAAAGGAGAACTTGTACAACAGGAGAGAGACGGATTATTTAGAGACAGAATTGAAGGGCTAAGGGATAAGAAAAATATAGACATATTGGCTGCGTGACTAGGAAGTTTGCAGGACTACAGAGAATTAAAAAAAATGGGGGAAAATATCTGAATGATGAGAATGCCCTTTCATGCAGCACAACTTGAACAGGAGCAGTGATTACCCTCCTCCCCCTCTCTCTCCACACATACATATACACAGAAAAGTACTGGTAATGTTAATAGAACACCAAAAAATCATCAGTATGTGCAACAAAATTGGAAGCTACACCTGCTAATATTACTAGTAGTAGTACAGTTACCAACGAAAAATAAAACATCAAGAAAAATTACTAGATTTTGTTTTATCCCTAACAACAAAAATAAATCTATCATTCATATGTTTCAGGTTTGGGGAAAAATAACAATTTAGAAGCTTGCTTGAGGCTGAAAAATAACAACTTTGCCCATCTAAATCATGGTACTTTTGTGTTAAAGTAAATACCCAGATTAAAAATCAACACAAGCTTCCTCAAAAGATGGACTTACATTTAGCAGCTTATTTTGTTACTTATCAATTTTAAAAGTAATTAATATTAATCAATATCCAATACCTAAAATTTTGTATTTGTTTTATAGACAAAAAAATCTATTCTTAGAATGATATGAAAGCCATCCACAATTTTGACAGAATCAGTATAGCCCTATGAATACATGCAGCCATCCAACCAAGTCTTGTCATAGCATGACTCAAAACGGATGTGGTCAAATCTGGCCTCTGCTCTTCTAAGATTGATGAAACCTAGGAACAAACATAGTGAATACCTGCAGAAGGCAGGCTGGGAACATGTGCACAGAACAAGAAATTAATGTTGAAACACAATGATACTGATAATGCTTCAGCATTTCCTAGAAATACAGTCATGCTGAGATCATACAAAAGTGCGGAGCTGAAAATTAAACTATTTTTGTATCTATTTTTACAGAAGTTCTCACCGTAGATATTCCAATATATGAAGAGTATGAATCATGCGCTGAATACTAAATTTTCATCAGAAAAACAGTCTATATTGCTGGCACTTTGGTATCCTGCTTGCAGTGTTGTTAAATATGTTGTTTTTATTTTCATCCTGTTCAAAACCAAATACAGGCTCATTTCAAAACCTACTGAATTCAACAAAACCATTACTTTTTATGGTAAGTGGATCACAGACAGCACTTTACAGGGTTTGGAATGTTTTTACTCTTATTTTCTCTTAATAAATACTGTCACTGTTTCTAGTGAGGAAGAACTACGAGTACCCTCACCCCAAAGTGTCACTTATCATAGGGTGCCATTTCATCATAATTACTTAAGTTCCTCTAGCTCATTTTACATTCTCCTTTAGTGCCACATAGAAATATTTTTCATCTTAGTAGAAAAAGCAAGGTTGAATAAGAGGAAAAACCTAACATTATCTAAGGAACTTAAACTCTTCAGAGCACAAGTGATGAAATACACACTGAGACTATTGCTAGAGATGTTTGCACTGCTACTTTAGCTTCACTTTTTTGGATAAAGCAGGCCTTCATCCTCTTCAAATCTGCAACCTGCATCTCCATCCATGAGCAATTTGCTTATTAAAAGACTTTTAAAAATGACTGATGAAAGGAATTTAACCACCAGTGTCCTCTAATATTCATTGTATGTTCAACATAAGCTGCTTATAATCAATCGCGAGTTGGAGCCAGCAGGGAGTGATTGGGATCCCTGTGCTGTGTGGTGGTGGGTGTGCAACTGCAGCTGGGCTGTGAGAAGGGTGTGATCACCCCTCCAGAGGGAGAGAATTGAAAGGAGAGACTGAAGAGAAATCTTCGTAGCTGCTAAACCTCAAAAGGATGTTAGGTTCTTTCTGGCAGCAGCAATTAGTCGGTGGTGGGGTTTTGTGTTGGTGTTTTGCTTTGGTTTTGTTTAGGGGG
Source organism: Ploceus nigricollis (assembly GCA_013399945.1). NCBI lineage: Eukaryota > Metazoa > Chordata > Aves > Passeriformes > Ploceidae > Ploceus > Ploceus nigricollis. Next base: position 186,356 of record VXBC01011185.1, read on the forward strand.
AGGTGTCAGTGAAGGAAAAATGGGCGCTAAAGAAGTTGATGCATCAGATACCACGGTCTTTTTGCTTTTCTGTGAGTGAAAAAGCACTTAGTTTCTATATGTCTCTACAGAATTTTATCTAGATGGCAAAATGATGGCTTGGCTTGACTTTTGAAACTAGAAGCTTATTGGCCATTGTAGAATGTTGTACTTAAATGTTTCTGGTTGCGGAGTTATTTTCTGTGAAGTAATGTATATCTGTGGTTTGGATTTGGCACAAAGCAATTTCATATCAAAACCAGAACATGGGTAACTTCCTTCATATTCATCTTATAAAAAATGGTCCTTTGAATTAGAGAGTAACTCCAACAACAGCTCAGCTGTCTGAGATGTACCTGCCGAAGCTCTTGCAGGCAGCAGGAGTGTACGACTGTCAAAGCTTCTGAATTTCAAAAGAGAAGCAGAATGAGACCAGGCGTAGGCTGCAGCTGTAATCTGTGCTTGGTAGCATCCAAGTCCTCTCCCATGAGTCACACTGCTGAGAACATCGTGGATTCTCTTTAGCCTCTTGGGATTTATTTTTTTGGCCCTGGACTGCAGTCTAATGCTTCCACTTCTCATCTCCCTTTTGCAGATAAAATCATGTTTAATTTGAGTTGTTAAGAAACCTAGAAAATCCACAGTTCTGATGTAGATACCTTCTGACATAATTCATATGGTTAATTTTATGTGTGGCCTAGGGCTGGAAAATACTCTCTACCCTACCTACCCAATTAATCCCTGATGATAGCCCTGCTTTTTATACCGATATTGACACTCTCTTCCTTTCTTCCTCTTATTATATTAGGAACAGCATTTTAATCCATGTTTCTGTCTTGTTGTGAGGTTAATAACCTGAAAAAAGTGCTGAAGTTTTCTTGTCCTTCCCTAAATTCCCTTGTCCTTCCCATGGTGAGAATTATTGGCTTTATTCTTCCACTGTACTGCTTTCCTCTCTTCCATTTTGACCAGCTCTTCGATGTTTTCTCTGCACCATATTGCCCTTTCCTCTCATGCTTTCATTGAGCTGCTGCCTCTGAACTGCCTTACAATTCATGTGAATCTTCTATAATCCTTTTTTGACTTTTTCTCATGTTGGGAACTTACTGCTCCTGCATACTCATTCAACCTATGTCTGTTTTTCTGTTTTTTCATTCACCAAGGTTCTTTTGATTTGTTCTCTGTGAAACATTGCTCATTCTCTGTTGCTTAGTTTCCAGCTTTAACTATCACATAGCCAGTCCTCCCATGCTTTCACCCAGCCTTTCCATGAATTCAGTGTTCATTACTTCTACTGAAATGGTTCCTGTATTTTGCTCTTCTCCTTCCAAAACCTTTTGCTCTGCCTCTCCCTGCAAGTCTGTTCTTGCCAACTTTCCAGTCCTGATCCACTCCCAACAATGTCCTTTCTCTAGCAAAACCATTCTGATGGAAGTCTGATGATCTAGGCGATTTCTTCCACCATGAACACCCTGGATTTATTCTCTCCTTTTTTTTTTTCCTCCTAGTGTAATTAAATTCCATATGTGCAGACCCATCTTTACAGATTCTGAGTCAATCCTTTCCCTCTCGTCTTTTTTTTCCTGTGTGCAGATTTCTGCTGATCTTATGCCAGTATGATATAGTAAGATGTGCCCATCTGCTCTTCTCGCCTCATCTTTCCTTCCTCTCTTGCTATCTCTTCCTTCTTTTTTTCATGGATACAGGATTCCTTGCTTCCTGTGTTTATATACCATTCAATTTACCCTAGAAATCTTACCTAGCTTCTGTGACTTTATTCTCTCATTCCTTGCCTTAATCTTTGCCTTTCCTCCAGTTCTTTCCCTTAAAACCAGCAGAACGGTTGTGATGAATTACTGTCTCCAAGATGCTTTCTTATGCATCATCACAGATAAAACTCATCTGTTGTTTCCAGGATTCCCATTTGCTGGAGCATCTTCTCCTTGCCTCTTGCTTGGCCTTGAGCTTCAATCTTTGAATCTTCACTGGCTGCTTTTCTCTATTGCATTTAAAATCCTCCTGTCTTCAGGACACTATTATCTGTACCCAGACTCTCATGTTCTCGCTACAGAGATTCCCATAGCTCATGCCTGTCACTGGAACAGCTAAAGCAAGCATGGTTTTGCTTTAATATGTCACTTTTAAGGCACAGGAAGAGAAACTTCCTTTTACAAGGCTATACTGTTCTCCTGTTACAATCCCTCTTAGAATTTCTTTTGCTATAACTACCAAAATGCTCTTATCTTTCATACGGTATTGTGTGCAATAAGGTTGTATGAGTGATAGGAAATTTGCCATTACATTCATGAACAAATCTAATGTTTACTAGTGCTTTTTTTTTTTTTAATGTAATAAAATAATCTCCTTAGCCCTGTAAGTTTCATGAAACAGCAACCCTGTGATAGTGAGTCTTAGCTCTTGAATCACCCACATAAGGCTTATGGGTCCCACTAATGACAAAAGCCAAAGAGCAACACTAATGAAGACATAACCTCCACGGCTGTCATCACCCGAGTGCTTACAAAACACTGAGTGGCTACTGCATTTTGTTTGCTGCTTTATTGCACACTTTTAAATGGGTCTGATGTTTGTATATCCCTAAAGCAGATGCTGTGTGTGTTGTTTCTTCTCACCCTTGTCTAGCAGCCAGGATTTCCTGCACACCCACTGCTAGACCCCCTGTAATATTCTTGTTCTTGTAATGCTTTTTGATGCCGGTCTAAAGGTCACCTGGAAAGCAGCTGCTGTGGCAGGCTCTGGTTTAGTCAAACCGCTGTGAAGCACAGCAACTCCCAGTGCAGCCACTGACACTGCTCTGGGTTTTTGGCCATGCAGCTCAGAACAGAACTGTGGTGTGTCTGCCTCTATTCAAGAGTCAGTCATTCTCATGTCTGGTTGTGTTGGTGCTTCTTCTCACTGTCTCACCGTAGTTTGTGGATGTTGCTAAAACAGGTCAAAATTTAAATAACTACTAAGTATTTTAGGTATTAATGCTTCACAGGATTTATGTTTCCAACTTCCTCTAGTAAGTGGGGTGTGCACAGTTAAAAGAAAAATAACCAATAGGTTTTTGTTGAATGCTTGATTTATAAGAAATACTATGTTTTCACTATAAGTTCTTAGGTTTCTCTAAATCTTGGATGAAGCCTGTATGCTAAATTTTGGCTGGGTGATATACTTAGCTGGTGGATATCCCTAACCAGCATAATTTGTATTGTGGTACTGCTAAAATTTGTTGGATATTTTCCAAACAATAGACAAAGATGTTTAAGCTAATGAACATAATATCTCACTGCAGCAAATCTGTTCTATCCCATGTCAGGCAGACTCGATCATACACTGATAGGTCTATGCCTATACAGTAAGTCATTTTCTTTGGGTTCTCCATTATCTCCTTGTAAAACTTCCTTCTGCCATGTATCACAGAATGGTATCCCTAGGTGGCAATTCTATTAGCTGAGCTCAGATTTTATGCCACAAATCTGAGTATTTCTATAAAATCACAGTGGGAATCAGCAGATGAGAACCTAATGGACCTACCAACTGTTCTTCTTGCAAGGATGCTGAAAGCAGCTGGGGCTGGTAACAGTCAGTGCTGGTGACACTAAGGAGCTCATGGTATGGCACCAGTTATGATCAGTGCCCTTCTCATCCCCTGCCTTGCACTGAGTTCTGATTTAAACTTTTTAAATAATTGTCTTTTTACCTTCTTTAAGAACCTTTATTGTAAGAATCCCATCCTTGCACAGCAGCTTCCGTTATTTGGTGTTGTTTACTGTGGCTGAGGTCCTGTGCCATGAATATGCATTTCTTGACTCATTTTGCTATTCCTCTCATTTTGGTATCTTTTGCACAGACATTAATAGTTTCTTGGCTCTGTCTTGGGGAGTTGGTATAGAGGATAGGTCCTATGTCTTAAATAGAGATCAAGATGGATCAAGTAAAAAAAGATTATTTATTCAATATTTAAATATTTAGATCACAGCTATCACTGAGGCTGATTATACTTGAAAACTCAGTGTATTTATTTTGTCACAAACAGTATCTCAAATTGGGTATCTAAGAAATGAACAAGCAGAAATCATCTTTGAAAAGATGTGCTTAAGGGTTTTTAATTGACATCACAAAGAACTCCCATGACAAAAAGGGACAGAATTTGGTAGTGTCCAGTCAAACACTCGGCTAATTAAATTATGACACTTCTTTCTTCACTCATCTGACTAATAGTATACATGTTTTAACTGCTGCAAAAAATTAACCTCAAATACGTCAGCTTTCTCTGCTGTTTTCTTGTTCAACAACTACATCTAGCCCATCCTTTGTTTTGGGTGGGATTATAGTGCCTTAATGTGTAATTGAAAGTTTTGTCATAACTTGAACATACTTCCTTTTCTTTCAGGTTTCAATGATTGTATAAAGAGTATGTCAGTAATATCTGTGGCCACAGTTTTAAAATAACTTCCTTCTGCTAAAAATGGATTTTCAATCACCATACATTAAACAGTAAATTAATTTCTGTGAAGTTATTTCAACCTTGTATTTCTACAGCATGCATGTCTAGGACTCTTTCCTGGATGCTTCCCAGATCCAAAAATCTGGACTGATTTTCCCATTTCTTGTGAGCCCCAGTTCCTTTATTTTTCTCTCTCTCCCTCAAAAAAAAGCCTGCTTAGTAGAACACTTGATTTCTTCCTCAGTAAATGCCTTGGGTATGTCCTGATATATCACACTCCCTTGTGTCTTCTTCTCTTCCATTAATAGTATAAAAATTATTGAAAGTTAAAACATGCAGAAATAAGGTTTTGTTAAAGTACAGAAATTCTCAGTGGATAATCATTAGAAACTGATTACAGTAGCTTGGCTTACACTTGTAGGTCTTATATGAGTTCTGTGCCACTTCTTGCTAGATTTGCTTGAGTTTGCTTTTACAGGGGTATAAAAGCTTTTCACTGTGTGTGAATGGGCAGGTGGTCATGAATCTAAATTATCAGACCACTTGCATTTGAGGGACAATACAGCTTTGTGCCTACAACTCCAGCTGAAATTCCTGCTGCCAGCAGCATGCTGTGTGCAGTCTCTGTGCTGTGGCAGTCACAGCCACTGGTTTTGTTCTCAGCTTAGGAGTCACTGCCTTTCTACCAGATCGTGGGGGACACATCTTTCCAGGCAGGTTCTGTAACTCTGCGTTCCACGGTGACGTGTCAGCAGCTCATGAATCCAGAGACAATGCTTGGATCTTTCCTTATGGAAGTGTTTACAATTCAGTTGTGGTGGTGTATCATTCCCCTTCCCTATGCCTCTTCTCCCTCTGCTGCCATAACTTGGGAACATGCTGGGAAAAGGGATAAGTGTTTATATTACACACATGGATCAGTTTGTTAGGGGCAAAGAGCGAGCCTAGATACGAAACCAACAGTAATGACTGGTTTTATTGGCTACAAATGGGTGCTCAGAACATGGCAGCACTAAACAGCTGCTCAGCTTAATGGGCTTCAGCACTTTAACATAGTAACCAGAGCAGAATTTTGTTCAGGTGTCCTTCCTACTCCAGGAATTGGTAGCATTCCTCTTTTGATAATGGCAATAGATCACCATTAGGTCAGGATTTGGGGCATGTTAATCTTATCTTGTGGGAAAAGCTACCCATTCTAGTGATGACAAAATAGCTCATCTACATCATCAGACTTAAAAACCCCATGTTTTCTTAACATTTTGAGTGTTCAGTTGTCAGGAGAAGGCAAATATGTTAGTTTAGACACACAGATACAGTATAATCTGGTCATTTGAATAATAAGATTTTTTAAAACAAACTTTAGACAAGTGTGCAAGTGAAAGGAAGCAATAGGGCTTTCCACTAGAGTAACTGAAAATACACTTACCTAATTAGAAACTTACAGCCATAAAATACCTACATGTTTAATATGAAATCTGATTTTAAGAACCCAACAAATTCTAGACTGCCTTATTTTCTGAGTGTATTCTAAGAAAAAGTAAACCTGGTAAGAAGTTCATCTGTATGTAGCCAGGGCAGTAAACTGCAGTAATGTAATAGTTTGTGAAGTTTCCTGAATTTTAAAAAGTATTGATTGTGAACATGAGAGATTTTTTTCACTGTATGTGGGAAAACTTACTCAAATACACAAAACTTTTTTACTATAGTGCCTATTTGAAAATAGAATTTACTACTCTGCTTTACAAAGCAATAATATAATCACCTCATTGTGTTACTACTTGAAATAGTGATACCAAATATCATTGCAATATGAGCAATAGGAATGACTAAAAGTCAGGGAAAAAAAAAGAAATTAAAGAGTGTAAAACTAATGTGTATTTACATACTCCTGGTCTTTCCTACAATGAGATCCTACTTTACCTTTTTTTGCTGTTAAACATATTAATGAATGGCAAACAAAATAGTTGATATGTAAAACACTGTGGAATATGAATGATGCATCTGAATGTGTTGTAGAAATATGCAATAGGAAATATGCTACAGAATGTATGAGCTGAATGAAAACAAAAATTGTTCCTGAGAGAGTCTTTCTACTCAACCATTTGTCATAAGTGTTTGAGGCAAATAACATCAAGTTTAAAAAAGATCTGCTTGTCTTATATGGTCCTAAAATCTCCAGATTTATCCTAAGACTGCTGTCTTTTGGCAGGAATATGTGCCCTCTTGCTGCTCATTGCTAGCAAGCCTCTTTTGTTCAGGATGGAACTGAGAAAATAAAGAGAGGGAGTCTTGTGTGTTTCTTGCAAAATTCTTCACCTGTAATCACCGCAATACATAGAAAATGTCATAAAGAATTCAGCAAGTGGCTTTATCAATGACATGAAAATGAGGCCTGTGATGATGAGGATTTAAAGGAGAACCAGTTTGAAATGTCCTGAACGTGTCAGAATAAGTGAGATTAGTGGAAGCAGCTCTGATTTTTATATAAGTAAAATAAGAATCTGTCCTGATATCTAATACAGGAATTTCATTCTCTCTGCATGGCTAGAAAGTTATTCATTAAGAAACAGCTTCCTCAATTCTAATTTTTCATTTTCTGTGATTATTGGAAAAAGTGACTTATTTAAAGAAAGTGTAACTCCTCACTTAGGAGGGTTTTCCTTTCCACATCTTCAGAGTAAGTAAAGTTGTGCTAATTACAATTCTGTTAATGTGTACACTAGTTTTTTAATTTTTCACTGATTAATCTGTTCTTCACGAACTAATGTCCTGTCATACAAAGAGAAGTATGATAAATATAGCTGTTATTAAGACTCTTTTGTAGAATTTCAGACCAGGTAAGAGCAATACATGGTGCATTTGGGGCAAAGGATTTGGATGTCTTTACATTTAAGATATCCAAAATGCTTAAATTGCCAGCCTGCTCAGGCACTGTGGTCCCTATAGGCAAAGACAGGAGACAAGCACTTCAAACTGCTATGGAGAGGTGACTCTCTGTACTGACTGGATAGTTTAGAACAACTCAGAGTAAGATTAGTTTAGAATATAATTCTAACCATATTCTATAACCATATTCTAATAACCATTAGAATGTGGTTAGAAAGTTAACTAGATGAGGTTGAAAGTAGTTGTGGTTATACTTCTGTATACAAGTGCCGAGTTCTGCATTTTGGCCACAAAAATCCCCTACAGCGTTACAGGCTGGGGACAGTGTGGCTGGACAGTGTTCAGGCAGAAAGGGACCTGGGGGTGCTGGTCTACAGCCGATTGGATATGAGCCAGCAGTGTGCCCTGGTGGCCAAGAAGGCCAACGGCATCCTGGCCTGCATTAGGAATTGTGTGACCAGCAGGAGCA
>VXBC01011185.1:194190-231273 GCA_013399945.1 Ploceus nigricollis
AGTCTAGTTGAGGTGTTAGGGCATAGGTTGGACTTGATGATCTTAGAGGTCTCTTCCAACCTCATTATTCTGTGATTCTGTGATTCTTTTCTCACAAAAGCTTGAGGCTCAGCATCTGGCTTGGAACATTCTATCTCTCTCCTGGTAGTGTGAAATCATTCTCTTTAATACATATTTTAATTTATTGTCACATCTACATTTAAATAGTGGTAAGTTCAAACAGGAAAACTTGTAAAGGCTTGTAGGGCAACTTTGAAAATGGTATTGGGAGACTTAGTTTTATTAAAATGTAGTAGAAAGTTTTCTTTAGTAGACTCTGCAAGTTTCTGTAAGGATCTCAGTGCTGTGTACTTTGGTTTGCAAATACACTCACTGAGGAGCCTCCAGGCACAAGTAACCAGACAGCAGGAGAGGTGCCAAGGTGTGCTGGGGCAGCACTTGGGGAGGAAGCTGTGACATCTGTGATTCTGCTGCCCACTGTGCTCAGAGCTTAGTGGGAGCAGCAAGCCCTTCCTAGAAGAGAGGCAAATGATCACCAATCAGCTGTTAGTAATGTGTTTTCCCTCTGCCAGAGTAACTGCTTCCTGCTGCTGCCTTCTGCAGAGTTCCAGCTAGTAGGCTTAAACTCTAATCTGGGAAAGAATTGCTCTAACAGTCACTGAAAAGCTCTCTGCCCTTGCTGGGATGGTGTTTCCTGTGCTTCTTGTATGAAAAATTCACCTTGTAGTCACTGTTCTCTTTTACTGTAGCTCAGAATTTTCCTGTATTCAAATGGAAAGACAGGAGGCTCAAAACCACTTAGCTTGGCTATGGAAAGAAGCTTACAAAGTTTGCATCTCTTTATTGATTAAGCAAGATGCAGGTACTGTGTTTAACAATACTGTTCTCCAAGGGGAAAAAAGAAAAGAGCTGTTACAAAGATCAGTAACTCTTCCTTTCTCAAATTCATGAAGCAAAGTTAATCAGCATCTTTTGCTTCTTAATTTAGTTATTTAAATGTTCAGTGGAGATAGATAAGATGAAAGAAAATTCAGGAGGACATCTGTCTGAGTACAAGATATTGATATAAACAGAGAGGCTGGGAAAAGTAGTTGTGAGTTTTGATTTTCTACTTCAGACAAACCAGTCAGAACAGAACTGTGCAGGAAAAGCACTGCCATAAGCTCTTGCTGAGGGAGAAACTGGGGCACAGCTCAGCACTGTTTGTTTTCATGTAGGTTTAGATAATAAAACACAGAAGGCTGAAAGGGAGATTTGATTTACTATTGTTCAGAAACCACATTTTCTTCGTCTGTGAGATTCAGCTGTCCCTATACTTTTACTATAACTTTAGATATTTGCCTTTCTTTATACATTTTTTCCATCTGTATTTTCTATTTGGCGTAATAAAAGGTTTAGAAGTCTAGAAGTGGAGGGAAAAGTGAGTGCCTTGCTGCAAGGAAGCAGAGTCTCTCATTCATTTATTTTCCCATTGTTTGGCAGGTGGAAAGCACAGATTTACAGAGCTGAACTGGATCAGCTGAAGAAGTGGGGGAAGAGGAACAAAACAAGTACAATACCAGTGAAAAGAGCTTCAGCTTTATCTTGCAGCATCACCACAGCAACCAGAGAACACAATCAGAAGAAAAGGCTAGAGCGGAGAAGGCGAAAGTGCAGCTTCTTACCTTTGGACAGAAGGCAGCAAAATCATTATGCAGAACAGAAATGTGTATTTGATGGTTCTAGACAAACTGTGGCAAAGGGAAGTGTCCCATCATTAACAGGAATGTGCCACAGTTCATGCACTGGAAAGGGGAGTGCCATGAGATCTGCTGAAGAGACTATTGCTGTGGCTGCATACCTACATGGGTTTGCACCCTTGCTGGGACTCAATTAGGTGGCTGTAGGCATTGGGGATCATCAGGTATTGGATATTTATTCCTTTATTCCATTCGGGGTGTACCTGGCACGAGAACTGAAAGACACTGCAGATCTTTTTGAGAGACGCCAACAGAGTGAGCCAATCTGCACCCCTTCCCTTCTGTACCTGCCTGCTGTACCATGGGATGTCGGCAAAGCTCTGAGGAGAAAGAGGCAGCGCGGCGGTCCCGTAGGATTGACCGCCACCTGCGCTCTGAAAGCCAGCGACAACGAAGGGAGATAAAACTCCTCCTCCTGGGCACCAGCAATTCTGGGAAGAGTACTATCGTAAAGCAGATGAAAATCATTCACAGCGGTGGCTTTAACTTGGAGGCCTGTAAGGAATACAAACCCCTGATTATCTATAATGCAATTGACTCTCTCACTCGTATCATTCGGGCTCTGGCCACCCTCAAGATAGAATTTCACAATCCTGACAGAGCATACGATGCAGTGCAGCTTTTTGCCCTGACAGGCCCAGCCGAGAGCAAAGGAGAGATTACCCCGGAGCTGCTGGGGGTGATGAAGAGGCTGTGGGCAGACCCCGGCGTGCAGGAGTGTTTTTGCCGCTCCAACGAGTACCACCTGGAGGATAACGCTGCCTACTACCTGAACGACCTGGAACGGATCGCAGCCCTGGACTACATCCCCACGGTGGAAGATATTCTGAGGTCTCGGGACATGACCACAGGGATTGTAGAAAATAAGTTCACCTTCAAAGAGCTGACTTTCAAAATGGTGGATGTGGGTGGACAGAGATCTGAACGCAAAAAGTGGATCCACTGTTTCGAGGGGGTTACAGCAATAATTTTCTGTGTGGAGCTGAGTGGGTATGACTTGAAGCTGTATGAAGATAACCAAACAGTAAGTGCACCTTCTGCTCCTTGTTCTCTTTCCTTCTTTTCCTTTCTCCTTCATCAGCATTTAGTCTTTTATCTCTCCCTCCTTCCTTCCCTCCCAAGGCAGTAATTCCCAGTCGTTAGGAAAACCCGGAAGCTATGGTTCCTTTATTTGGATAGTTTTCCCCACTGGACAGTTAGTTATTTAATATTACTTTTGGGAAATGGAGGTGCTCTTCACATGAGAGCCAATTTTTGAATTTTTTGGTGCCTTTAGCTAAAGGTTTACATGGTTAACTGTTACTTCAAACACCACTTAAAAAGGTAGGCAGTAGTAACATCCTGGTGTACAGGGATGGTTCATTTGGACACCATGAAGGTCCTGGGAAATGTCAAAGGTAAAATAATAGTAAGTAACAGTTTCCTCTCCCTTTTTTTTCCAGGATTTTCAATAGGAATTTGGGATGAAATTAATTTTTTGAATTAATTAAACATGTTTTTTAATTAGTATGACATTTTTATATTTAAAATTGTCTTTGATTATTTCTGGTTAAATGGCTGGTTTGTCTTGTCCAAAGAACAGCCATTCTCATTTAATAGTCTTTAATGTTGCTAGCTTCTGGTTTTCACAGCACACAAATACAGCAGCCATGGGAAATATATGAATGCTTACAGATACACAAATATATATTTTCTGTGACATTCAAAGTGCCTGAATTAAGCTTCACAGGGGTTTTACTTGAAATTATTTTTTTGGCAGCCTTGTAAAACATGCTGTTTAAGAGAAGGGAGTTTGTGGGTAGGAATGCATGATGGCCCCTTTTTTGTTGGTATAGCTTATCACATATATAATATTTCCCTGTTCTTATCTTCTGTAGTGATTTTGCATTTTATAAACAGCACTTCTATTTTCCTCTCTGTACTATTCTGATGAGCCATTCCACTGTCCTGTGCATGGACTTACCTTTCAGTGTCTGGAGATTCTTTTCTTGGCATTAGTGCCTTCCTATTGTAACAGATTTCTGTATCTACTTTTTTGTTTAGTAACCTCCTCTTGACACGAGAGAAGCATTGCCACTAATTCTTTCTCCTCATTTTCAGACATATTAGGGAAAGTATTTTATGTTAGACCCTGACTAGGAGTTTCTCGCAATTCTTTTGACTTTTCCTGCCTTACTGTTGTGATTTAAAAATCAAAAAGAACTACCTAAAAGGGCAAAAAATCAATATACTCTGGAAAACCCTTATGAGCATTGGTCCATACAAGACCAACAATAATACCTTCATTGGTACATTACTGCAACTGCAGCACTGAGACTGCCACTCATGAGAAAAGCCCTACAAATGACAGAGTTGCAGAGTGTAAAATGCTTCCTGGTGTAGTATCTGTGGTGAAGAGAACTGCTAAATAAAACTAGTCTACTGCCAATATAACTTACTGCTTGAGAGAGCATGTAAGAATCTGGCTGATTTATAAACTGTGAAAGTTGAGCAAATGATCTGTATGAATATGAAAACTTCTGTGATCCTGTTGACAGAAGTGGAGAAATGCTGTGCATGAACTCTGTCTTTATTGAAGATGCGTTAAAATAATGATTGACAGATATGGTAAAAAGTGAGGGGAAAACCAGTTCTGCACACTGTGAGTTCTGATTATAGCTGAGTCGTGAAGTCTGCTGAGGGTGAGATTGTTATAGTGACACCAGTGAGCAGAACAGGGGAACAAAAATAATGCCCAAACTATCGGCTGCCTGGACAACTTTTCCTTTGTGTGACATTTTAAGTGACTAAGTTAAATTTATCCTGCCTGAAAACAAATAACAGAAGGGGAAGGCTGACTTTTTCAGGGGCTTTTGTCTTTCTCCTGCTATGCTTTATTCTGGGTAACATCACTCCTAGGAACAAAATCACGTGAGCTGACAGTTTGTAGACCTGGACAAACCAGTATTTTTGCTTGTTTGTTGAACATATGTGATATTTAGCTGTTTACTAAGAGAAAGATAAATGAAGAATTACGGTTCACTTGTTTCCTCCACCTTGTATGCTCTGTCACTCTGTAACAATATTTTTCCTGCTTATCTAGGGTTATTTGGAAATGTGATCTGTGTCTGGTTTCATTTCTACAATATCTTGGGAGGTTTTCTCCCTACCTAATCTAATAAATATAGCTTTATCATTCCATGCACCATAGCTAGTTAGCATGACTCAACCACATAACAGCTGCCTCTTCTTTTGACACAATTGCAAAATTGTAAAATACCTTTGGATTGCTATTGATTTATTGTATGATTATTATTCCTGACCAGCACACTGAGAAGGTTGCCTTAAGTTTTTATATCCCATGCTGATTTCTTCTCTATTATGTCAAATAAATTACTTGTCTTGTTTTTCGTGGTCCTTAGCAGCTGATTGACCCATTGAATCTTTTATTACACATTAAGATGCCATCTCTGCCCTTTGATCATGTTACATTATCAAGTAATATTTTTTTCGCCTTCTTACATGTTGCATCCTGCACTTTGAAGGCACTACCCGTTAATATCTAAGTGTCTCATCTTTATTTCAATTTCTCCTTAAATGAATGTGTGCTAGAGAATGTTAAATAATGTGTACTCTCAGAAGTCAGTGCTGCTGCCTGTCCCATTGAAAGGATTCTTGGTTCCTTTGTGAGTGTCCCCATCTCCAGCTCTGTCCTGCTGTACATTTCACGATAGTTTTCTTCCACAGCCTGTAGCTGCAACAGGGCTTGAGACTGAGAAACCCTTCAAAGGTGCAATAATGAAGTACATAATGAACTGAGTTAAACAGGAGTGTGTGCCTGAGAATTCCTGAGGTCAGTAGTCTCGAGAGATTCACATGGTGCAGGAGATACCAAGTAAAGGTTGTGCAGGTATAAAAATGACACTGGTTCAGTAATAATATAAGTATGGATGTTAGAGGAAAACTGCTTGCAGGTAACAAGTAATTTTTATTCCCTTTCTTAAAGCCACTGCAAATGAATATAAAAATTAAATTTTAGGTTTTTTGAGGCTATTTTTTAGTATCTTGTTAAAGGGAAGATGCAGATGAAAAAGAATGCTGCAGCAAACAGTTCAGGTTGGAGTAGGCCTCATGCAACACTAATTGCTGGAATCATAATCGAACCTCTCAATTGTCTAATAATAACTGGGAAGCCTTCTGTCATGTGTTAATTGTATGAATTTTGAACAGAAATCCTGTTTCTGCCAGGAATTTTTTTATCAAGTAAACAACATTGGTAACATTTTTTTCTTCCTTTTTTTTTTTTTTTTTTTCCCCTGAGGCCAAATACTTAAGGGGCTTATTTGCCTTTCCTGACAGTTCAGCTTTTTCAGTAATTCAGGGTATTAAAAATCCTTTCTGGCATGCAGCTCTTTTTCTGCAAAGCTAATACTAACAGTCAGGACAGAGGGGAAATTGTGATCTGTGTACCCATAGCCCTTCTAGCACCTGTTATTGCCAGTGGTAAAACATCATGTCAGGAAATGTTTTTCTGACAAACTAAGTCACTTGGGAATCCTAGAAAAAGATTGACCTACACTGTTACATTTTTTCATGAAGCTTTTCCATTTCAAGACTTCATAGTGAAGTTTGTGTGGGAGCAAAGCCTAGATGACTTCAGTACTCATGTGTGTAATCTTTCAGCACTGCAAATAAAATTCTAGCCTTTTTGCACTTAACAAAGTAATATATATAGTCCCTTACCCAACTTTAACTTTATATAGTAATGCATCACAATTCCAGCCTCAGGACTTGTATCCAAGCATGTGCCTTCTAAAATATGTAAACAGCAGTAAAATAATGAATATACATAACAGGAAATGATTCATCAACTGCCAATTTGCAGGTTTTTTACTCGATATTCTTTCTGGTCTGAAGATTTATTTTTATTTACATTGTTCATTATAAGTGTATGCTTCTTATGTGAATATTCTCACACAGAACACATGGGACAGCAATTTTTCATATTTTGGATTTGTTGCCATACCCTGAACTTTACATTCTATGTAACTTCAGATACTAACAGTAACTTCATATGCAAATAATTCTGTCTGTATGTTCACTAAATTATTTCCTCTAATTGGGGAAAAAAAAAGTAATAAATATGATAATGTGCCACACTACGGAATATAAAAATTAGACTCATTCTAATGCCATTGTATGCTTGCAGGAAGATGCCAGTTTCAGATGTAAAAGCCTGGAAAGCTTTGCTATGAGGCTTGTCTATTTCATGTCAATAGACTAATCCCTAAGACAACCCTGTATTTAAACCTACAGATAAATATTTCTGTCACTGTAGAGCAGTAGAAAAAATTCAAAGGGGCAAAACCAGAAAGACTTTTACCTGTTTTGGAAAACCATGGCATAGAAGTAACAGACCTACTGGGCAGTATTTGTCTGCTTTGGTATCCAGGGCTAGTTGTCAGACTGAGATCTGAATTGGATGACTGAATTTCCTGACGTATTTAGGTAACAGCAGGCAATGGCTAAAATACCCCATGACAATTGCCTGAGAGATGATGTAACTCTCAGGTTTTGGTCTCTGTGACTGGCTGTATTCAAAAGTCCTAGACTGGTTAAGGTGTTTTGCTGTAATTTTTAAATGAATTCCAAGCATTCCAGCACTAAGGTAAATAAAACATTGAGGCATCAGGAGTGGCAGAATGCTCCTACATATCCTATGAACTTCAGGCTCAGAATAGTTCTTAGGTGGAAAGACATGGGTACTGACAGATGAATAAACAGAACTTAAGTTAAAATCTCAGTGATCCAGTAACACTGCTGCTCTTCAAACTATAAAAGAAGGAAAAAAACCCAAGCAAAACCCAGCTGAATTCCAGGAATGCCTATCAGTGTAGAGGCAGTAAAGCTTGCTCTGTAACTGCTGCAGGGTTAAAGCAGCCACCAGCATAGTACACATGAACACAAGGCATCTGTCAAGCACTGGGAGAATTGTAATGAGTCAGAAAGCCACAGCCACTTACAGGCAGAGGATCTGATCACATAGCCTGGATAATATCAGTTGGATAAAGAATCAGTTTGTGAAGGAAAGGAACTGAATGTCTCTGTCTCTCTCAAAGGGGTTGGAAAGCCATGAACATCGTCTCAAATATATTGTATAGGAAAGATCCAAGTGAAATTGGAGAACTGGTTATAGCAAGCAAGGAGAGAAGAGGAATACACCAGAGCAATACAAGGTTCTTTGACAGCATATTGTCATCTTTATGTGCAACTCTCTAGATGACTCTATTGCAAATCATTTCCTTAAAAGCAAGCTGTAAATTTGCCCTCAAAGAATCTCTTGAACATTAAGGAATGCCACATAATTTTAGGGTTGTGAGGCACATGTGACAAATGTGGCCTAGCCTTATGGAAAATATGATTCTTGGACATGTAGAGGTTTAATCTTCAGAAGTTAGATTCTCTGAAACTTAATGCATATGAAATAGAGTGGCATAGTTCAGGCAGTTTTACTTCTTTGTGATGAAAATACATAGTTTTTAATGCAAACTTAACAATGAACTGAGTAACTTTTAAAAGACATATGAGAAACATTGATGATATAGATGTAGCTTGGAAATTCACTTGACTGCATTGTAAGGGGTCAAGATCCCACTGAAGCCCAATGCCACAAAAAGAATAATGTGGTTTGAGTTTAGAAGAGAAGTGTTGATATCATCTCTCATAATTCTGTATGCTGTCTACTTAACAATCACAGAGAGTAGAAACGTGCCAACATGAAAAAAAAAAAAAAAANNNACAAAAAAAAAAAAAAAAAAAAAAAAGGAAAATTCCATCCTGGTCTAGAAAAACAGCTACTTCGGGTTATTTTTGTAGGTGTATAAGCTGTAACAACTCTCTGTGGTATGCCAACCCTGGAGAGAGTAGTGGAGTCCAATTAGCCTTAAAAACAAGCAGAAATGCTGGAACAAAGGAGGATCGTTGCTGTTAATACAGCTTCAGAGTGAGTTTTGGTGGTGGTGGGTTTTTCACAACTTTCTTCCATTATTACAAGTCAGTAATTTAGATTGCAGGTCAAATCAACAACCTTGTCAGGCCAGCATTGGCCATGGACTGGTTCCTGAGCATTCTTGTTCTTGGAGGGCTACAGGATTCATCACGTTCTCTTTTTCAAAATTTATTATTAAGTTTGTCTACTGCCTTTACACTAATATCCTTACAGGGTAATCACCCTAATAACCTTTTATACCAATCAGTGCAGCATTGGCTGAGTGTGTTCTGGCTGAGTTAGACAGCACTGGCAAAAGGAGCCATTCTAGGCCCTGACAGAAACTTTACAACTTAAGAAAATATAGATAATTGTTATAGGCTGTTGCGAGAGGTGGTCAGTTTAAGCTATAGAGTTTTGCAAATACAAATATTTTATCACCAAACCATACCTTGAAATATTCACATGGGGCAGTTTGAAGCAGCACTGAATCTAGACTAGAGCCTTTTCAGATATAATTTTCTTTGTTCCTGTTTTTTTTGCATATAAAATATTCTGTGTATGCAAAACTCTTACCCAACTTGAAACTCATTTTTCTTGTTTCCTTTGTAAGGATCATTACTGACTACTCTCTGTCAATTCTGCAAAATCCCTGAACTGAATTACTTACATGAATTTTTAAAAAAATCTCTGTGACTTGGTGTACAGCTGAAATTAATTCTAATTCTGCTATATTGTTGTCTTAATCCTGGCCTGTGTTCATGGCATGTATTAATGTAGTGTTATCTGTTACTCTAGTTACTCCTTCTGTCATTAACTTAGATATTAAATAAGCTTGGGCATTAAACAGATCCTATACACTTGCAGAGATTCAGTAATTTGCCCTTGTTGCTTCAGCCGTTTTTTTTTTTTTTTTGATTGTGTGCTGCCAAGACTGAATACGTATGCCTGTATCTTGGGAAAGATTTTTGAGCATCAAAATGCATTTTTTGAAAGCTATTAATACGCTCAGTTAAACTTTTAACTTGTCAACCAATGACAGTGTCCCCTGATTATACTTCAAAATTAGCAGACAATGAATAACTCCTCTACTCCAATTAATTCAGCTCTCTAACTCCTGTCACTTATTTTTTAGATATTTAAGCATGATACTGTCCTTTCTTTCCATTATTAAGCTGATTGAAACAACTTGCTTTCAAAATACACAGTCCACATACTCCCTGTGTACGTTTTCTCACTATTTACTGACTGGCCATATTTTACTTTGCTAATAGGAACCCACTCCCAGCCATTTCCCATCAGTAATAATAAACTGTTGATAATAGTTTAAGCCAATTTAGCATAAAATGAGAAGAATCCTTCAGTCTCTCAGTTGTGGGGAGAAAGCTTGTGCCTGAACTGATTTTGTAGAAGGCCATGGTGGCGTGTCAGACGTGCTGCACCTCCTCCAGGACAGCTGGGCCCCTCAGTTCACCACCCTGATGTTCTCTCCCTCTGCTCTTTCCCCACCAACTCAGCACTGGGTGTCACAGCTGCTGACAATGGCTTCAGCCTGCTCCTGCCAAAGCTCCCAGTGCTTCCAGCAGCCTGAGCTTTCCCACTGCAACTCTGACATAGTAGTGAGCTTATTTACATTAATATTTCCCCAGATCAGTTGGAATTTTGCTGATGTAAATATTTATGCAGTAGCACCCTGGTAATACTGATTAGGGATGTCATTGGACTTGTCAGAGTACACTAATTTTTATAAAGCCTGTACTAGGTGTAGTCTGATAGTGTGCATTCTCCTGGCAGTGCTACAGAGAGGGATGGCTCCAGCAGGAGCTTGCCAAGTGCCTTTGCTGTTCTTCAGAGATCAAATCAAAGTAGGAATTAGAAAGAAAGAAAGAAATAACCCCTCAACAACCCACACATGGAAAAAGGAAAAAAATCCAATTGAATTGGAAATGTGAGAGGTTAACAAAGGAGGTTAAAGATATGTTAAAAAAAAATAAAATGAAAGTTGACAAGAGTAAATGCTTTGTGGCTGTGCCTAAAATGTCCTGGAGGCAGTGTTCTGCAGAGCATGTGGCTGTCATTGCTATCCAGCAATCCAGACTGAGACTAAGAGCATTTTAAAAGGTTTCAAAAGGTTAATTAGTTTTATAGAGCTGAAAAGAAGTGAAGTATCTGCTTAGTGTATAAATACCTGAAGGAGCAAAAAAATGCTCAATATTTAAAGAAATGCGTAATCTAACAGAGAAAGGCAAAGAACAGCTGGCTGGAAGTTAGGTCAGATAAATACTGTCTTGAAATAGTGGGGGGTTTAATTCTGGTTTTTTAGGAAAGAGGCTGAACCAACTTTTCTCTGGCGGCCAAGGCTGATCCTGGTGGCAGCAAAGACATAAAGATTATTGATGTGTTAGAAATCATGGAAAAGCCTGAGAATGGTCATGTGTGGGAATAGTGCTCATTCCCCCCAAAAGGTGCTGGGATCGGTAGCTCAACTGAAATGCATCTACACCAACACCCACAGCATGGGCAACAAACCAGGGAGCTGGAAGGCACTGCACAGCAGGAAAACAATGACATAGCTGCCATCACAAATGTGGTGGGATGACTGGCACCATTGGAGTGCTGCAATGGGTGGCCAGAAACTCTGCAGAAGGAATAGGAGAGCTGTTAGGTGATGTGCTGCTTGCAGGCTGCCTTGGCACAGCAATCACGAAGGGAGAGTTTGCAATTCTCAGAAAGCAAGGAGGGAGCTCAGCAGAACTGACACCTTGCACTTGGCCTGTTTAGGAGACTGGCTGTCCCTTGAGGGGACAATCCTGAGGCCAGGAAAGCTGGACATCCTTCAAGAAGGAAATTTTAGAGGCACAGGAGCAGGACAGGCTGTCCCCACGTGTTAAAAGATGAGCCAGTGGGGAAGAACTTCCCTGGGAAACCTGTCTGCTCCTGGCTTAGATGGGTGTAGTGGTTTAACAAAGAGTCCTATAAAATATACAACTAGATTATGAAAATCCTTATATTTATATCATCATACATGTAGCTTAATAGTTGAAATACTTGTTTTACTGAAGAAACAGTACTGGGAAATTGTACAGAATTCCAACAGATTATATTGTAGATGCTGATTTCATTTTATTGATAGTAGTTTTTAAACAATAAAATGAATTAAAATATTACTACCACTGATTTTAATATGAGCAAAACCAGGCTCCAGATTTTAATTCTTTGTATTTTGCTTTCCTGATTAATACTTCTGTATTTCTGTGGTCTTTGCATTCATTATTTGCTGGGAGGAAATTGCTAGTTTTTATTAGTATGAATTTTCTTTATTAATACGGCACATTCTCAATTGTTTCCTTTATTGGTAAATAGATCCTGGATGATATCTTGCTTTCTGACTCATGAAGCTGACTTTCCTATTCAGAAATCAGTTTTATATGCAATTTGTTGTATTGTTCAATGTATAGGTACAATATAAATAGGGAAGCTCTTGTACAATATCAGAGAGAAGTGAGGTGCTGCACAGCTAAGAAATATAAAAGAAAAAAGCCTGGCTTTCCCCAGTTTGATTTTTCAATCATTCTCCCTCATCAATATAATTATTTTCATGAATAATTCATCCCCAATCTGTAATACCACTATGTCACTTTTTGAAGTTGACATAGCTCAATAACAGCTTCTGCTAAAAGGGCATCAGTCACACAGCAGGGCAATGTCAAGTGAGGTGCAGCTGGCCAGCAAAGAGAAGATGAGTTACAAGATAAAGTCTTGGCTCACCTACATGATTATGTATTGAATTTACAGGCCATGCTGGTAGATTGCTAATATTTTTCCACTCTTTATTGCTTGGTATCTGAAGTCTTTCCCATCCATAAACCTCTGAAAAAAATCTTGGGTTTTTTTTGCATTTTTTATCCCACTTATAAGAATCATTATTAGGTTAAAGATGGCATAAATTAGTTTTCAAAATTGCACTAGAGGCAGAAATATTAATAAATAATATGGTTTTAACATATATGCAGTAGTATTTTTGCTGAGGAGCCCTGTCCCATGTTTTGAGGTTTTTTGCTCCAATGTAGCAAGCATCTATCTTGAATAGATAGGGAGATTGGGAGTGATTAGCTAGAGATTTAGTTGAAAATGATTCTGAATATGGATTTTACAGATGGTATGATTTCAGTTAGTTGCAGGTTCTACTTAATGTGAAGATTTTAGAGAAATTATAACCCTTCTTCCACTGAGGGCTTTTGCAAGGTGCCTTCTCAGTTTGCCTTACACAAAGGATTCTAGGGCATGCTCACTAAGAAGTGATCAGAGTTTTCTGGAACAGCTTGACAAATGCTTTTATAATTCTGCTGTTTTCTCTATAATGAAGATGATTATCCTCTGAATAATAGGGAAATTACATGATTATCCAAAAGTGCAAGCTGGAAACCAACAGGTTTTCTATGATAATAAATCCTGGACACAAAATACCTCCACTGTTCTTAAAATTCAGTAGTAAAGTGGTATCTGTGTCATACAGCTCTGATTAGGGCATAGGGCATTTGTGGTGTGAGAAATAAGATAAGTTTTTAAAAAATGGAAGTGTCATATGATGACAAATGCACCTTCCAGAAGGAATGATTGAACCATTGCTGTCTAAATCCCCTAATGTATTCTCAAAGGATCTTTGCTTCAATAGTTGTTTAGTGTCCTGCTGTTCCCTCTCGTTGTTCAGCAGATGACAAATACTTCTCTAAGTCCTTGCTGCTCCTTTTGATGTGCTCCTCTTGACTCAGTGCTGGGATTTATGTCATACATTGCTGTTCCAGGAGCCCAGTCCCCAGAGCTGAGGCCTGAATGGCAGCATCATAATACAGACTTGTGTATGAGAGGGTGTGTATGATTTTTTAAATTTTAGTTATTAAACTTCATAGACGCAGTCAAAAGAGCGTATCTGCAGTGACTCTACAACAACAATTCCTAAACTTTTCCATATTATAATGTTGCTTTTCTGTGGTAGAGCAGTGGAGATGAGGGGTTTATTTCTTGATTGTTCTATCAACTTGCATCAGTGGCTTAATCTTCCTTGTCTGTCTTGCTTTTCTCAGTTCCAGATATGTGTGGCTTATATAAAAAAGGTGTTTTTTGAAAGAGATACTTCTTTAAACACTTATTTAGCATAAAAATGTCCCAGAGTATTTGTTGCATGCAGAGCTTGGATAATTGGTTTAGCAGGCTAGCATATTACCCTTGTTTGACTGTCTTTGAAAAAAAGGATTTACCAATGAACATGTCAGAAGTCAGGCTGATTTTATAGATGAAGACTAATAAAGATTTGGCTAGATCTTCATTGGTATGCACTGCTCATCTGCCTTATGATTTGCAAGTTTTTTTGAAAGTAACTTCATGCAAACAAGTCAATACAACATTCTTGACTTCCATTATTAAAAGGGACAGTATTTTGACATATTGAAGTGTTTATTTTCACAGACTTATACTTTAAAAATACTTTTGTTCTTGGAAAATGAAAACCACACCAAATCTCTATGCAGTAAATGTTCTAACAGCAAGCATTTAAATTATATATCTATTTACTGTTTGTTTTTCATAAATTTTTAAAAGTTGCCTTTATGTTACATACTGTACTCTATTCTCCTTCAGGGTCAAAGTACTGCAGTGGAATTTGCCCATACAATGGTCTTTTAAGGACTACAGTTTATATTTTGAATCAGAAAAACAGATTTCCTAGAATATAAATGCTTATTTATACTACTAGAATTTTAGTAGTGCTCAAGATCCAAATCTCTATAATGACTAAAAAACCAAAATAATTAGTCTGAATAAGACGAATGAATAAAAATATAGATAAGTCAATGTATATTCTGCTTCCAGTTAGATTTTCTAAGATTAAAAGAATGTTGAGGTTTTATAGTTATTTTAGAACATTAAATGTACTCGAGAGTTCAAATGTATGAGAGCCTTTTTGAAAGGGTAGAATTTTAATTTTGTATTAAATATTCTATTTGCAATAACAGAAAGGAATTAGAAGCTTTATACAGGTAAGATTTTAAAATTTAATTAAATAGTTTGGAGTTGTGCAATATTTTTTTCAGTTAACAAAAGTAATTCTGTAAGCTTAAATCATCTTCTCTTCCCTTGAGAAAGGGTTCAACTTCTAATAGCAAAATCTTAGCAGCATTTTATTTTGCATTGTATTGCAGCCTGAATAGCTGCTAGTAAAGTCCAGGGTGAAGAAGCAAAAAGGGCCTTTGCATGGTATCCACAGATGTTTTATTCCACCAATGGTGAGATGTTCAGAGTCCCGGACACACACATGTGGAGGGTCCAGGTTTCTCTCTCCCAAGGGGCCAGGGGTAACCCTGGTCTCGGGGCAGGACAAAGATAAGGGCCAGTCAGGGAATAGGGAGAGAGCGGCTCAGGGACATAGGAACAGGGGAAGGAGCCAATGGGGTCTTAACAGCTTTTTGAGGGAAGCTTCTTGTGTCTCCCCAACCCAGGGGATGCCCCCTAGGGTCTCCACAGCATTGTTCTGGGAAATCTTGCATTCCATTCCTGCTTTCTCTGCAGGTCAGCTTTGTCCTGCCTATCCCTTCTCCTACTGCTGTGAGGAATTTATTCTGGGCCTGCTCTCTCCAGAATGCATTTGCTTACACACATGATCATTTACAGACAAGAACCCTAAATTTGACTGCCTGCTTCAGCAATACAGCATCTGTCATTTAAACCATCTCTTTATCCCTTTTTATGAATATTTTAATGCCAAGAATATAAGCACACTTCTGTGCTATTTCCATGGAAACCTGAAGAGGGACTTGAAATGAATGCAGTGGAAAACAGAAGTTGGAGGAGAAGGCATCTCATGCTCTCGCTCTGTGCTTAGGACAGGTTCAGGAGCCACCAGACCAAAATTATTTTCTGTTATAACTGGGTACAAAATTAATTACAGTATTTCTTACCTAATATTGAAACACTAAGTTGAAAATAGGAAAGCAGTACACAACCCAAGAGCTTTTTCCCTTTTAATAGATTGAACAGAAAATCAGTCTACACTTCCTTAAGAAATCTGAGAAATGGACAAGTAATAAGCAGCCTTACAAATAAATGAAATCCCTTCCAGCCTGTAAAAGCTGGTAACTTGGTTCGTTTTCCTCCTTGTTTCCTCTGTTATAAGTCATTCTTATATAAGAATGTCCCTTTCTTGATTCAATCCTAGATCCATTAATTAAGAGTCCTCCAACCAGACAGGAGTTATTTTACAGAAACAACACTAGAAGTTGATTTTTTGCAAAAGACATCAGGCAGGCTGTCAAGGCTACTGCATTGTAACTCACATGGAGTAAACATAAAAAAAAGTTAATATTTAAAAAAAAAAGTTAGTAAACATTAAAAAAAAAGTAGTTCTGTAGTAACAGAAATAATCAAATGTTCAAATAGCTTATCTTTTTTCCTTCCATGTTGCTCTATTCTGTTATCCAACTTGTCATTACTCCACCAGCACTTCCTGTGATTCCCCTTGTGATCCCACAAGAACCAGTTCAAGTGACACAGTAATGCTTTTGAAATAAGCCAATAATGCTGTTTTATTGTCTCCTGAGAGCAGGAGAGTCCCACGAGACACTGAGTGTAACTCAGTCTCAGCACATCTGACACCCCTCTTGATCTCAGCTATCAATTTCAGGTGGAATTATTAGATGGCAAGATAAAGTAAATAATGTGATGTGTTAGATGTATGGAATCACACAGTTTAAGAAAAAACAATCTGGTTCTCACTGAAATTCACACACACAATCAACAATAAAATTTGGTGATGGATGTACAAAAGGCACAGCCCTATCTTCTAGCACTGCAAATTCTAGGATTAAAGTACCACAAGAACTTTTCCCCAGTGTAGGAGAGAAGGAATTTTAGAATAATACAAAAGGATCCATTTAGAAGTAGCCATAGCCAAGATTCTTTCTCAGATTCTTTCTCTGATACATCGAAAGACCCTTAAATACACCAAAGTGACTCTTACTGTACTAAACTAATCATGAAGAAGCTGGGGACAGGATAAATCTGCCTTTCTGCAAATGGTCAAATGTATGGTGATTTTAAAAAAATGATTCATTTGCAGGGAAAAAATATTTTCAACCATTATTATAAAAGAAAAACAATTAAGAATTTCATTATTTTAACAAGATCTTTATATGTCAGATGGCACAGCCAGGGTCTCAGAAGTGCTGAGTTTTTTTCCTAATTCCTTTGCAAGTTTGAATTATTTTAAACTGTGCAAATTTCTGTGCTAATATGAATGGTACAAACCATTATTATGGAGATCTGCTCAGCCTCTAATGGTACAAAATTATATAAGCACTGTTTCTCATCTGGAATGTACAAGTCAGAGGAGGAAACAGCACTGGAAGAGTGAGGAGGTTGGGAGTAAGTTTGAATTGTGAAGCATTGTGGGTTGAGGATGACGTGGAGAGGAGTTTAAGTGCTCTGGTGGAATCAAATAATCAAGAGTTAGTAAATGGGAGAATGTTGTTGTAACCTTATTTTGACTGTCTTGTTTGTGTATATTTTGATTCCAACTTTATATTGATGATGGGTTTTTTCCACAGATTTTATGCCTCTTTCAATGAATGCAATGATTTTTCTATGATTAATGGGGGATCATGTGATAAATAAGACTGTCAACTGCAGGAACACTGCTACCATCTCTAGCAGAGGGAGGAAAATGTGAAATGAATGGAACACAGGGTTACAGGAAAGCAGAAAGTTAACGTGGCTAAAGCAGTGGAACACTACTGAAAAACTGTACCAGAACCTGGCATAGGTCCATGTTCCTTTTTAGTTCCAAATGTGTTTATTAAATGACAATTTTATTAGGTAATCCCACATTCTGCCTTACTTTTCTCAAAGGAACCTAATTTGAGATGCTGTGATTTGATTTGTAGAAGGTCTGATTATTCAGAGCTACACCAGATATCACTGATATCTTGAAAAACCTATTAATCTTTGTTAAATTCATTAATATATGTGCTGAAAACTTATGTTCCAGAAGATTAGATTGGGTGTCTAGAATTACTAGGTTCCTTCTAACTATAATTTGTCATTGTATAGATTGTTTCTTCCCTGTAATTTTTCATTGTATAGATTGTTTCATTCCCTATTTATAAGTTCTTTTCAACAGCACCTCTTGATCTGACAACATGCTGTGGAAACAAATGTAGTCAATGAAATATTCAGATACAATAATTATAAGCTTGAGAAGAAACCAGTAATTCTGGTTTTTGAACAGTTCATAAACAGCAAGTCTATAGTAAAGCATAAATCTGTAAATTGAGTTGTGACTCTAAAGACAAATATTGAGTAGCACAGGACATTGTCCATCTTGCAACTTGAATGAGACAGAGCTCAGTGAAGAGAAAATGTGTTCCTGTAACCTGAGACCACAACATAGTGTTGTTTGGGGTTTTCTTAAATACAGTCTTGATCAAACGAAACTATTTTTACTTCTTTGTCTGTAGCCCAACAGATTAGAATTTCCATCTCAAATATGAGAGAAGCATTTTTTCAGCATACATCACCATTTCTTTCATTCTTCTCCAGTTGCTCTGAAATAACTTCATGGAAATTATCTCTTGAAACTGATTTGTTCTAAATCCTAGTAATGTTGCTTAAAACCAGAAGAATTTATTGAAAGTGAAGACAAGATTCTCCATGATGCTAAACATGCTGGTTTTGCACTCTTAGTACTTGTCTTAGTTTATGCAAAAAAGGCCAAGACCCAGATTCAGACCCTCTGCTTGAGGCTGCTTTGCAGTTTCCCTTCAGCTTTCTTCCTCTTGCCTTTTCATTCTTGACTCTGAACACTGACCTCTGTGCCCCTCAGCCTTTGTTTCTTCCAGGTTACTAGGAGGTAACCTCAGAACCTCCACAATGGGAAGAACTTTGTTAGAATTACAGGCAAGGGTGCTAAAAATACCCACTTGCTCCTGCTACCTTAATCTTGCAACATGGACAGGCTACAAAGGGAATGCAGCTGTTGTTCCCACAAGAGCTCTTGCTGCGCTAAACTCTGTAAGCATCCTACCCAAAATATCTTCAAAGGTGCAATAAAACAAGAAGCCAGTCTCCTGCAAGAATTTCAGCTGCCTAAGCTGTGAGGGTAAGATGCATCCCTCTCCACGTGTCTCACAGTCTGAGAAATGGTCTCAGGGTTTGTGAGACTTTTTTTCCCTGCAGTGAATTTCTCAGTATGAAGGGCCATTTACCATTTTTGGTGTACAATAGGCTGCTTTTATTGTTCAGATACTACTGAAGAATGAAACGACTGGCCAACTCATTCTGGTGAAAACTGGTTCAGCATCAATGTGAACCAGTCTCTCTCTCTCTTTCTTTCTTTCTTTGTCTGTCTGTCTGTCTTTCTGTCATTTAAACACTCCAGCACTGGACAATGCAAATTACTAGAGGTCAGTACTTCTAGTGCCAAGAGCCTTTGCCTACCTTTCAATGAGAAACACTCACTGCTTCAAATGATGGTGAAGTGTGTGAAACAAACTTTTTCTAAGCTGGGCAAGACTAATGGGAAAGGCAAAATTGCCTGGGAACTGAAGCGATTTCACATGGGTTACACAGAGGAGAATTTTTCACCAACAGGGAAATAAACAATGATTTCTCCCCAAGGATGAGCTGTTCTGACAGCCAAAACACACAGACCAGCTGTACTAGGTCACAGCCAGTACCTGCAGCAGTTTGTGTCTGACTGTGGGCAACGATGGACATTTAGGAAAATTATGGGAACAGATCAAGCATACACTGATGTTTCCTGCAATTTACCCTCCCAGGTAACTGAACAGCAGATTGCATCAAGATCTCTCTGTTTAAGTGCCCTTTTAATTTAATTGCTTCTTGAACCCAATTACACTTTTTTGACTTTTACTATTACCATTAAGATTCTCTAACATCTCATGACAGAGTTTTACATTTAATTATGCACTGTATGGAAGGAATACTTGTCTGCTGTCAGATAAATGAATTTGATGTTTCTTACTTCTTGCATTGTAAGAAATGGTGAAAAAATGATCTGCTATTCAACATTTTCATATCATTCATGGTTTTATGAGCTCTGCCATGTTCTCCCTCAGCTATTTCTTTTTCCAGATTGAAAAGAACTAGTTTATTCAAATTCATATGATTGTCATTCCATGCTTATGATAATTCTTGCTGGTTTTCTCTGTTTTCTAATGCTACTGTTACAAATGAGTCCTCATCTTACATCTTTCATAAAGATCCAGAGTCTTGTTTGAAAGCTGGGCTTGAGTGTGTTGAAATGAAAACTTACTTATTTGATAAGCACTCTTTTCTTTATATCATATGGGTATTTTTTCCAGAGAAAGGGCATTCACAGGTACGAGATTCTGCAATCTGTCTCCCTGCCATTTTAAAAAGATATAGCAATTTCCTCTTATGTAGCCAATATATTGTTTTACTTCAATTAAGACAATTCTCAGAAAGCAATATTCACCCTATTAATACCCTTTCCCACTCTGCAATGTATTAGAAAAATGCCCATTTCAAAGAAGGTGCAATGAAAAGCATTCTTTCTTTACACAGACCGTATCAGAAAAAGCTTGGGTTATGAATAAACTATACAAAAGTAGGTTAGTGAGTAGCCTGAAAGAGTGAATAAACATTTCTCTTTTCACTTGTGCATTCCTGTGTAGTTCTCTTGCAGATTTCTGCACTATTTCAATAGCTTAAGGGCTATTTCAAGGACCAGACAGCATCAAAGAACAGAAAGGGTAAACCCTGGATATTCCAGAAAGGCCACAACTCCATTCATTAACTATTTCCTTTTCATCCTGCCTCAACAACAGGCTAGTGACTCTTTCCATCAAAGGACAGCCCTTGTGCTTGAATTCATCTCTTTGGGAGGCAAAGTTTGAGACCTGCTCCGAACTGTGTGTAATTGACTTCTTATTTATGCATTCAACTATAAATATGTTTTTACATTGCATGGAATTACAGAAATGTAGGCTGGATGTGATCCCTAAAGGTCTGGACTACTGCCAACAGTAAATCAGGCCAGCTATGGCTTTATCAGTTAGTTGAGTGAAAATCCTCTATGAATGTAGATTTCACAAAACTCAGCAAATTGTTGCAGAGCTGTGCTAGTCTTCTAGAGAAAACCTAACATCTAATTTGAACCTCCCAAACTTCAATTCATGTTCATTGCTGTTTATTCTTTCCTCTAATAATGCTGGGAAGAGTTCTGTGTCACCATTACTTCAAGTAATTGTAGGCTGTCACCCTTTGGCCTCTTCTTTGCCAGCCCAAACAAGCTCAGCTCCCTCAGCCTTTCCTTGAAGGTCAATGCAGAGTTAAGTTCTGTCTTCTGGGTAGATGCAGACTGGAAATTAGGAAGAAATTATTAACTATGTAGGTGGTGAGGCCCTGGGACAGGTTGCCTGGAGAAGCTGTGGATGCCCCATTCTTGGAAGTGTCCCAAGGCCAGGTTGGACGGGGCTCTGAGCAACCTGGTCTAGCAGAGTGTGTCTCTGCCATGGCAGGAGCTGGAACTAGGTGATCTTAAAGGTCCCTTTCAACTTAAACCATTCTGTGACTCTTTGAATGTCTAGATACAGAAGGCTGACAGTAAGCTTAAGGGTCTCAAACAAGGACAGCTAAAGTCCTGGACCACTTTATGTGTAAAACTATGCAATATTTCAGCTATGTGGAATATATGCTTGAAATGCTCCTTTTGCTCTTGAGCTAAGCAAGCAATCTAGATCTGGAAGAAAACAAAACCAAAAAACCCACCCCACCTGAAAACACTGGGTAAGTGTTGAAAGCAAATGAAATATATTACCAGGAATAGAAAAGCTGGACTCTATTACCATATAAAAAGCTCAATCTAAGGATAAAACATCCAGGTATTTACAATTGAAATATGGATTTTAATGATACTTTGAATATATTTTCAAGAACTGTGACATTTTAAATGAATATGCTTTTATCAAGAAAATGTTTTTAAGCTAGATTTTTGCTAACCTCCAGAAATATGCAGCTTGCCTGGAATACTGTACAATTCTTAAAAAACTCCACCCCCCAAAGCAAACATAGGTATTATATGCTGCAAATTTCCTGCTTAGAATGACATGAATATCCTTATTTGTATTCAGGAAATCTTAATTTGCTGGCACTGTGAAAGACCCTGGAGATTTATTTTTATATTTCCTTTATGGGATGTATGCCCTCTTAATTGTGCCCCAAAATGATTCACAGAGGAGCAGAACACATGGACTCATAACACAGCAGCCAGATGCTTCTGTAGCATGAAACTTTGCTGACTTTGGGGCAGTAAAAGCAGAGTGTTAACAGTTGTTTGCTGAGCAACTGAAACACAGCAAGCCCTCCCTTAAGGATAAAAACCAAGCTACCTGCCCATTTTGTGATTCTCTTGGGTACTTTTACTGCAGGCCTGGCAGCACTGCCCTGGCTGGACACTGTCTGGGAAATGTGTTGGTTTTATTGTGCTGGCCCATTGGGACATTAAGTTTCTTTTGTCAGCTGCAGCAGCATTACTTTTGCCAATCTATCCCTATTAGTGCTTCCCAGAAACGTTGACTTGTGTGGCTCTTCTGTCAGGCACAGGACCAATATTGACTGCCCCATATTTCTATTCTCTTGAACATACCTTTTTCTAGAACTTTCCTCTGGACTTGCAATTCTCTTACGGGTAGTGATAAATATAACATCTATCACATGCCCATTTTGTGACTTCTAAATATAATTTTCCTGTACTTCAGCTTACTTAAAAGATATGTATATCCAGTCACAAGCAATAAATCAGTCTATGAGTATTTCTCCATTTCTATTTTGCCCCTTTTCTTGTTTGTGGAACAGCCTTTAATACTCTGGCCAGACATACAGGAGTAGCCTTTATCTGGATCTTCTAGCATTTCTATGGAATGATGAATGTCCCACCCTTTCTGATCCTTGAACTCGCTAAACTTTTCCACTGTTCTTCTAAGAGTTTTCTATATATCCTTTCTTTAAATTCTCTTTAATTTATAGGTCCTAGCAGAAGCACCTGTTGTTCTGCTCCTTTGCTTGGAAATCCCCTGGCTCAAAATCTAATCCTCTAGTCAGGAAATTTAATCAAACTTCTTGCTCAGCTCAGCTTCCTTTACTACAACCATAGCTTGGTGTCAGACTGTACTTAGTAGGATTAACAATTCTGCATTGTTCCTGGTCTAGGAATATAAGATAGTTTTGATAGATAGTATTAAAGATTGCTTTACCCCTGTCTGTCACTGGCACAAATATTACACATATGTAACCACTACATACCAATGTTTAACTGAGCATGTACTCCTAAGACATGACTTGCTGCAGGCCTGAAAAGTTTCAGGGATTAATTTTCAAAGACAAATGTTCAGGACTGTTAAAGTAATATTCCCAATTAAATCTGCTTTGTCTGGTTTAGTCCACAGTAAGCCTTAGTAACACTGCAGGGTTTTCTCAGTCACAGAGAACATACATGATAAAATATTCATGATGTTGTTCATTGTCATCCTATACAATAGCCAAGCCTAAAGGTCCCCTTGTAATTCTCATTCATACTGCCAGATTCAGTTATCATCTACAGAGTTCTGTGTAAAGACAATAGCAATATTCAACAGGAAACCATCATGGGAAACAGTATGCTGCACTACCACTTTATAAGGTTTATTTTCCCTTGCTTCTCTGAACAAGAGGTATCAAATACTGACTACTGCCTCCTCTACCAGTTATACATTTGCATGTAAAAACTGTAAGTATGAACAATTACAGGACATTATCTTTAAAATAATTCTTCTTTAAAAGAAGACTTTATTTGGTAGCTTACAAATTTTGTTTGCTAATATATAGTTTCCTCCTGATTTGAGAATGAATCTGATTTTAAAAAACTCAAAACAAACTTGTTTCATACTTAATAAATTTTTTTGCCCTCAGAATAGAAATAGATATCTCCCTATCAAAATCATACAAAATTTCTTCAGGGCTCCACTTACAATACACATGTTTCTCAGCCTTCTATAAGCTCATTTCATAGTAGAGATTCAATATTCCTACAATATAAAACCTTTTACCATCCCTTTCAATTTCCCTTCATTGTGGTGGCATAAACTAACATGCTATGTTAGGTTTTCACCTTTCTACACCTTCACAGTCCTCCTATATGCAGGACACTGAAAGGCATTTTGGTAGGAAGGATATAAATAGATGGCATGTGCATGTGTGTATCTGTATGATAGGTGCTATATTGACATAGCTGCTTTTAATTATCCCGAGCTCCTTCCTGTTTTGTTTACAATGTGACTGAGCAGGATTTCCTGCAGTGGTTGGAGACCAATGTAATAAATTGTTTGGGTGATGGGATAATGAGTTTGTCTGCTGGCAGAGTAAGTTAAGCTGCTAAGTGACTTAAGAACACTTCTTAGTGAATTTACAGTGGGACTTACTCTTCTATGTCACCTCTTCTAATTTTGACAGTTTAGAATTCCAACATTTTCCAGGAAAACTTTGGGCTCCTAGGATTGGGAAGAAAAAGTTTAGAAACCGAATGATTTTGTCTAGTCAAATCCCTATTGCTTACCCCATCCCTTCTGGGAGATGCCAAGGATAGAAACAGATGTATAAAGGACAACCCAGGTAAAGAGTTTTATCCCAGTTTAATTCTACCTCAGTGGGGCTCTTAATTTCTTTGAGAGGTGTTGGATTAAGTCTATTTACTTCTCTCCAACAGATAGTTTCTTCTTTTGGATTTTCAGATGAAAGAAATTTTTTAAAATTCATTAAATTATCATAGCTTTTCCCATTTTGTCCAGCAGCCACCTGAGCATATACATTCTTGTAGAAGTCTTCTTCCTTTGAGCAAAAGATGAATCATACAATAGTTTTGTATACCTCTCTTACCCAGCACTCAGTCAGGACTGCCTGACTGCTACACAGGAAAGACATTTCAACTAGCACTCATTGTAGTCTTTTTTACAAGAAAAGAGTGTCTCTTTGTATTTACCCAAGCTATCACTTGCTTTCTGTATTTTTGTTTGTGAAATTCTTCTGTTTTCCCTCTGCCTTTACTCAAGCATAGTTTGAATTCCTGAACTGCTTTGACTATGAGTGTCCTGGGCAATGGTATTTCCTTCACTTGTTTTGTAGATTGTCCTTATTTCAGAATGGATTCCTTTTTTTTTTGTCTATTAACCTTAAGGAAAAACATCCATCTGATTCAATTACCTTTTTACCCCACTATTCCTTCCTCAAATATTTTAGCTTCATCTGCTTTCTTCAGAAGATTTTAAGTAATGGATCTCTAAAAAAGATATTTGAAATAGAGAGTTTTGTGCCATTTTGTGAAATAGCTCATAGCTACCAGCATATGCTAAATGTCAGCCACTATTGCAAGGAAAGCCTCTACAGGAAAATGGCAATAGCTTCCACTGGTTATTCCAAGATGTACTGACATTTAAAGATTTTCTAACTCTTCTAGAAAGTAAATATTACTATTCCTGCACAAATTTTATTCATTATTGTTTATGGCTTACACAAGATAAAATTTACTTGGTTTAGTTAGGGTTTTCAAATCCCCAAGTGCCTACCAGTTTTAAAATAAAGATGATGAAAGAAATATAATGACTGAAAGAAGAAGTTCTTAAGCTCTTAATACAAATGACAGTTAATTCCCCTATTTGTGATAGTTTATCTCTTCATAATTTTTCATTTTTAATTTCAAAGCTCTCCCAGCTGTGACTAGAAAGCTTTAACATGAAAGCTGAAAGGAGATACTACATTACAATTTGGCTCCATTTACAAACTCTGTTCTTTTAATTACTTGCTATCTTGATAACTGGGTTTTCCCTTCTGAAAATGCTTACTTGTTCAGAACTCTTTCCTGCTAAGCACACCTCTACTGTTCCAGAATATGACCAGGGATGTTTGTGCCTCTGCAAACTATTGGAAGCATAGAAGCAGCCATCTGTTCCTTAGCATGTTCTTTCCCTTAAGCAACCAATTCCTTGTTCTTATGCTCAGAGAAGAATTTGCAATTAGCCCCCAACAAGGCCATCTGGGTAAGGCATTGGCATTATCTTGCTTATCCTCCCAGCTTGCGTATAATTATAAAATTACAGCAGCATTTTTTTTTTCTGACCACCTGGCTATGTACTCCCTTCAGGATTCCAGAACTGGAAAAGACACTGCAGAGAAGAATGCCTATCATTATTTTACTATGTTTTATTATACCTTTGGGAGTCATACAACAATTTATTCTATTTTTATTACAATAAGCCATAACCCTCTCAAGTTCACTTTCCCTATGATATGTAAAGTAATTTTACAATACTGTCAAAAGCAGAAATGAGCCTGTTATGCTGGGAGTATATGAGTGGATATACCATGTATGTTTAGTGTCAGCCTTGACCTTAGAACTGTGGATATATCACTTATGATATGGCAAGAAATCATGTGACATGATGAGATGGAGCAGTGCTGGGGAGGAGGACTCAGGGATGCTGGTGGGTGAGGGCTGGCCCTGCCCTGTCCATGTGTGCCAGGACACAGAAACCTCCCTGTGCTGGGCTGAGCCCCCAGCACAGGCAGCAGGGCAGCAGGGGGGACTCTGCCCCTCTGCCCCACTGAGGTGAGAACCCACCTGCAGAGCTGCATGCAGCCCTGGGGTCCCAGCACAGGAAGAACATAGTGAGTACAGAGTTGGAGTGAGTCCAGAGGAGGGCCACCAAGTTGACTAGTGGCATGGAGTTCCTCTCATATAAGGAAAGGCTGAGAAGAATGGGATTGTTCAGCCTGGAGAAGACAAGGCTTAGGGATGACCTCACTGGGGCCTTCCAGTACATGAAAGGAACCTACAAGAAAGTTGGAAGGAGACTAAATACAAGGGCCTGCAGTGACAGGACAAGGGGGAATGGCTTCAAACTGGAGGACAGTAGATTGAGATTAGGTATTAATAAGAAACCCTTCCCTGTGAGAGTGAGGAGACACTGGTACAGGTTGTCCAGAGAATTTTTGGATGGCCCATCCCTGGAAGCGTTCAAGGCCAGGCTGGGCAAGAGTGGAAGGTGTCCATGGCCATGGCAGGAGATTGGGAACTAGATGGTATTTAAGCTCCCTTCCAGCCTGAACCACTATGACTGTAAGATTATAAGACTTGGGTTTTCCTTTCTGATACATTTCCTCATTGTTCAGTGATACATTTTCCTTCTTTGGCTATTAAAATCATGACCTGGCTTTGGGGGGTTCATTTCCCAAGGTATATCACACATTTATACTATGCAACCACAGCCTAGCACTGGCATAATATCACCTGCATCTTTGTTGGAAATGATTCTTGATTGGCTTACTTGCTTTCTAACTAAAAGAAATGGTATTCAGTTTAGTTAAGGATATTATGACTTTCAGATATTGAGCTAATATTAAAATATTACATTGAAGAAGAAATTTCTTAGGTGTCAGGATCAACAATTTACTAATATTTTCTTTACATCCCACAAGAGATCACTAAGTTTACAATAATTTAAAACTGTCTGTCCTCTTGTACGTGTTCATAATATCTCCCAATTTATGGAAGGGTTTTAACTCTTTGCTTTTGTCCTTGGATTACAGATTCCAATGGAGGATTTGGTAGTAGAGGGACAGTGTTATGATTCACTACAAAATACAGTAATGAACACAAACCTCTTAAAATGCAATATCCTGTTGGTATGATTGTTCTGAGAGTTGGCCAAAAACCTGTATTAGCTCTAAAAGATTTTTTTTCAGACTATTAGTAGCAAAAGCATTTTGACTGAGATAAAAATTTCTTGCTTGGTTATTTATCAGCTACAAAATGAGGAAAGGAAACCCTGAGTATTTGAAAACAGATCTATGATGTTTCAGGGGATTATCTGTTGTGTCAGTATTTGCACTGTGAAAAGAAATGCACAAACATATTTTAAAGCTATGTTTTTACACCTATAAATCTCTCTGTATATAAACTAGGCTGGAGTGTCAGATGACCCCACCTTACAAAGGAAGAAGTAAACAAACAGCCCCCAAATCAGAACTGTCTGACTGAGCTTGTGTTTCAGTGTGTCTCAAGAGGCTGGTGAGTCAGCTTTGCCCCTGGCTGCCGAGGCAGTGCCAGCCTTCCCGGCGCTCCCGGGGCTTTGGGAATGACCAGCAACTGCCACCAGCCCTGGGTTTCACTGTAAACACAGAGCTAAATCAGAGCTTTCATGGAACTCAGAGAACACACGATGCAATTCTGACCAAGTCGACCCTTAGCAAATGAAAAGGAGTAATAACACTAAGTGAGGAAAGGAAAAGAGGTAATTTGAGAAGCTTATGTAAACCAGTCTGCTCCTATTTTAGCAACTATGCATTTTTAAGGGGCAATTTTTTCAGTATACAGCTTTAGTGTAACAATAACGATCAAAACTGTTGCAGATTCCCTTTGAAATAATAAGAATACATTTTGTTTCCAAATGAAACAAAATTTAAAGTAAATTTTAAATAAACGATATTTTTATATTAGTTTTTCTGTAATAAACAGTGCATGATTATTATCTCTTCCTCTCAGCAGGTGACTCTACTGAGATCAAGGGAGATGCATTAGACACAACTGATACAAATTTAGAATTTATATTAGAAATACTTTATTTCTATTAAAAGCCAAAGTCATCCTCTTTCCTCCACTGTTTGTTCCTTCCAAACTGGAGAACTGGGCAGAATACTTCACAGTTAAACAACAGCAAAAATGCCCAGACTGATTTTTTTTCATCCCCTCTGAACACAAGCCAGACAAATGGAACACATACATATTTGCAAATAGTCTTGTAAACCAAATATACCCTTGGTTTTTGATATCCCAAATCCCTGCTGTTCACTTACCCTGGATCACTCCCATGACTCATGAGGTATGCATAACATTTTCTGAAACCTAAACAGGCTGGAAAAATATTGACCTTGCCAAAATGCCTGATTAAGACATTTTCTGTATCTACTTTTTTACTTGAGTGATACTTCTTTTAATAATATATAACATTTTCTATTCAAAACACTGCATTTATTTTCACCTACTCATAGCTGTAAACCGAGCAATAAACACAGCCTCCCAAGAGCCTGGTACCATGGACAGCTCCAGCTGCATCAGTGTAAGTGTCACAGTGGCAGCAATACTCCAGGAACATTCAAGACAGCCGCTGATTTTTTAAAAAAAGACCTCTCTTCTTTCAGTCTACAGCAGCATTAGATTTTAATTTCCAAACATAATTGTGGTAGTCATGCTCAATTGTTCTTAAATGGAGTTTACCTGCTCAGGGCAGCAGACAGAGCTGTGAGCTTTCCACAGTTCTGCTGAAGCACTATTGCTGACACTGTTGTTTCCTCTCCTACAGAGTCGAATGGCAGAAAGTTTGCGTCTGTTTGATTCCATCTGCAACAACAACTGGTTTATCAACACTTCCCTCATCCTTTTTTTGAATAAGAAAGATCTGCTGGCAGAAAAAATCCGACGCATCCCCTTAACAGTCTGCTTTCCTGAATACAAAGGCCAAAACACTTACGAGGAGGCAGCAGTCTACATCCAACGCCAGTTTGAGGACTTGAATCGTAACAAGGAGACCAAGGAGATCTACTCACACTTCACCTGTGCCACTGATACCAGTAACATACAATTTGTGTTTGATGCAGTGACAGATGTCATCATTCAGAACAATCTCAAATATATTGGCCTCTGCTAAGAATCCTTGGGTTTAATCTGTTTTCCTGGAGTGATAAAAAAGGGGCTAACTTCTTCCACTTCTAGTGGAAAAAAATTGGGCAATGCTTAATAGCCCAAGGAGAGAAAAGGGGGAAATCTGATATATAAACACAGTTCCTCTTATGCCCCCTTAACCTGCTACATAATTTTCCCCAAATATATGTTCTGGAGAGTGAGAGCCTCCTCTCCAAGAAAACCAAACACCCCCAGTGAAAAAAAAAATCCCAACCAAAAACTCAAAAACCCCAAACAAAAACAAAAAAAAGAGATCGAGGCCAAACTCTGTGGAGATATTTCACCACAGTCACTGCACTTTTATTCCATTTGTTTCATTTCATTTCCTACAGTGGGAGTGTTATCATGTTCTGTGTAAGAAATGACTCTTCATCCAGTTGTCCTAAAATTTTATTGACATAAAAATATAAATCTGGTGAGTGACAGATGAACTTGTTTGCAGGGTGGGGAGCAGAATGCTTGTGTTGGGGAGAAAAGCTAGTTCAAACCAGAACCTTCTGAATGAGAGAGTTTGAGCAAAATACTACTTAAATCTGTAGAGAGTGGGCATGCACCCGCAATACTGGTATCCACAGTCAAGAGTATGTACACATCCATCATGTATGCACATGCACACGACTCTCAGCATATACTATGTACACACCTCTGCTTTACTTTACTGTTTCTCATGGACACCTTGCCTATTAAAGGAATTGTTGGTGCGCAACTGTTTTGTGAGTTCCTAACTGACTAGCAGCTCTTTCTGCTCTTTATGGCTTCAAATATGCAGCAAAACTAGATGAAATGAATCTTTGAATAGGCCAAATTAAGGTCGGTGTTTCTTCTACTGTTAAGGAGTTTTATACATCAAAACAGTCTTCTTTTACATCTTTTTTTGCCAAATCTTGTGGTGTTTCATGAAAAACCAAATTATATTTAAGAAGTAGGTTAGTGTTCCTTTTTTAATACAGATTAAAAAAATAAATCACAAAGCAATTTTTTAAATTATTGTTGTAGTGTCTGGATTGCTGAATGTGAAAGTTGCCAACGGACAATTCTGTTCCACTGCTCCAAATACCTTCTGGGTATTGTAATATTATAACAGATTTCCCAAGAAGCAGGAGCCATGGAGATTGTGTAGTGTATAACCTCAAAAGTCTTTTTTTGTTGGTTTTTAAAATTATTTTTAAAATGTGATGTGTTATTAGAAGGTTAAAGATGAGCGATATGAACAATAACTAAATGTCTTGTTATTTCAATTTAATAATTTAAATTATTTACAGTTTAGTGAAGTTAAGGAAACTGAAGAGATGCAATCCTCAGCTCCAGGTTTCATCTCATAAAGAAACACTACTGGAGTAACATTCCTGCAAAAGTTTGAATGCATAAGAAGCTCTGTGGGACTACACTGGAAAATCTCATATGGATTATATAGACCTAAGTCTTTGGTCAGTTGGTTCTTTCCCCTGCCATAGAAAAGACTTCTTAAAGACATCAGTGTAAAGTTGGTGTGTAAATAAATGTTTGATAACTGTAAAGCACATACGTACACAGAGACACAGACACACATGCACACTGGAAAATCACCTTCTACTTTTGTTCCCCTTATGTACTATGATTAGTGCAAGAAATCTCAGCCAAGGGCTCTAAGAAAATTAAAACAAAATGGTTAATAACATCAACATTTAAATTGTCCACTTCAAAAATAAATAATTCAAATGATACTGAATGTGTCTATAGTGTGTTCATTAAGTAGTGTTACGACTGTTACTTAATTGGATAATGCTTGTGAAGTTTTCTTCTAATCTGTCTAATTTTGAACAAGATATTTTATCCCTGTACTGAAGACATGGGGTCCCTTTAAGCATTTCCTGCCAATTGTTACACCTGAAGAGTAGAGGCAAAAGAGCAAATGAGGTATGCCTTCAAGGTATAAAGGCACACAGAGATCTGTCTGTCATGGCACACAGAGAGTTTTTAGGTCTTGTAGTGAGGAGCCTCTGCCTGCTTGGGATATTTGCACTCAGGCTGCTTGGCTTGGCAAGTTTACTAATCTGTAAAAACTAAGTCTGTATACAGTAATTGCTAGTACAAGTTCCTCTAAACTTTGTTTTCTATTAAATTTCTATCATTTACCTGGGAAATTGTGCAGTATTTCTAGTCTAATTTGCTTTTTTACATGTAATATCCAATTATTACCTGGCTGAATTGTGGAAAAGGTGGGAAGTGAGTCAGGGCTCCCTTTTCCAATGAATGGTCTATCAGATGTTGTGTCTCTTTCACCTCTTTCTTTCATTGGACTGTGGCCTATTCAGATTAGTGAAAGAAGAGACAAGGAAATGCCAGCATTCATTACAGCATAGCTTCGAGGTAAGAAAGCTGCATAAAACCAAAAGTGTAGCCAATTATCAGGAGGGTAACAGACACTTCATATTAAAAACCAAATCTTTATTCAACTAAGAAGGTCTTTCTGCCATAAGTATTAGACATGATGAAGAGAACCTAGGACATTTTAACAAAGGCCCAAGAGGATTCCTAAAGGAAAGCAGCCAGTTCCAGTCCTCATTGAGAGAAAGCTATCTTGGAAAGGAGAAATGAAAGTGAAGCACCACCTGTGCTCCTACTTGACTTAAAATCAGAGGCATGGGGAGGAACAAAGAAGTAAATAATTATGTTTAATTAATCAAGTCACATAATCATGTTTTCTGAATAGCAATTTCTTGCTATTAACTCTCTAATAATTTAATTCCTATGATATTTTTGATTTTAGTATTCTGAGTAATTCATGGTTACTCTGTTTTCTCTCTGAAGAATTCAAGATATTAAATTATGTTTTATACAGAGTTTTCTGTACAAAAAATTCTGATTGTATAAGAAAATTGAGGCATAGCAAAGCTGGAACTAAAAAGTCTGTTGGCTGAAGACAGGTGCTGAAATTAAATCCCTTGACTCTTAGTCATCCACCTGGATAAATCATGCAATAAATTTGCATCTATTTTCTCAGTTCTCATTTTTATCAGTGATGCAGTGCACTGCCACCTGAAAGAGCTGCATTAATACAGCTGGGATTTCACTTCACCTGGGCAACAATGACATTCACAGAAGAGATGTCCCATCTGCTGCAGTAAGAATGCCATCTGTCCTTTCAGCATTTGCACTCCATACAGCAAAACAAGTTTTGAAGGGAAAAAGGTATCCTTAAAGAGTCCTTATCCACACATTCAATTGGTTATGATTTTTCAAGGGTGAAAGAGTGGAGACACTAAGAGTCAGCAGTGTAGGAGAAATATTATCTCTTGGCTCTTCCCAAATAGAGGTTCTGGCAAGCTTAAAAATCCATTGCCCCATCCATTCCATCTCAATCTTTGCCTAAAAGGATTAAGTACCCATAAATGGCAGGATAGGTAATGGGCAAGAATTATTAAACCTTTCCAGTGTTAACCACACCATAATGAAAGATATTTTTTCCTAGAACTATTTTTGCAGTTGCTATTTCCGAGGTCCTTTATCATTGCATAACACCCTTTCACTAACATTATCAAGTATTATATATGTAAACTAATTGTTTTTATAAAGAGAGGAAGTTTTGATATTAATTTCCTTAATGTTCCTAATTTTCTCCTCCTGCTGGCCCTTCTCCCTCTTCTATCCTCTACTGAACACAAATATCTATCTATCTATTTTTGTCTTTCTTCTGCCCATTAATTTTTTTCACTAAGTTGTTTTTCCTTCTGGAAATGTTACTCCTCAGTGTTCTCCCAGTCTTTGTGCATTCTCCCACCTTTTGGTTTTTAACTATCCCACAGTTCCTGGAAGATACTGGTACACATCCTTAAATTTAGGAATCAAAAATACTCTCTAAGTGGATTTGCTCAAAATAACCACATTTTCCTAAATTATTCCTGTTTGGAGAAAGACCAGGTGGCCTGGCATAGAGCTAGCTGGAGTCACTGACCACTTCCCAGTTAAAACAGCTACACTTCATGCCAAGGGCACATACAGCTTCTGTTCCTTTTTGTCCAGCACAGAACACGTTGCTTTATTGGCCCTGCAAATTACCTCAGCTCTAGAGAACAGCACAAATAGAGCTGTGGAGTGCTGCAGTAGTTGCTGACCTCCTCCAGCTGATCCAAGGTACATCTGTTACCCTAGGACAACATCCTATCTCATTTTCTGGATGTGAGATGCAGAAGTGAATGCAAAGAGAAAGTTTCTTGGCTAGCTGAAAAGGGCTGAATTACCAAGCAGAGGCTATTTCTGTATCTGTAATATGTCAAATGAATTATGTCAGGCCTTGTGACTCTTACTATTTATTGGAAAATATTTGTGGTTATCCCTGATATTTCCCCGAATTGTCTCATAGCAAAAAGTTTTGCACCTTTTCATTTTCCTTTTAAATTGCCCTCTGTATGTTGAGTCCACTCTACATTGACACAATTCTGGTCCAGGATTTATCTTCCAGCCCTTAAATACAGGCATATATATTTTTATAGATACATTACATTTTTATCTAAATAAACAGAATATATGACTCAAAAAAACCACCTCTTCCAAGAGTAATTACTCAGAGCTGCTTTTACAGATTTTTCCATACTGATGTTCAGAAAGTTGTTTAGCCCAACATATTAATATCCTTCATATGAATGGAATTATGGAAGATTTTAAAAAGGATTGCTTGCAAGTGAAAAATACATCTTTATATTTTTTAGAAGTCATGTACAGTTAGCAAGGCTCTAAGCATTCATTTAATTCTTTTTAAGCATCGGTAATGAAACTGAATTTCTCAGACAATATATTTTGCTATAAACAGCATGGCTTTTTAACTGATAATTTCTACAGAAATTTTATTTTAAAAATTATAATTTTTATCAGCTGGAAGAGAAGTTTAAGACTAATGTTCAGATTAAAACACTTATGAAACTAATGCACTGTGATGAACAGCGGATCCCTTGAACAGAAGGGAAAAAGTGAAATTTTGATGCAAGATTCTGAAATACCAATTCAAGCATGCAGTGCACTGTATCTTGAGCAGGTAGCCTTAACTTGCATAAAACCTAAGAAAGTTAACTAAGGAAAACTAAGATAAGCAAAAATAGACAAGATACTGGTTTTAAATATGAGTTTCAAGGGAAATGGAATAAATTAAATCTGGAGCATAGGTGAATTTACCTGATTTCCTCTCTGCGTTGTCTACGTGAATACTTAACTGCTTAAAACCTCCTACCTTCAGGTAATTTTGCCAGCATGTCAAAAATCTGATGGGTGTTCTTCCGACAGAGATCTACTGGATCATCCAGGAGCCCAGTGAGGGCAGAAATGACTCCACTTCGTATTAGCCCTTCCCTAAAAACAACAACAGAGGACAGATTTAACACAACATAATAGAACTTGTATATGTTTGAGGGATTTAATCCTCACTGCTCTTCTTTACGCTGCATCTGTCTGACAAAACTTAGGAACTGTTCTTATTTCTGACTGAAACATCACTTCCCACAGCATTCAGTAAACTTTGGAATTGCGCCTACCTGCCAATACTATGCAAAGCCATTAAAGAGAGAACTTCTGTTGTTTTTTGCCGGACAGTTTGGTCTTCATGCACCAGCAAATTCTTCAGGCTATCCAAGAATCCTATGAGACATAAGAATTCATTTTAACATTTCTTACTTCCAGCATTAATTTCAAAGAGCAATAGTCATCATTTATCTCACAATTTGAAGTGCCTCAGAATTTTCAGCTTGTCCTGACAGTGAAATTCTCATTGTCATATTTCAAGTAAGGAAGAAACTTTCAAATTTCAAGGCCTACTGCCAAAAATGTCACGCTACAAACAAGCTCCTGACTCCTTATCAAGTTAAATCCTAATCCTGCAAATATAAAGTGACATAACTCTAGAAATAAGTCAGTAGAGCTATTGATGTCTTTAGAAAAGCATGTTTTTGCAGGATTGACACTCACTTGTCTTTTTTGAACAGAAATAAATGTGGTGAACCATTAATGATTGTGTATGCACATATGGCACTCACCAAAGCCAAAAAACCTGACAACCCCAAACTAACAACAATCTCACATTGCTTTGGCAATCAACTGTTCATCAAACACTAACTTAATAAATTTTGAACATGACTAGTCTCTTTTATGAGAGGGAAAAAATACAAAGGAAGTAAATGGAGAAAAAAGCAGTAGCAAACAAGGATTTTTTTTCTGTGTTATATAATGAGCTATGTAGATATACCACAGACTGCTAAAAATTGCAAAAATAAGCTTGTGGTTAGGGGATTTTTCCCTCCCAAAATCAAAACTCAGGATTCTTCCAGGCTTTCAAAAAGTGATGGCCAGATGTAGTCCTGATGAATAAGGTAAATTTGGTTATATTCCTTTCTTTTCTAATTCCTCA
The DNA here is from genome assembly GCA_013399945.1 of Ploceus nigricollis. Classification (NCBI taxonomy): domain Eukaryota; kingdom Metazoa; phylum Chordata; class Aves; order Passeriformes; family Ploceidae; genus Ploceus; species Ploceus nigricollis. Next base: position 230,070 of record VXBC01011185.1, read on the forward strand.
TTAAGTTTCGGGCAACTGGGTGATGATGGTGAAGGGGTTCTAACTTTGAACCAGTTAGGTGGGGTTTTTTTTTAGCCTGTGTTAGGAATTAGCTAAAATCGGAATAAAGTCTGGGGACATGGTTTAGTGGTGATCATGGCAGGGCAGAGTTAACAGTTGAACTGGATTATCCCAGAGGTCTTTCCCAACCTTGACAATTCTATGATTCCATGGAAAGAAAGATTCTGCACTACTTTTGTATTTAGGGGTTGATAAAACTTACAGTGAGCCAGTGATGAATCCTAAAGTGATGATAATTCTTATAATAACTGTCATGTATATGGTATTATAATATTCTTTACCTTTTTAAGGTAAAACAAACAGGAAATTTTTCCTGGGCATCTTGCATCATCAAAGATATTGTAAGGAAAATGTAATGGAAGAAAGTGAAGTGGGGTTGTCCCCTCAGCCTGCCCCACTGTGCCAGAGCTAGTGAGAACAGACCACTTACCTAAAGCTATTGCCTGGTAGACTTTTTCTGGATCGTGGACCAGATCGCAGAGAGCCATCAGCGCCCGCTGCTGCGTCAGCAGCTCGAGAGACTGCAACTCCTCATTCAGTTTAGGAAGGGCCCTCCTCCCAAAGGCCAGAGCAGCTTTGGTGGGGTCTATATCAGGGGGGAGGTAGGCTGAGATGCGAGGTTTTGCCATCCCAAATCTTCCTGAGAAAGAGTCTCCCTATCCCTAAAATAAGTTCAAAATGGCTGTACTTGCTGACTGGGCAGATAATGTACCATAAAGACACCTACTGACTTTAAACAGTGCTCTGTGTCCCCAAGGAGCTCTTTTAGCAAACATACACTGTGAGGAAGCTGTGAAAGAGGCTGGAATCGTGCATCATCAGCACTAATGTGTGTTCATCGGCTGAATTGTCTTAATCTGGTTTAATTCTCACTGAACACTGTAAAGAAAAGAGAGAGAGAGAAAGCTTAAAATTTCAAGGAAGGATGTTAAAATGGATAGACAGAATGCTTTTTAAAGGGTTCAAGTGAAGCAGCCCAATGCCCAAAATCAGAGGGGACTCAAAATAATAAAATTAAAGCAAAGGAAAACGAATACCTATTTTTTTCCCAAAGGAAAAAAAAAAAAAAAAAAGCATTTTAAAGGGATCTGGTTAAAACCTGCCCTCAGATTTCGGTAACGTTTGATAGAATACGTGAGGGCTG
>VXBC01011185.1:231315-243781 GCA_013399945.1 Ploceus nigricollis
AGCAAGAACAAAACCAAAAGTTAAAACAGCCTCTAAACAACTCCACTTCTCCCTTCAAGGCAAACGAAATAGACTAAATAATCGAAGGCGCCGTGTGCCATTACCGAGCCCCCGGCTCCCGCCCCCCAGCGCCGGCCGGCCGTCAGCGCGCGCGTGCCCTGGTTGCCACAGCGCCCGCTCTTTGCGTACGCGCCTCTTCGTGAATAGCGACTAACGCCGCCGAGCCCCGGGTCCGGCTGCGTCACCAGCGTGAGCACCGCGTTTGACAGTGCCCGCGCTGAGGGGGTTACGTCAATGGCGTAGTTGTCAGCGGGGCGCGGGGCGGGCGGGGGCTGAGGTGCGCCGCTGAGGGAACCCGTGAGGGGACGGAGATGCCGCCGTGAGGTCCCGCAGTGCCGGCCGTTCTGCCTCGGTGTGGAGTCTCTCTCCTCGACCCCTGTTTTCAAAGTAGTTTTACTTGAACAAAATCCAGGAAAATTCAGAGCGAACAAAATGGTGGTCGAGTTAAGGGCAGAAATGCAGCAGGCGAGTGCCTTGGGGTACAAGGGCTTGAAGGGAAAGCAGTAGTTTTGGACTAGGTTTTCTTTCCTAATCTTCTCCAGAATGTCACTATGAACAGCTAGAATGTGTAGTAAGGGTGTCCATTATTACTTAGTCTCACATAACTGTTCAGGGGAAGGTACACGGGAAGAACGGATCATTGCAATGTTGTGGCACAATTTAAGGGTGTTCTGGATTGTCAGATGTTATCTGGCGTCAGGAAAAAACTCTCAAGAGCTTGTGCTATAAAAGGATAGTGCAGATAGTGAAGTCATTGAGATGTTTTTCATTTTGTCTGAGTAACAATTGTAATAAAGTTATTAAAAAGGATTTTACAAATCCAAAGTAATTCTGATCAGCTGGATTAAAATGCATCACAGGAATAGGTTCTGGTTTGTTGATCTTCAAAATCCATAAAAGAAAAATTGCTACTTTACTTTAAAAAGGAAAGGATTCGTTTTTCTGCAACATTTTAGAACTGATTCTTTACTTTACAGGTGATTTACCTGAATTAGATTAGACTTCCACTAGCTATGTACTTGTAAAAGTTCACCTGATTTCCATAGGAAGAACACGAACTTTTCTCAGTGTAGAAAGAGCAGCAACAAATCATAGATTCGTCCCTCAGTGTTACCTCTGCTTTTGGTGTGAGTTGTTCTGTCTTGTCCTTCACTGTAACTTGGAATACTGATTTTGTTAGTGGTCATGACGTTAACTTATGTCTGCCTTCTGAATGCCTTCCTCATATCCTTTGTCTATCCACAGAAGCTGCTGGCACTACTGTTCTTGCAATGTTGAGATAAGGAGAGTTGTGATGCCATGGAGACACTGTGTTCCCATCCCTCCCTGGTGACTAAATCTCCTTTCAGCTCTTTAAGAAGAGAAAATATGCATCATTCTCAGTATTTTTAGCAGCTTTTTATTTCTTAAATTCTTTTCCTGTAATGGTGTGTCTTATTTGTTGATATGGTAAGTTGGGATATGCTTATGTGTATGTGAGTTTTAGATTAAATACCTTAAGTATAAGTGAAGATGGCCTCTCAGTTTTGAAATATATCTGTGTGGTTGCCTTGGTCCCTCCTGTACTTTGCATTCACTGAGATGGTTGTCCTGTGGTTTTTGTAGCTTAGTTTGTAAAAGAGCTCTAGGAGAGGAGCAGTGAGTCAGTCTGTGTACACATGACAGGTGTTTACCATGGTTAGGAGGTGTTGAACTACAACCAGAACATGCAGAAAGCAAGTTACCAACTCGTGGAGTTTCTGTTTTCAGTACTATAGTAATAGTTCTGACATTAATTAAGACATTAATATTGCCGTAAAATCATTCAAGCTGGCCAGAAGGGCAGGAGCACAGCATAACAAGAGTCTAGATCTCTCGAGGTTTATATGGTCACAAGTCGCCTGAGTAGAACTCTCCATATGGTAATAGATAAATACTGTAATGTCACCTTCTTTGGTGAATAACCCATCAGCTACAAATCTGGGCTCTTTGTGGGGAAGCGGCTGTCTTGGTACGGTTGAGATCATATTTGTGCCTGAAGGGATTTAAAAGCAATTCCTCATGGAGGAGAATAAAACATTAATTCTATGTAGTGGACTAGTGATTTTCTTTAGCATTATTCTTTATGTGTGCTTGTAAAACACAACTCTAGGGTTTTTTCTTCTGTACTTGCTCACTGTTTAAAATTACTGGTCTGCTTTCATGTGCCCTTTAACCTTTTTAGTCTGCTGCAGAAGTGGGAGAGGCTTGTCTCCTGGTTCAAAACCTCTTCCAGCTTTATCAAAATATGACTGTTAGAATAGGAGAGCTTTGTTTTCTCCTGAATGTTGAAAATTTAAATCCTAATAAAATACATAAGCAAAATCTTTTAGCATCCTAAGTTGCACTCTGGCTTACTGAATACTGTCTAAATTAATGAGTTAATTGACAAAACTTAGGTAATGGAAAATGGCTGTGTAATTTCTTATTCCTTGTCTTTGGTGTTTTGTACATTAGAAAGCAAGATTATTAATGAGTAGAAAGACATTTATATAATTCAGAATGTCTCATTAGTGGCATGCGCATTCTGACTTTAAAGCTGAGATGAAATCAAATTGAAATGCTGAAAAAATCCCTTGGGAGTTTCCTTATAATTGCTGCTATGCTTAATATTAGCACTGTAACAGTTCCTCACTCCATTGGTTCCTTGTCTAATAGGTTAATCCTGCTCTTTGTATCCATATATACAATGATCTTTGAAGAAAATGGAACTCTTTCCTTATCCAGGATTAGAGACCATTGGGTTTATTGAGGAGCAGTTTCTGACCAAAGGAATCTGTATGACCACTAAAACAGGTTTGTTGTTTTAAAACTACTGCTCTGTGTATAGTTCAATTACTCCATCTCCGCCTTCGCGGTCTGTGGAAGAAGGGGAGGAAGGGAATTGTTGCAAACCTGTTGCTATGGCCACGTAGCAGGGGCTGGGCTGCTTGTGCGGCTGGAATCCTGCTGCATCAGCTGCTGCTCGGTGAGTTCTTCCTTACACTTTGCTACAAGATGAAAATGCTCCCATTAGAAATGTTCTTTTGAATGCCAGTAAGAAATCAGTACCCTAATAAGGGTCCCCTCCCCCAGCAGCCCACGAGGTTTCCTTACATAACCAAATTGATGTATCTCAGGTGAGACATCTGAATGCATTTGTGATTTTCATGTGAACGTTATTCTTTTTCCATGTCAGACAGATTTCATTCTTTCTGAGCTGATCTTAGATGAAAGTTTGATGTTGTGCCAAGAAACGTGGCAGCTTCATCTTTCCTCCCTTCTTCTTCTTCTGACCACATGAAATCTGGGATCCCCTAACATTAATTAATGCACTTAGTGCAGAGGCATTTGAAACAATGATGAGCAAGATTTTTAAATTAAACATTGCAGAATCCTTTGAGGGCTAAACTGCAAGCAATTGGGTTGAATTAAGTGAGCAATTCTCTGCCCTCCCAGGGAATAAGAGTTAGTGCCTTGTAGTTTCAGAAGGCCACTGTTTGCTGCTACAGCTATATACACTGAGGTGGTCCTGTTTATATGAGAAACAGCTTTCCCTCCATGCAAACTGAGTTGAAGAACCACCGGTTCTTCAACTTTCTTTCAGTTGTACTGAAAAGATAAAAGGAAAAAAAAGATTACGGGTCTGCAAGTACTTGGTTAGTCTTTATCATGTTGTCCCTGTATTGAGGCAATTCCTGAATACTGTGTTTCTCTTTACATATTTTCAGACTTGTAGAATTTAACTGAACTTGGAGAATGAAGTCCAGCCTAATGCATTTAGTTCCCCCAGTGAGTAGAGAAAGAATAATCTCCCAGTTTCCCAAGGTAAGCACTTTTTATCCCTTTGGTCACAGTATGTAGCTCCTGCCACGCTGATCTATCTTTCCATTGTGCTAATGTGGTATTTTAATTTAATTTAATGTACACTTGTTGTCTTCTGTTAAAATTGCAAGTTATTTAAGATTCTTTCAAAGTTTAATGTGACCTCATAGTCCCATTCAATGCTGATCTCTTTAATAACAATCCTCATTCTTCTTTCTAATCTTTACAAAAATTTACTCTTGTGACAGAAGTGTTATCTTACAATATTTATCTTGTTTTTTCAGCAAAACAGTAATAATTACATGCATAAGAGCTCCAGCACCGAGGGCAAAGAGGAACCCGACCTGACATTAGATTTGCCAAAAAATCTAATTAGGAGGCCTTGTTTAAAGAATTTGAGGCAATTTTAATTTTCTGTTTGTACAAGAACTTTAGTCATACAGTAGATCAAATGTAGTAGGCACTGTAGAAACACAGACAAAATACATTTGATGTCCCCAAAGACTTTTGTATTTGAAGTATACTAGAACAGTTAAGGACAGGGAAGGGCAAGGAATTACCACTTGTTTTTTTTTCAGTTGTTCAAAAGATCCTTTTAAGGGACTTCACTTTTTTTTCTATTCTTGGTGTCAGCAACATATTTTGCTTTTAATTTTATGAATTTGCATAAAATTTACCTTGCAAATGCAAGGTAAAATATATTTTCATAATTTTTAACTAATTCCCAGTTAAAGGGCTAGTAATAAAAACAGTGCTTCACACTTATAAAATATTGAAAAATCTTCACAGTAATAATGACTTGCTGGTGGTATGCTCCCATCCATGTTTGTCTTGTGTGTCTTAGATTGTCGGGATAATTGAAGGCACTTACTGTTGTACAGAATTGTGACAGCAGCTCTCTGGCCACGGAGAGCAACAGACAACTTTCCCAGGCCTTTCTGGGAGAAGTCTGTGAGAAGATCAGAGAAAAGAATGAGAAACAATTCTTATCTTAACCTGCTGCACCTGTTGTTGTGAACATGTGGAATGTGTTTTGGAGATTTGTTTACCAAAGGTAAACAAAGGTTTCTTAATTAGCCAATGGTGATGGGGTTATGATTGAAGGACCAATTAGGTCCAGCTGTATTGTAGCTGTCTATAAAAGCAATGGGTTTCTTAATGATGATATATATAATAAAGAGATTGATCAGCCTTCTGTGAATCATGGAGGCAATGCTAATTATTACCCAGCCAGGGGCTGCTGTGACAATACAGGATGATGAGCAAATGGATTTGGCCACGGGTGCTTAGGCAGTGCTGGGCACTGACACTCAGAAAGGTGCTCAAAGGATGGTGTTGTCCCAAGGAGTTTTCACAAATACAGCTCTGGGGAACCCTCACTGCCTTCTAACCTAACCTACCCCTTTTCTTATGCCAGGATAACCCTGTTCTTGACAAACCCTGTGAACAATCCTTTTAACTGTTTTTCCTTGCCAGTTTGACTTCTTGCCAAGTAGCCATTACCCAGTTTGTCCCAGCAGCTGTTCTCTCTTTTCAGTGGTACACACCTGAGGCCTGTCTGCAGTTTAAAGAGCACTTCCATGCACAGGTCAGGACTGCTTGTCAGCAGAGCACTGGAACAGCTGGGTAAGTTTGTAATAACCCAGGTATGCAAGGAAGAAAGTATTTTAATCTCTTTATAGCCTCCTTTCTTCATTGGCTTTCCCCTCCTCATTCCTCATATTCCTCACTCCAGTATGTTTCAAGGCAGCTAAGCCCCTGCACAGGGCAGTTCTCTGACCTGTTCCACAGTACATTAATTGAGTGCCTCTTCTTCTGCTGGGATAGGTAGCATTGAAAAAAATGGTGTAGTAGTTTAGAAATTAAAAGGTTTTTAACACCGTTTAAATAAACGTTTAATTCAAAAGATCTAACAGATCCAGCCTTTCTGTGTTCTCTGTAGGTGTTCCAAAGGAGCAGTTAATAAAGGCTTTGGAGGGATATAAAGGCAGCAGTTCTAAGTTTCTTGAAAAATCTAGGAATCTGGTTTTAGCCTTTTTGAAGTATACATGCTGAGAAGTTCTATTAAAACATTTCTTAAAACTGGAGCAAAATTCTGGTAAATATATATCATTTAAAAATCAGAATAAGCTGGTTTATACTCTACTAATAATCTTGAAGTTGTTTTTTTCCCCTGCATTATCTCTCCACCAGAGCTGTCACTATTACTGATTTAATCTCTGAAGCAAGGCAAGAAAGCTAAACTGTGTTGAAATCATCACTATTCAGTTAAAATAAATAGCTGTACATTTTAGTGCTAAATACTTCTGGTTTCAATGTGAAGGATCCTCCATAAAGTGGAGCTCCTATGAATACTGACAATTAGCTCACTATTCCTCCAGCTCTAGAGTTGCTGACATGAGACTTGTCATGATATCCATCTTTAAATGCAACTTTATATTCATTTCACTAGGGAGTCTTGCTAAAAAAAAAAAAATTAACCGAAAATATGTCACCCTGAGAGACATCAGTGACTTTATCCCTTTTTTAGAAACACAGTCACTATCTTAGTTTCATGTAAATTTGTTACAGGTGTCTGGACAATTTTCCAAGTAAGACAAGCTTTATTGAATTGAGGTATTATTTTTCTTCCATTTCCAAGATGTATTTGTTTGGTATTTTTATTATTAGGGTTTTTTTTATTTCTATAGTAAACCAACTCTCTATGTAATTTATTCTGGTAACAGAGTATAACTAAAAAGCTATATGTTTTGTCTTTGTGAATAGAATTAAACTACTTTTCTGTCACTGCTTTCTACATATGATTACTATCTGGTCATTTAGGTAATTTTTTGGTGGAATGGGGGTAGGAAGGGCAGCCAGAATGTTTTGTACAGTTGTAAAGCTTGACAGGAATAACCATGATCTTCCTTTTCCATTACCCCAACTAATAAAATATTTCTTTGTCCTTTGGAAAGCTAGTCTGATAAATTCAGCAGGTAATGGCTTTATTTAACACTCTCCCGATAGTCCATCATTGTGTTAAATGGTCTGATCTAGGGAGTTTTTTTCCGACAGTACAAATTAATGGAACACACTCCTCTAAACCATCACTTACTCTTTAGCTTTTCCCTTAAGGTTGTTGATTTTATTCAGTATTTTCTCAGTAACAGTAATCAGGAGCACAGGGGCCTGTGGTCACCCAGTTAATGTTGACTGGCACATGTAACCTTTTTTTTCTTTTTTTGGAAATATTAGTCATGCAGTTTACTAGTCAATTTTTCAGCTATTTCGAATAGATAACTTAGAATCAGCGTCACATGGAAGTTGATGTAACCAGAAATAGTATTCAATAGAAGATTAACTCCTTTGTTAAAAAGCCATTCCTTGATAGAAAAGAACATTAAACCTCTTAAGCCATTTTTGTAGCATTTGCACAGGAGATGTCAATCCAAGTTTAGGTCAACAAATGAACTTAAATTGACTTATCCACCTGGATCTCCTAAAAGAGACACAGTTTCAATTTTAAGAATGCAGGCTGAGTCACCTAAAGCCCATCTGCCATATCCTGTGGGAGTACCTAGAGCAAAGAGGATTATTTGCATGAAGCCAGGTTCAGATTAATATTATTCCAGATAGTCAGAAAATGTATTGGCTCTAACCCTGTGAGTTGTTTTTCCCAGAGGCATATTCTGCAGTGGGTTCTTTTATTATCAGCAGTTTCCTATTTCTGCACTTAGGACTTCGTTTGTACTATTAAAGTCAATGAGAAACTTGGGATAAATTAGAATGCAAAGGATGCAGATGCATTATGGTCTTATGTGTAAACTTATGTAAAATTATGCCAAATGCATATACTTGTAGTCAAAGCAATTTTAATAGAATAAAATTTGTTCCACTGAATTGAAATTAAGAAAAAAAATATAAACAGAGTAAGAAATGGACTATTTCTGCTCCAGAAGGGTTTGGTTTCTTGGTGGCTTTCTTTCTTGCAATTAAAGACTCAGATCGTGCAGCACGGTGACATGTAGATAAACTGAAGTCACAGGTACATGTGCTCCTCACTTGCAATTTAAAGATCTAAATCAGAATTTTTAGAAGGAGACTGTGAAATTACTACTAAAGCTATGTAATATTTTCAAATATTTATAACAGGCTGAAAATATCCAAAGTGGTTGTGGTAGGAGACCTGCATGTTGGGAAAACCAGTCTTATCAACAGGTACGGTATATCTCAGCTGATGGTTTGATTCTCCTGTTTCTCAAATAAATGTTATAACATTTCCATTGCTGGCTTTAGAGCAGTGCTTCATGGCTCTGGTTTGAACCTGAACCAGTACTTTGTGGTTTTGTTATTAAATGAAGTCAAGAGTATGAGGCAGTCTTGATACATCAACACAGAAAGTTGTTCTTTAGCACTTCAATCAGTATATGTTACATTCTTAGGTATTTCTATCCAGTCAAATATGATACAGTGTTTTCTTAAGGAATCCAGTCTAAAGGCTAAACAATTAGAAAACAATTTCAGTGTCTCAGTCTTGGGGTCATTATTTACAACGCAAAATACATTCCCTTGTAACTAAAACTGGAAGATCCTGTACCTCCCTTGAGAGCCCAAAGATGTTTTATTCTGAGTCTCATATTATCCTGAGAGCTTACTAGATATATGTGCTTTCTAGTTTGTTAAACAGTATCTCCTTTTCTTTTAGTTAGCGTCTTTGTTTTTATGTCTGCTTCTACATTATATAGCAAATACATAGTTAGTGGTTTTTTTTTCTTCCTAATTTACCCTAGACAGTGTTAGTTTTGCAGTTATTTGTGCTTGTCTTACTAGTATTTCATCCTCTTTTTTTTCAATTGCAGATTTTGTAAAGATAATTTTAACCGAGACTACAAGGCGACCATTGGAGTAGATTTTGAGATTGAACGTTTTGAGATAATTGGAATGCCATATAACCTCCAGATGTGAGTTGAAAGAGCATGGTTTAGCATTGCACATAGTACAGTCTCAGCAGAGCTTGATTTGCTGCAGGCTGTAGTGGAATAAAGATTTTAAAAATGTAATACAATTGCACAAAGAATAATGTGATCTGAAGAAAAGATGCTGTCTCTGGACTTGCAGTTTTAGTAGAAATTTGACTTTTGGATTTCTCATGCCTAAAAAAATATTACAGGCTTGTAAATGAAAATTCATCTTGGATGTCTTGCACAATTTCAGTGGAGTTCTGTCATTTTTACTCAACATTCATGAAAGAGGAGTGGAAGCTTTTGTCACAGCCACCAGTACTGGTGTAAGCCCAGTCTGTGATTTGAGTTTAGTAGGCAGAGTGAGCACTGAACTTGGCTTTACTGGGGGTTTTATTCCTGTAGTCATCGAAATTAATGATAAGGTGTTCAGTGATTTCAACATCTCTTAATTAGCAACTAATTAATTATCCCTAAATCATAGAAAGGCTGGAGTGGTTTTATTAGAATGTGAACCTAATATCTTTGATTTTCAACTCTGCTTGTCAGACTAGTGGGAATCCTGCCCTTCTTCCACCTGCTTTGGGTCTGTGAAGCGGTGTCCTTTTGTATTTCTGATGGCCAGCAACATTGTTCTGTGGAGGGCATTATGGAATCATCTGTAGTGTGACCTAGAGCAGAAATAAGATGCTTTGCATGAGATATTTTAGTGCATGAATTCTAAAAACCTTTTTACTTAGGAACATTTTTTTTCTGGTGAAGATCACTGATGTAAATAGGCTCATGGTATTTATTGAAAAATCCATTTTCCTCTGATTTCACTGCAATTGTGTTTAGGAATTTTTGCCAGGTGCTATCCTTCTAGAACTTTAGTCCCTCTAAAAATCCAGACTCATGCATCAGCATTTTGCAAACTGAAGCAATAAGGTCAGGTTGCATTATCTGCAAAGTCTTCAGAAGCTGGGTAGAACATTCCATATGATAAGCACTAGTGCCCCCTCTTGCTGAGAGATTTCCATACAAGATATATTTGCAAGTATCCCTGACTGGCAGTACAAGGCTACAACAAAACCCAAACTTCTGTAGTGCTGGCAGTAGCTGAAGGCACTGCATATCATGTTCATTAATGAGAAGGACATTCTTGATTTTATTTAATGGTGTCATTAGTACCTGGTAGATTGAGCTGCAAGTCTCTAATTTGTAGTGGAGAGACAGATATCCTATCTAGCAGTTGCAAGATTCTAACATGGGCTAATACATGACTTAGCTAGTATTAGCACAGGAAATTTACAAAACTAGATTGCCCTAGAAATACATGCAAATTACATAGGTGAAAGAAAAAAATGTTTTAAGGAAAGGACATTACCATGCAGAATACAAATATTTGAATTGTCTCCAAAATGATTAGTATTTTTAAAGAAAAGATAAAAATGGTGTTTGCATGTCTTCATTGACTAATAGAGCTTTACTGTATTTCTATCAGTAGTTAATGAATAACATGTTCCAGATGGTGACACTTCTCTGGTATCACATTCTTCTCTGCCTTGTACCAGCCTGCTGCTTCATTAACATGTTTACTCAGGTTACCCTGGGTTTCATTAACCTGAAATTTCTTTTTTCCCCCTGTTGCACAGATGGGACACAGCAGGTCAGGAGAAGTTCAAGTGCATTGCATCTGCTTACTACCGAGGAGCAGAGGGTGAGAGCAATATTAATTTGATCCTGCTTTTGTTGGGAGGCTGTATGTTGTACAACAACATATGTCCATATATGCTCCTTGGGAAGGTACTTATAGGCACACTGTGGTGGAATGGATTGCCCTTTGTTGCAGGGAAGAAGGGATGAAGAAGTTAATGACTTGATGTGTTGTCACATCTACAAGCTCTGAGTGTTCTGATGATGCAGTGATAGAAAGTGGCACTTGTGACTAGGGGGGAAAGAATTTGAGGTCAGGTGAGATTAATGCTGGAGTTGGAAGTGGATATTTCTGGCTCTCCCTTTGGTAAGAGACAATCCTGTGGTAATTTGTGGTCCCAAAATGAAAGGGTTGATAGCACTATAGACTGCAGACTATAGATATAACATTGAAGACTAAGGACTTAGGTCTTATTGGGTGCTAGAAAAAGAAAAAGAATGAGCAAATGTATAGTCTTCCACTTCCTATGTGTTAAATCTGTTCTTACACCTTATACATAAACATTCTCTCTGTTTAACAAGACAGGTTGGAGAGACTTCTGATACACTTTCTAATTTAATTACATTTTTTCTTGTCTTTTATTGCAGTTATAATAACAGTGTTTGATCTGGCTGATATCCAAACTTTGGATCACACCAAGTAAGTTTCTGCATTTTGGCTTATCTTTTAAAGGTTTTTACAGCAGGTTTAATTGCCTTCCATATGTAGGTGTTAAGAGCTTGCTGGATCATGAGTGTATTTTCTATTGAGCTAAGAAATTAAAAATGACAGTTACTAGTTTGGATTACATAGGGAGGGATTTTTCTGAAGAAAATGCAGAGCATAAATTTGAACTGCTTACACTTGACTTCCTTTAAAGTCAGTGAAGAGAGAGAGGCACTTCAGTAAAAGCTTGATCCTTCCAAAGCTAGACATGCAGGAAAAGATGAAGTGCACTCCAAAAGCATTTTTTTTACTTCATTTGATATAAATAGAATAACAGGCTGGAATCTAATGTAAATGATAAAACTGATGGGATGCATCTCATACATAATGTCTCACGAGCCTTTCATTTTTTAGGTGCACTGTTATCCCCAATTTTTTTCTCTGGTTTCTGTGATTCTGATGGGAGATAGGCTGTCAAAAAGAGGAGAGAAAATAAAAACCTCAAGTTTATATATAGCTAAACTTACTAGTTCAGATCCTTGCAATGATTTGGTTACAACAACACAATAATTGTTATGAGTAAACTCATTCTGCTTTTAGTGCAGGCTGCAAAACCCTGCATGGATCTATGATCCACACTGCTGTCACAGCTCAGAGTATATGTATTTCTAACGTGCTGTTGTGACTGTAATGCAGGTACAGACTTCTTTACAACCTGTACTCTGTCTTATTTGAATGTGTACTGTGGTGCTTAGCTCATTTACATAGGACTTTGTAAAATAATATATATATTAGTGTCTCTGCTTGGCTGAAAGTAATTGAAGCCTGTGAACCTGATTTCCCACACACGCACACACTCCCTTCCCTCCTTGACTTGTGTTGGATGACTCAAGAGAAACTTGATTGCCAGAGTAACAAGAATATAAAAGCTTGTGAGACAAGAATCATACAGCCTTCATAGGGAGCTGTTTTATAATGCTGAATAGATTATTTCACTCTTTATTCCCATTTGGATCTAACCTGCTTTGTGGTTCATACCTTTTCAGTTGCTTCTTGCTTTCTTATTCCTTATCTCACACCAAACTTTGCCCTCTCCCTTACACTGAGAAATATCCTCTCTGGGTGCTAAAATGATTGTTGAATTTGTACTCTGCCATGGGTGTGATTTTATGAAGAAAAAAAGGCTTTTGATACTCTCACATAAGTTCTTCCACTCACTTTTCTTGCTTTTCTTGTGGCCCTATTATCTGTCATATTCTTCTGTACTCCTTGCTCCCTCTGACTGATTTTTTTTTTTTTT
>VXBC01011185.1:243814-265088 GCA_013399945.1 Ploceus nigricollis
TTTTGTATTTCAGACAGTGGCTAGAAGATGCGTTGAGGGAGAATGAGCCAGATTCCAGCTTCATCTTTCTGGTTGGAACAAAAAAAGATTTGGTGGTGAGTAAATTGAGTTCAGATAAGGAAATCAGATTTTCCCTAGTTCCTCAAGCGATTTCCCTTGCAAGTTGTGCACAATGTCATTGAGATAAAGACCTTGAGTGAAAAACTTAAAGGTAAATTGAACAGACTTGAAACCAGTTAAAGAAGAGACTCTGTGAAAAAAAATGGGTAGTTAGTGAAATATTTCTTGCATGACATTTTTCAAGCATATATATACATACATAGTGATCTTGAAGGTTTTGTTGTTCTGTAACTGTTCATAGGTTTTCTTCTTTCTCTCCATTTAAAATAACTGCAGTATGAAATTTAGAGCATTATATGTATTTTTGTTATGCCAGCAAGCCTGACATGCTGGATATGAATCCTAGAAATATGGAATTCTAAGCTAGATACTCACAACTGAGTATTAGAGTTCAGAGAGCTATTGGAAAAATTAGAGGGAAATTGGTTTTTAAGGAGTGGTGTGTTCATTACTCAGGAACAGGGAAGGTTTCTTATTTAATTGAATATCACATAATTTTCAAAAGAACAGGGTGAATGCAGTCTCTCTATACAATTCTCAGTCCTATGTTTGCCTTTCTGTAGAAAAAAGATTTTTAAAGCTTTGAAAACAAACTTGTTTCTTCTGTTACTAGTTGGTCCCACAACTCTTCTGCGGAGAATGATGAGGTGACAAGGATTTAAAGACCATTAACTGGGCTGCTGACTTGATAGTTCTTTACCAGGGAATGTGTTAGATACAAGGGTCACTTGTTAACTCTTGTTTTGTTTCAGTGCTGTGGGAGCTGAATGGAGACTTCCATTTAAAGCCAGTACTAAATACTTGAACGTTCTTGCAGTCATGTCTGATTGCCCAAGTCTAGGCAAGGTCAGAAAGGCCACTGAGAAAATGGGAAGCATCACAGTGTAGGTGCTACAGCAGTGCCTGTGTGCTGTTACCAGTCCAGACACACTCCTGTTCAAGCTGTTCCATGTTTTTGCCCAGTCAGATGCTGTGTGTGACAGGACAGAGCTGGATGCCATCCGTTTTGCCAAGGAGATGCAGGCAGAGTACTGGTCGGTTTCAGCCAAAACAGGTAAATTACTGCAAAGGATGTAAAAATAGCATAACCACGAGGTCTGATGTTGGAGTGGGAGGAACTTATTATCCCACCATTGCCAGTCTTTTTTTTGTTGTTGTTCTTGTATTTTGTTGCTATGAGAAACTTCAGGCTTATTGATGGCTGATTTTATTTGAGCATTTGTATGTGTGCTTTCACTGTTGTGTATGCAGAAAGAAATAATCAAGCTGCTTTGCAGTATCTGAACATGTATAATTCATAGATAGTTACATAAATACACATGTGCACTACTACTCAACGTTTGCAATGGAAAAAGATTACACCACAAAATGAATTCTCTCTGTTGCTGGCTAAAAATAAAGGTGCAGCACAGGGTACAGTATTCCAAAGTCAGAAAATTAGAAATTCTTTCTGCAGTAATCAGAATGGGAGATGGATTGTTGGAGAGGCTTGTTCTGCCCCAATATTGAGGAGTCAGCTGTTCACAGATGTGCTTGTTATGCTTGATCATCTGTTGATGTGCCTTTATAAAAACACATCATTTCTGTCTTGTTTCCTAGGAGAAAATGTCAAAGAATTCTTTTCCCGAGTTGCTGCCTTGGCCTTTGAGCAGTCCATGATAAAGGAGCTGGAGAGCACTCCTGGGCACAGGGCCCAAATTGGGGCAGGAAATCTCATCAGTATGTGGAGTTTTGCTCTTTGTGTGCATTTTCTTGTTTATAGTCCGAAGGACTGGGGAGGTTTTTCAAGCATTAGAGCCAGTTTCAAACACCTGCAAGCATATTTATATCATTGTCTGCCCAGGTTTTAGCCTACAGGAGTGACTGGGTCTGCATCCAGCTTTTGTTACCCTTAATATCAGATGGTATAATTTCTTGTACGTTGATTTTATAACTTTTTTTGTTTCCACAGGGCTAGAGAAGAACATTGTGGAAGTTCCAGAAGACAATACTCAAGTCAGCCTGAGTTGCTGCTAACTGTCAACTGTTTCTGCAAGTGCCACACTTCTCTGCAACAATGCTCTCAAACCAGAAATAGAGAGCTTTAATTTTAGAAATGAGGCAGGAAAAACTTATCCAAACTTTCTTGCTGAGAGTTCCCTTGCTGCTGCAGGCTCCCTGTGCAGGGTGGTACAATTGTTATGTAAACCTTTCTCTGTGTAGCTGAAACATAGCATCCTTGTCTTAATGCAAGAAGGCATTGCCAGTGCCGTGGGCTCACGCGTCTGCCAAAAAGGCTTGTAGTCAAAAATGATGTCATTTTAGTGTGTTGTTTTTTGATAATTCTCTAGAAATCTTAGCTAGTGAAGTGGCATTCTGTTGGGAGCAGGAAACAAGTGGCCATTCAGAATGAAGTGTGGTATCAACACGGTTTTGCTTTTTAAAACCATCATGTAAAATAACTCTGATTACTTTTATGCATTCCAAGTATTTTAAAACTATTTAAAAATACGTCTTTTAAGTATCAGGCTTGGAAGTACACAAATGCAGACTGCATAGTTTCCACTGTGGTTTCTCCATCCAGGAAAAATGTTTATTACTTTTCATTTTCCACTTGAGAATCAGAGCTCAGTATTAAATATTTCCAAGCCTAAAAGAAGTCCAGGTAGGAACTTGGTTGTTTTAACACAGCTGTCTAATATTTTGAAAAATGTTGCCAGATAAGAATGCTATTCTTTTCCATTCTCTTGAATAAGAAAGAATGGTCATACAGGTGCATAAAATGGAAAACATATTATTTCCCTCTAATTTTTCCAATAGCTCTCTGAACTCTAATACTCTTTGTATCTAGCTTAGAATTCCATGTTTCTATGATTCATATCCAGCATGTCAAGCTTGCTGGCATAAAAAAAATATAATGCTCTAAATTTCATACTGCAATTATTTTAAATGAAGAGAAGGAAAACCTATGAACAGTTACAAGGTACTGTTTCTTAGGATATTGATTCAATCATTGCAGAAACAACAGTATCTTTAAAAATAATTATAACAGGACTCAGATTTGACCTGCTGAGAAATAAAGACATTTGTTAATAAAGAAATTCATCAATCTGAAAATATTCTGGATTCTCTGCCATTTTTCCCACTTTGATAAAAAATGGGAAAAAGTGGAGAAAAGATAGCTTGAGCATGCTTTTTATTACTTTTTCCTTTTGACGTAAGTTAGAGCAGCTTCCTAGAATATGATGAATAGAGATCTAGGAACTCTGTGTCTTTTTTTATCAGACAATCTTCACTTTGGCAATTGTGCTGCCTGTTGGCAAGGACACAAGTGTAGCATTTGGTGGAAAAAATGAATCTGTGAGGGTACAAAAGGAGCTCTTTATCCAAATGTGTAATATTTCGACCTTATGATTTTCCATGCAGTTGTTCAATTCCAGAGTCTGTTTCACAAGGGAGGTGAATTTACACTGTGCTCGTAGCACAGGCTTTGGCTGGGTGGCCATGGCCTCTGTGTTTCCTGAGCCTGAGTGAGAGTGGAGATGGTTCACTTTGCTGTAGCAGATCAGGTTAGCTAGACTTCAGTGCTGACATGAGAGACAGTGTTTACACTGCAAAATGACTCAGGAACAAATCTAAGAAAAGATCCATTCTTGGGGTTTTTTTCCCACCAAGAAATATATCTCCTAAGGGTTTCTTCTGTTGCTGAGCTCAATTATTGTACAAAGTCACAGAGATGCAATCTCTTCAACAACACGATCATGTTTCCTGGGAAATCAACTGGGACAGTTTTTTCCTGGGGATTCAGCACATTGCATGATGTCATAACTGTTTTGTATCATCCGGAGCTCCAAAAACTTCACATACAAATGTAATACTCTATCAGTCATCAGCTATCATGGGACAATAGCCTGAGTCTGTTTATTAAATGATGGATGCTTTGAGACTGGATTTTTTTGTTTGGTGGTTTGTTGGGTTTTTTGTTGTAATTTTTTGTTTGTGTATTTGTGTTGGGGTTTTTTTTGCTTGCTTGATTGGTTTTAAGGGTGTTTTTAGCACCACTGAAACCTTCCTTCCAAAGAACTCCATATTAATAATTTCTCATCTAAAACAAATCTTGGATCCAAAGAACTCCATATTAATAATTTCTCATCTAAAACAAATCTTGGATCATATTGCAAATGATGAGTTGCTTAGGAAAGCACAAAGGAAACCAACTATAGAAAATAAGTATAAATTTGTAAGTTCTACCTGGCCAATGTTTTTATCTCTGTAAATCCATTCTATCAGCAACTTAATTTACTTTGAAGAAGCCTTAATATTTTGGAAAACAGTGTTGAAAAAACTTTATTAACTTTAGGTAGGCTAAACCACAATTTCTATACCAGTTGAAATCCCCACAGTGATCATGGCAACAGTCACAGTTTCAGCTTCCTTGTGGAATTTGCAGGTGAGAAATTGAAGTAAACTTTGGAGTCAGTCTGAAACAAAGGTAAAGAGCAATTGTAACAATCCATTTCCCAAAAGAAGTATTAAAGTTGTGCTGTTTCTTGTCTTTAATAAGTAAAAGCTAATGTGTTCATGGATTCTGGATGCATTTGTGCTGAGCAAGTCCACTGGTAATGGATCAAAAGCCATTTAAGAAAGCCACCTGACAAAGTTAATTTCTTACTATAAAAGCCCGTTCTTTTAATTTTTAATGGTGTTAGTTCACCTTTTGAGTTATTATTTTGCACTTAAGGTATGATTGTTTATACTTACATAGGTCATGGGATTCAGAGCTCTCTGAATCCTGTTGGTTCCCAGCTCAAGTTTACATTGTGGTGGTAATGGAGTCCATTCTCCAGGAATAAATCTGTCCCTTTGTTTTTGGCTTCCCATTAATAGTTAGAGGTTGTTCTAATGTAACACGCTGGTAAGTGAATGCTCTGAACACTGTATCACCTCTCTGAGCAAGCAAGTTAAAGTGAAATGTTTGGCAAGTTGTAGGAGAATATGTATTTGGTGGTGGAGAGGGTTGATAACTTTCCTGTATTTTTGGCCTGGAAGTTGTTCTCACAGTGAGAAATTGCCATTGTCTGAATTTGGAGAAGGAGAGTTCCTTTTTTTCCCCCCAGGTTCATAGAATGATTTAGACTGAATGGGACTTCCCAAGACTTGTCAGCTTTATCAAAGTCCTCCAAGAGTGCTGCTTTGTGTTAACAAAAATACGATTTTTTCGTTTCAGCCACATATTAATCAGAAACCATGTTTTATTTCTCATTTTAAAAGCTCAGCTTTTGTCCTACGGTTGGTTGGTTGGTTGGTTGGTTGGTTTTTTGTCCTCAAAACCCCCCGGTTCTTCCGCGTGGGATGATGCTGAAGACCAGGTCTCGAGTGACAGCTCGAGCGCTTTACCCAGAGCCAAGCGGCTCCTTCTTCCCACAAGAGGGAGCCCGGCGGTCACTGCAGGATCAGATCCGTGCCGGCTCGGAAGCGCTTTGCGATCTCTCACCGACCAGCAGAGGGGATGTGCCGGGCAGGCCGGCCCCAGTTTAGCTCCTCATCGCAGGATTCTCAGTCTCAAATCACAGGTATGTGTCTGCCATCGTAGTCTTAAAGAAATTTTGTATCCAGTTAAAATACTGCTCTCTTCAATGCATATTGTATCAGCAAAAATTCAGAGAACACGTCAATTCCCAGTGGAATTTCTGGAGTTGTGCTACCTTAGTAGATAAAGAGGGTGTAGTTGTTTATCAGTATTATTCACTAAATGGTAAGTGTGCACACAGAAATCCCTCACGTGACTCATTACAATTCTTACTCCCTCCAGAAAGGACACAAATGGCAGAAAAGTGGACCCAAATAGAAACCACTCTAGAAATAAATCAGAATGGTGAGCCATCAGTAAAAGTTCTGTATGAATGCAGAACAGATCCCAATGATGTCACATACCTACCATTTTTTATAACCATGCCAGTACAATCTTATTATTCCTAGAAATTCATTGCATGTCAGAATTTTGTTGGTCAAACTGCCACTAAGCAAACAAATAATATCAATAGAGAAAAGGCAGTTTATTTTATTTCTGTGATAGATTGAGAAGTCTTGAATGATTTATAGAGTTATTTATTAGACATATAGATTTCATAACAAATTAGGTCATAATCTGTTTTCCATATAGGTCAGCCAATGCCTGTTATGTGTTAAAAACTGAGGAAACAAGTGCAGGAAAAGCAGTTAAAGCCAGGAAACAAAACCAAGAGGGATGAACTATGCAAAAGTGGATACATGAGTAGCCATTTGTGATAGCTGTAAGTACCCCAAAATACTTTCATTGGCATATAAAAAAAGCATGGGAAGGAAAACTGTTTAATGGATATTGAAACAGTACATATCTCAAAGGTAAGAGAGCTGCTCCCATGGAGTTGTGTTTTTCATTCCTATGGGATTTTATTAGTTCTTATCAGGGCTATATCCCACTCTCTTTTCTAGCAACACATACCAGAAAGATATGCTTCACCACAAACATGAAAGAAACAGTTTTATGGGGGATAGGAGGGGTACATATTGTCTTTGCCTGTCTTCCAAACAGGCAAGATGGAGCATTGGATGTTTTTTACCCTTTTTTCAGAGGTTGAATTAGTACACAGAAAGGACACATGCTGTAAGCAAGGTTAAGAAGGAAAATAATACCCAGCAGCCAGAATTCTGTTTAAATCATTTGCCACCCTTCACCCAGAGGTGGAGTGTGGGACTGAGTTACTGGGGCTAAAAAATATACAGGACAAAAGTGAGACTAATGCCCAAACAAAGCAGTCGTTATTGTCAGTATCAGAGTAGCAGTTGCTCATCTCAGAAATCCAGTTTATAATTTATTGGCAAGGAAGGTAGGATTGAGGGAATGACAAGCCTGCTACTAACCAGCACTTACATGAGTGGGGGAAAACGTGACCTTTGAAGGTGAGCTGCATCAATGCCTGGGGGGAGAGCCTTGCTATGAACACAAGAGAGAGCACAGAGACGTGCTGGTGTTTATACATAATATATGAGGGTATGGCTGTATGGACGGGAATGGATACCTCCCTATCCACACAGGGCTGTGTGCACGTGTGAGGATGCCCAGGCCTGTGGCTGCAAGGGCGAGCGGGCAGGACTGCTCACAACTTTGCCTTTGTCTCACGGGGAGCCGTGAGGAAGGCGCTGGGGCCCCCCCCCCCCGCGAGTCCCCCGGCCCGGCCGGCCCGGCTGCCCCTTTAAGAGGCCCCAGCGCCGTGTCAGTGCCTGCGCCGGGTCCTTCCCTCCCCNGAGAAAGCACAACACGGGGGCTGGCGAGGGAGCGCGGAGCGGAGGGCTCCGGAGCGTGGCCGCGCTGAGGACCGTGCCCAGGACGGCGGCGACAGGAGGTGGGTGGGGGGCGATATTTACCTTCCCTCCCCCGCCCCGAGCCCGCTCCTTTGTCCACGCGCTTTGAAGTGCTGGGGGACCGCCAGGGTGGGAGCATTGTTGTTCGCCAGCAAACGATCAGTCATGCCGGGGAGAGACTAGCGAGCGTACGCGGGGCTGGGGCCGGCAGAAGCAGAAGGAGACGGGGAGGAGAGACGATTGCGAGAGAGGATTGCTGCCTGCCTCCCAGTGCCCTGCATGGACCGCGAAAGAGACGCGCTGAGTTGACCCTGCCCGAGCTGTTTCTGCTTCTACATGTGAGATCCGGTTGGGTTTTTTTTCCCACCTCTTTCTCTCCAGCCTCCTTCTCGTATTCTCCACTTACTCCCGTATGCAAAATGGTGGACCCTGTGGGGTTTGTAGAGGCTTGGAAAGCACAGTTTGCAGACTCTGAGCCTCCTAAAATGGAGCTGAAGTCTGTGGGAGACATTGAACAGGAACTGGAGATGTGCAAAGCATCTATCCGGAGACTGGAGATGGAGGTTAATAAGGAGAGGTTCCGCATGATTTACCTGCAGACTCTTCTGGCAAAGGAGAAAAAAAGCTATGATAGACAGAGATGGGGTTTTAAACGTGTTTCTCAGTTGCCTGAAGGGGGTGCAGAGCAGCAGATCCAGGACCTGCATCATCACCAGTCTGCTGACCAAGACGAATATGAAAAAAGCAAGTCACATCATGGGGAGGAAAAGTTCAAACCGAGGATACCCTCTGTGCGGAAGCTGTCTACCCAGAGTGATGGGTCAGACCTGTCGCCTTTGGACAGCCCCCACCATGGAGAAGGAGAGCAGGACAGATGTAAGTACTATGGTGAAGAGAAACTGAAGAGAGTTGTAGAAGACATGGAAAATCGCTGTGATACAGATAGCTCTCCTTCAAAACACAGATCGGCTTCCACTCGCAGACTGGTGGGATCTGCTGAGAAGGAGGGATCATTTGAACCTAAGGAGAGAGGGAACAGCACCAGTGTGGCAGCCCTAAGGTCCAATTTTGAGAGAATGAAAAAGGTTAATTCACATTCTTCTGGCGATAACAAGGATGTTGTTGAAAAGCCCTTTTATGTGAACATGGAGTATCATCATGAGAAGGGTCTAGTAAAGGTCAACGATAAAGATGTTTCTGATAAAATAAGCTCCCTTGGTAGCCAAGCCATGCAAATGGAGCGCAAAAAGTCTTTGCACTCCCTCCCTTCTAACATGGTACCCAGTTTCAGCGAGTTCCAGAGGCCTGCCTACAGGGGAAGGTCTTCAGAGAGCAGCTTTGGCTATGATGGAGAATATGAGGATGCTGAACTGAACCCCAAGTTTCTTAAAGATAACCTGATTAATGCCAATGGCAGCAACCGCTCACCTTGGCAGCCCATGGACTTTCAGCCGTATCAGAGTATCTACGTTGGTGGAATGATGGGGGAAGGAGAAGGAAAAGGACCTATTCTGCGAAATCAGGGCCCACCTGACCAGGAAAAACATCTCACGTGGCCCAGGAGATCTTATTCCCCCAGGAGTTTTGAAGATATTGGAGGAGGATATACTCCTGATTGTAGCTCTAATGAGAACCTTACCTCCAGTGAGGAAGACTTCTCCTCAGGACAGTCCAGCCATGTCTCCCCCAGCCCCACCACTTACCGCATGTATCGGGATAAAAGCCGTTCCCCCTCCCAGAACTCCCAGCAGTCCTTTGACAGCAGCAGCCCACCAACCCCCCAGTCTCAAAAACGGCACAAGCAGCAGCAGGTCATCGTGTCTGAGGCCACTATTGTGGGTGTACGAAAAACAGGGCAGATCTGGCCAAGTGATGGAGATTTGCCCTCTGCAAGATGTCACCAGGACAGCTGTTTCCACGGGGATACAGGTGTGTACCAGCTTTTTGCTTAGTCTTTTAAATGTAGAGAGCAGGGAATGACATTGTGGAAATGAATGGGAGACCCTGGGTGAATCACTGTGAGGGGGCAACTGTTTCATGTGAGAATTCTGTGTTTAATTTGTAGTTTTGCTGTTTTAGGAAGATCCTACAGAAGTATATGTCACACTGCATTTTAGGAATGCAGTCTGGATTCCCAGAAGGGTTGATTTAGGCTTCTTATGAGAGGATCAATGGAGTCCCGTGTTAATAATTTCTTGAAGTTTCAGACTGAAACTGAGCTAAAAAGGGGCCAGAACTTCACCAGGTATTCACCATCTGTGGTGAATTCACCACCAGTTTATTTCCTCCCTCATATTTGTGCACTATGGAGTAGTTAAACTCTACCTTAGAGGTGGTAGTGGGCCAACAAGCCACAACCTGAGGGTTTTGGCAGAGCTTTACCGATAATGATGCTGCTCCCACAGTCTTGTTTTTTCCTGTCTGTATTAATTGCAGTGCTAGTTTCTCGTTCTGTCTCGTGTCAGCCTTCAATTAGAGCTGATTGGAGGTGATGATTGTGCAGCTCTGTTCTTTCTGCTTTTTTAGCTTTCTGCTATCGCTGAGTGAAGAAAGAACTTGGAATATCAGGAAGCCCTGAGGGAAAAATGTTAACTAAATTTCAGCAGAATAAAACTTTTCATTTGGGGAAGAATGGGCAATGTTTGAACCAGTTTTTATGTAACTCATTCAGGCATGCAGGTGTGTCTGTGGAATCACAGTGAGTTTATAGGTGGAAGAGGTATACAGGGAATTGTATTAATTCAGATGCAGTTTTTGAATGTATGTGGATATCTGAACCTATTTAGCAAGGCAAGGGATGTAATGTAAATAGCATCTTGTGCTAACACCTGTAGTCTCCTATGTAGTAAATGAAAATCAAATCCAGGAATGAAGAAAATAGGAATGTTTGTTTTGACAGATTTCTTTAATTATAAATCTGTGAGTTCTCTCATGGGTTTTCTTTGTCTCTTTGAATCTCTCATTTTAATAAGGGATTAACATGTTATTTGTCAATGGGACCAAATTCCTGTAGTAGTGGGTGAATTCAGAGGCCTGTCGGAGATGTCACTTTCTCCGGTTGTGAGAGTTTGCTCTATTACTTCTCAGAAGAGTAACAGCTTGAAGGAGATGCCTGCTTTTACTTTCCCCGCTGATAGTTTTTGTCAGCAATACTTTTGGGAGCAACAATGGAGAGAGAACTCTTCTGTGCTGTGCTGCCATCCTCTTATCCTGTTGTGTTATTGGAAGGCTGGACAGTTGTAGTGGCTGTTCAGTGTGCATGGAAGCTCTGCACCTCCTCACAGTGACTTCTCCCTTATCAGATTGGATGGACATCCCTGTTTTCTCTCTGGGACTGCTGCATTCTTCCTGGGTTTTAGGGGAGAGGCAGAGTCTTGTGCTCATTTGAACTGAGCTCTGCCATCTGTCTCTGCTCTTGTTTACTGATGCTCTTCAGATGACTGGGAAGCCTCCTGGCAATTTCAGTTTTCCAGAAGGAAATAAAGGGGTAAAAATAACAAAGGTTGATAAAGCTTGAGGATAAATCCCGCTTTCAAAAGGCAATAGATAATTTTTATTTTCAATAATTTAGCTGGGATGCAGTGATTAAAAAAAAGCAGCTGAAAAGTCAAAACACTTACAATTCCTGGATGCTTTGGAAATAACTGGAAAGCTTTGTGTCGTGTTCCTAAGGATGACCACACATTGCAGGCAAGGACAGAATGTAACTGATCCACCTTCTCCTTTCCTCAGCACGGGGGGTGACATGGCAAGCTTAGCAGGAACTTTCACCAGATGGCTAATCAGTACTGTCTTGCACATTAGCTGGTGGCAACTCTTTACTTAACCGAAAAGGCTTATGCCTTCAGGAGGGCTGTGTTTCTGAATAATTTCTACTGACCATCATTTTATAGGAATTTTCTTTCCTTCCCAATTGGGATGAATTTTGATCTGAAACCAGTTGGCAGCACCTCCTTTTCATAAAACAAACAAAAGGCCTGAGAAAGCACTGTGTGATTATCTGGCTGGCTCCCATTCCCAGCTCCCTGCTCTGATGCGGGCTGTTCTCCATGACCACGTGATACCAAAGCCATTCACAGATCCAGACAGATTTTCCAACACCTGTGGTTCAGTCGCTGGTTCTGCCAGGCTTCCCTAAAGTTTTGCTTGAACAGAGTGCAAGTTTCAATCACAGTAGGTTCTGGCCAGCCTTCATGTTAATTAGCATCAAGTGGGGTTTATTCAACAGTACTTGACTTCCCTGTGTATTCAGATTGTTGTGTGTTTTCTGGCTTTGCCTTTGATCACTCTTCCCTTAGTAATGTTGAGTGGACAGGTGCAGTGTGAAATTTCCATCTGGATCTGTCCCGGTGCACCTTGAGCTTGGCCAGCAGACATGTGCTGTTCTGTCCAAGTTATTTCATGACTTCACAGTTAAGTGATGTTTTCCTGATTCTGTATTACAAAAAAAAGGATGTAACTCTCAAGTGGATGGAGTCTGAGCCAAAATTTGAATCTGGGTTTTTGGAGGTGGATTATCAAAAACCTTAAAGCAGACCAAGGTATGGTAGGCTTTCAGTTTTTTCCAAGGAGCAGCATGAGAGCTTCAGGGTTGAGATTTGGTAATAGCTGTCCTTTCTATTAAATGTACTTAATGAAGCCTGGGCAAAGATATTGATATTAGGATTAATTATGTATCACTAATTTCCTGTAGTGGGAATAGAAAAAAAATCACATCTTGACTTTGCATTAAGCTTGAATATCTTTACTATGATTGTGAAGAAAGAACAAGATTTTAAAAATTCTGCCTTGTGTTAAACTTCAGTTGCAGAAATAGACATGAGAAAAGCCACTCGTGCATTTCTGCTTATGGTCAAGGAGAAAGTTGCACAGTACTGTTATGGAGCAATGAGATCTTGCAATGGTCTCAGCTGGGACAGTTTTTAACTAACAGCAGTTTGTTAATGAAAAGCACACTGGAGCTGTTGCTTGGCTTTGGAGCTTGCTGCATAAAATCAGTGTTGTCACTCTGTGTGAAGTGATTTTATCTGTCTGCATAATAACATGGAAACTTTTTGGAGTCCACATAAGTAATATTTACCTGCACAACTGCCTCCCTCAAGGTGCCCCAGGAGTAACTTCTGTTCACGTGAGAAGACTTGGTGGTGCTCTGAGAGAGCCATGCCAGGCTCTTTCTCTAGACAGCCACCAACCACCACAGTGCTCAATATGAGGTCAGTTTGGGGATATGTGTCATTTAATTCCATTGGAGTGATGTTTTACTTATTTTAGCCTCTACTAAATGTGGGAGTTCTGAATGTCCCTTTCTGGAGAGCATGGGACGTTCCCTATTTTTTAGTGAGTTTAATGTAGAGAAGGGAAAGAGCAGTGGAATTTATGCGTGTGAAGTGCAAACCTCACAATTCCTGTTATGTCAGCAGAAGGCCATTTAAAAACTTCTGCTTACCTAGAGCTGTAGGTTCTTCAGTTTTTGTGTGCTTTAAATGCCTGACCAGATAGGCAAGTATCTGAATTTCCTGCTTTTAAGGCAAACTTGACACTACTTATTTGTAAAGCCCCAAGAAATTATGTAGTGTGTCATCATGGGAGGATCTTATTCTGTACCAGTTTCTGCAAGGGTTTGCTTCCTGAGTTATTTGCGTCTTCTGAGATCTTAGACAAGTTTCTTAACTCTGCACTTCTTCCACCCAGTATGTGAATTTCAGTTTTGAGATGTAGTTTGAAAAGTTCTTTGCGGGATTTTGCAGACTCCTGAGGCAACATGCCAGTCCTGTTGCTGTTGTTCAGAAGTACAACTTCCCTTTGAGCGGCTGAGGCAGACTTCAGTCCACTCTGTAGAGATTCTTCCTTCTGAGGAGCTGAAATGTAGGAACTTTTATAATGTGCAGGTTGCTTGTTTATTTTAAGGCCTGCTGGCCACAGGTCCTGCTTTCCATCTGTGACTTCCATTGGATCAGTAATGGCAGTTTACATTTTCCTGACGCTTGTTTAGTTCATTTTGCTATTACTACTTAAACATATTTGAATTCTTTCCTGTGATGATCAGTGATTTCCTAGGAGCAATGATACCAAGATGCTGTTTAAATGCAACCCCCCACACTGCCTTGCTTTTCATCATTTTAGTGGCTTTTGAGATTTTGGAGATTGTAAGGATGCTTGCACTATCACTCCCCTCTTGTTAGTCTGGTGAAGAGCTCTCTCTCTTTCTCTTCTGGATTTCTCTTTCCCTACAGCAGAGTTTAATGGACTCTACAGAGCTGCTTTATGTCCCCAGTGACTATAGTGGACTCTGAAGTGTTTGTTTTGTCCCTTCTTCCACAGAGAGTTGCTGATGTTTACCTCAGGCCTACCAGAAGTAATAGCATGTAGACAGATTTTATTTTTTCTTTTCTTATGTTCACCCTAGATCAGATACTTCTGCAGTCACAAAGCACCTGCCTTTGAAATGGGAGTGTAAACCAATCCACATAGTAGTTGTCTGGTACTGGGGAGCCCTGGAGACTGCTGGTGTCCCCTCATCTGCCTGTGAGAAGCTCATTTTCATGGTCCATGACAGGGAGATCAGAGTGGGACAGCCTTTCCTATGGAGTAAGCAGACAGAGAGCTGTGAATTCTGCAAGCAGTGGGTCAGAAAGCTGCTTGTCAGCCCTGCACCCTTACCAACAGTTTCAAAGGGTCTCTGGCAGTGGGGATGAGCTCACTTTGTGCAGCTGCCACTGCTGCAAGAGGGCTTGTGCCTATTGGAGGCAGGCAGTGGCCTGGGCAGGTGAAATGTATTACCAGTGCAAGCTTGAAGTTTGGGAGTGGTGTAGGAACTCAGCTAGGACCAAGCAGCCCCAGAGCCATAGGATATCCATGCAGCATCCATACTGTGCTGAGCACAGACTGCAGTGCTGTGCTGGATACAAAACTATTGGACCCAGGAGATTACAGCTTGGTGATTTCACAGAGCCAGGGGCTTGAGCCCTAAAGCTTTGCAGTGACTTCTGAAGTGATTTACTTGTGTGTGTAGGTGATGGACTTTAAAGCAGTGAATTATATTGGTGAATGAAGTGCTTTGGTCTCCTGTGTCTTCTCATCTCTAGCAAAGCAGTTAATGGATGTGGTTTTAATCTTGAAGATTTTTATTGTTTAGTGTAAATATACATGACCCCATGTACAGACTTCCAGGGTGCAAAACTGGAACATTATACTCTTAATTCTTATAGTTATGTTATCCCTTAATTCTTACAGTTACTCTTAATTCTTATAGTTATACTATCTATTAAGCTAATGGTGAGAAAAAGAAAGCTAAGAGCGTGCTAATTTGTGGAACTAATTGCTCTACCGTTTTTCCTAAGTGCTTCCATTTGTCTTATATCTCTGGTTTGGATATTTGGATAAAATGCTAAGTACTGTGTTCAGTCACTTCTTCATTGACAGCTTGCTTTTCACTGCCACCAGACAGTTTCACTGAGACCCGAGCAAAAGTAATAAAATTAGTTGACTGGAATGGCAAGGAGGCATCCTGAGTAACAGATTTGGGATGAAAGAAAAATAAGGTTTAATTAGAAAATTTGCTAAACCTTCAAGTGTGGGTTAGGAAATGCTTATTTTTGACTACTGGGCAGCACACTAGAGCTATATACTGACTCTTAAAAGAAGTGTTGTGGGTGGGGGGTGTGATTTGTAATCCGAATTTGGCTTTGAAGGCTACCTGAAAGAAGGGCCAACAAAGGACGCCTAAGCCTGTGAAGGTTTGGGCCCCAGTAATAGGCTGGAAACAGTTCTTCTTCCAGTTCTAGCACGTTTAGCAGTTTGCTCTCTAATGCCCTCCCTTGCTCCCCAACCTCTTGGGGGTAAACAGCTATCATGCAGAGGCAAGGGGGACCTGTATTTCAGCTTCAAGGAATTTTGGAGGTCAGTCCATAAAGGTTAATGAGGTGAGACTTGGCAAGCTGTTTGAGAATTGCTCCATTTCAATTACCACAGGGAAGCATATTGCTGCTCATGGAAATCAGAGTGTTGATTGGAGGCACAGCTTATCTGGAGCTTGCTTTTCCCCAGAGAAACCAAGACCAGCGGTTTGGGTTTTTTTTTACTGTCTTGTCTTTGATTTATTCTGCTCAGTCAGATAAGCATGGAAAGAATAATAAGGGTCTGATCCTGTTCTTCCCCTGGTGAAATAGAAGTAATCTTTTGCTGGCACATGTAGGAAAAGAAATGGTGTTCTAGTCCAGGTTGAATGGCAGATGGATGGAGGGGTAGGCTGCAAGTGACTAGAGAAATACTGGCATGGATTAGTTTGGGTGAGCTGCATGTGAATGAAGGACTTCCAAAACACCAATTTGAGTGTCTTGGGTTACAAAGCAGGTTTTGGCCAGCTCACTGATGACAAAGTGGATTGCTTTCCTGATCATATCTTTAAATTACAAGTGATGTGAAAGTAACCATAAGCTGTAAGTAAATCCTTGAATGTTAGTCTGTCCTTCTACTGAGACAGTTTTACAGATCCATAACTTCTCTAATTTTTTTTCAAATTGTACTGTATGTGTTTTAAACAGTAAAAGTGTCCTGTGTAGGACAATGTGTTGTATTTCTGTCACAAAATCTGGCTCGATTTGCAGATCTGTCTGCTACTAAAACAACAAAGCATGTCTCTCTCTCTCTGTCTTCTTCCTAAGTGCCAAAATGGTATCTCTCAGACCCTGTCTTAACCAGGTTATGGCTCATGTAGTAATCAGATTATTGCAAATGTAATTGGAGTCTCTGCTTTAGAGAAAGCTCTGCCCAAATGTGGCCGCTGGAGTCAAGTCAGTTGCTCATGGCTACAGGATACTCGAGGAGTATGTGTGTGAGAACCCACGAGGACTGCCCTGTAGGGAGAGTGAGTTGCTAAAGTTCAGTGTTGGTTTATACTACTGAATTGTGCCTGTTGGTATTACAGACCTTTTGCATAGTTGTTACCTTTTGTTATTTTGTTATTTTTAAGTCATTTCACCAATCTCTATTACTACTGGGTGGGGTGGGTTTTTAAAAAATTATTATTTATTTTATCTTGTGGAGGAGAAATATTATTTTCCAGAAGAGTAGATCCACCACAACCTTCTTTCTTTTAAAAATAATATATTTTTTAAAACCCTCAAAACCATCCCATCTTCTTCAGGAGCTTCTGTACAAATTCTGAAGTCACCAAAATCCACAAATTACTTGCAGATTGGTCTATGACAAAGGCACAGTAGCAACTATGGCAGGCTGCTGTGGATCACACAGTATTATCTGAAATCTAAGCAGGCAGCCCTTGCAGGAGGAGTAACTTAATAGTGAGTAACTTGTGTACTTGGACTCCAGCTCCTCTCCTTGAGGTGTGGAGAAATGCACTGTGCAGCCTTGGCTCACTGTGTGTGTTTACTTCTTAAGAACTCCAGAATATTCTAGACTCCACACTGAAATGCAGCTGCTTCTCTGATGGGGTATTTACCAGCCATTCTGTTATCAGCAATTATGTAGGCCCTTGGCTGCAGAGCTAAGGAAGGAGTGCCCATTTTGAACCCACAAGATGGGTGAGGCTGGAGCAGGCTCATGTTGGGACAATTTTAAGAAACCCAACACATAGTGAACAAAAAGCCGCCAAAAACAGATTCCCTCAGTTGCCTGCAGTCACATATGTGTGTTCTTTTGAAATGGGCCAGCAGCTTCCTAGGGTAATCTGTTCTGAAGGAAAATACCTTGTTCCCTGGAGCATCAGGCTCCAAATGTATTTGAGCTGCTAAAAAGTGAATGTAATTGTTCTATTGTCACCAGGGAGGTGTCACACACAAACACGGCACTGATTTGCTGCAGTGCTGTTACACGGCAGGGTATGACTGCCCAGCACGGCAGCCCCTGGCTGGGCTCAGGGCGTCCCAGAGGAGGTTAGATTATGGTGCTTAGAGTGAGCCAAGGCACAGAACACTTGTTTCTGTGACTCTTAGTCCAGCTGCCTCAGCTCATAATTCATTGCCTCATTTTCAGTTCTGCTTCCTGCTAACCTAGAGCTGCTCCGGAAATTTTTTTGTAGTGGCCTGAAGTGACATTATGACATGAAGTTTCAGAAAATAATATGCTCAGAACAGTAGATCACTGTTGGAAGACTTGGATGTGTTTTCCCCTGTCTTTGCCTGTCACTTCTATAAACTGTCCCCTTTGTTTGAATCCTTTTAGGTAGAACAAGTATGGGAGTTCCTTCCCTGAGTAGGACACTTTTGCTTTACACTCTCCTGAGGTGGAGCTTCAGTCTGACAGGGATGAAATCACTGACATTGTTCTGAGAAAACACAATAATGCCTCAACTGTCTTTGAGGAAATGCCTCAGCTGTCTTTGAGGAAATAATGGTATTTGGATTAATAAATTTGTCTTTGCCAGCTGTATCAATAACTTATTTGGATTTCTAGATTAGCCACCAGAGAATGCCCAGTTGCAAAATTCTATTGCAGTTCTCCCACCTAAGCCTAATTGTGGTGGATACCAAAGCCAGCGCTTAGCTGGGCTTGAAGGTGTCTTGTATGGGCATCCTACACTACATCAGTGGCTGCAGTGGGGAGAGCACATCTTACAGTCCACTCCTTGTTTCACTTTTCTTGGTTTTCCTTATTAGAAAGCTGGCGAGTGAAATCTGAATTGCAAGGAGGAAAAAGTAATCTAACAAGCTGTCAGATGAAAATACTCTCTTTAGCTTGGGGACATACACCACTTCTCTAGTCCTAGTATTGATCATCTGTGGCTCCTGCTATGGGGTAAATGTGTATTGGGAGGAGAATGTTTTAGTCAAATCCAGAGTACTGTCTCAAAGGCTTCCTAAGCTGGAACAAGTACCTCTCAGCTCACATAAGCAAGATCCTCAGGGGCCCTCAAGAGCTGCTTCTGACTCTGACAGAAAGCTGGTGCACTTAATGTGAGCAATACATTGGGCTTAACAGTCACCTGACTAATTGTTTGGGTGAATCTTCTGTTCAGCCTTTTCTCCATTGGCATCTTTCCTGAGGAACTTACTCAGGGGAATGAAGTATAGTGAATAACTCATTTGAGTTCTCCATTGTCTGCTCTTGCCTCTTTCCTGTGAAACCTGTGACTGTAATGGGCCCAGAGGCAGATGCTGCTCTAACAGAACTCATGATAAGCATGTGTGTGATCAGGTGAGGGGGCTGGTGTGTGACAAGGAGGACTGTGTTTAGTCCTTGAGTATATCCAGAATAGCCAGTGTGTGCTCAGCTCAACAGGGAACCTGGAAACCATTTGCTGTCTTACACTTATTCAACAGTTCAGTTCTTTTCTTGGCAGACCTGGCTGATGGTCCCCATCCTCTTTTCAGATGGTAGGGATCAAGAAAATTCCCTGGTTTTCCTTTGGTGTTTCAGGTGGTGTATTGAGCTACAGGCCTGACTGCCTTCTTGAATTGATGTGTACTGCATGGCAGGGATGAGAGACTGACTGCAATTTTGAGATGATTTACATGGTCTGGTGCTCTTGCTGTTCGGATGAGGGCTGGGTTCTGCTTCATGTGAAAGCAGAAGGTCTCTCATATCTTATGAATTTATATGAGGCCACAGTGAAGACAATTATTTTCCACTTCCCTGTTTTCTTAAGTGATGTTTTAACACACAATGCAGAGAATGCAGACCTGTCACTGCACCCGTTTAGGCTTTGGAGAGGCACTTGCTCTGTTTGACTTGCTGAATTTCTTGAAGGTCCTCGAGCAGTTCCACAAACCCATAAGCCTTTTCTTTTGTAGCTGTTGAGAAACCACACTGCTTTATATAGAAATATTTACATAGGATTTAAACATCATTTTGACCCTTCCTAATCCAAATTGATTTTGCAGCTTCTGTATGCACTGAGTGAAATATGCTGAGCTGAAGTCAACTTGCTATTACCAGTTTCTCTGTATTGCTAAAAGGGTCAGTGTTCTCAATAGGAAAAAATATCAGGAAAGAAAGTATACATTTGGAATAAGTAACAAGGAAGGAGCAAGAGAGCTTAAAATTTTTGGTTGTTTGGGTTTTTTTTGCTTGGATTATTGATTTTGGTTTTTTTAATAGTTGAACACACCAGTGGCTACTCTTGAGACCTCTAACAGTATCTTGGGAAAGACTTGATTGAGGTCTTGCTGATTTCTAGTGACTGTTTTGCTGTGAGTGAAGCTCCACAGCACTAGCAGTTTGTTTCTTTGTAACGGCCTGAACCAGAATTTCCCAAGATGCTTTGATTTTGAAGTTTGAACTTGAGCTCTGGCTTCAAAAGCACTGATAGGGTCTTCACAGGCTTAGATTATAAATGTTTTAAGACTGACATGCGTGCAGGTTGTGCTGTTTCAGTAGCAATACTGATGTGGCTCAGAGCTATGCTGGGCAGCCAGTTCAAAACTGTAATTTTGTTTTGAAGTTTCTTGTACCTCTTGGAGGACTGTGTTAGCTGGTCATATGTATCTGCCATGCCTCCTGGTTAGGTGCTATGGAAACACTAATGTAATTTGGAAAGCATTTTTACTTTATTTAATAATTCTTTTAGCCATCCTGCAGCTGTCATCCTGAAGGGGAAAATGGCCTGACAAAGTGATAAAATGGTATTTACATCAAAATAAAAAATATGTTCTTTCCAGTTTGCCCAGTCCTCTGAGCTAGGACTCTCTCAAAATGAGTTTTGGTTAGATAGGGCTTTTTCAGTATTCATGGGGAGAAAACCATGTCTGTTATGTCTCTAGAGTATCTGAGACACCAGCAGAAGGTGCCTTCCTCTCTGCTGGGCCTTGTCTGCAGGCAGCTGAGGCTGTGTCACACCCTGCTGTGATGGGGCTGCTCCAGTGGCACTGACCTGTCCTGTGTGCTCAGCAAACGTGCCCTAGGCCTGACCTTGGCTACCCCAAATTCACTCAGCCTTGAGCACTGACCTATACATAATTTGTTGTGGTCTCTGCTCAAACTGAATCACATACTAATGTGATCTAAGCTCTGCTTTGTTCTGTGCTGATAGGTAAACATAATAAAATTTCTACTGCACAGATAAAGGGTTACGCATCTTCCTCCAGTTAGTGTCCTCCATTCCTGAGCATGTTAGAAATCTCAGTATCTCCACTTAAAGCAAAGAAGGAGACCTGATTATCTGTTACATAAATGTGTTCTGAATATTTATGTGTACAAGAAGAATCTGAAGAGGAAGAATTTTTAACTTGAATATTTTATTCTGTATATAGGTGTTTCAGACTGGTTTCAATGTATGTGCAAATATGTAGTGATGCAAAGATACAAGCAAATTTAGAGAGTTCTACTTAAAGTTTATAAGGAACTTTTCCTTGTAATTAGACCAACATCTGGTTAAGGAAGCATTCTGATGCTAAAACTGGTTTTTCCCATTAATAGACACTTGCCATGTAGGGCTGATGCACACTGAAACAGGCTTGTTTAATAGTCTTTAATAATTGGTTGCTTTATGGTTGTGTTTTTTAGTTTGTAAGGAAACGAGTCATTTGCAAGTTTTTTTCCTAACACATGTAAAGAATGAAAAGGGAACTTAAAAAGAAAAACAGCCTTAGGTTTATAGCAAGCTTTTATTCTAATATAGTGATTTGCATAAATAAATTTCCAAGTGTGTTAATGAGGAAATATGCAGCTCAGTCTTTTGAGTTGTTGAAATTCAAGGTTTTAGCTGCATTTTGGTGAGCTCTAGTGTACTGGAATCAAATTCAGCGCATTTCTCCTGGATCACTTTAGTTAGTAAATTTATTAACTTCCCCTATAGGTGCATCTTTAGAAATTGTTTTGTATCCATGTTTAACTTCTTAGGGAAAATACTGTCTAAAAAAAAAAAAAAAAAAAA
>VXBC01011185.1:265146-424036 GCA_013399945.1 Ploceus nigricollis
AAAACCACAGTGGAAAAAACGTGAATTCTGTTGCTGGAGGGCTTGCCCTTTCACTGATTTCTACAATTCATATGCTTGCTTCCACTATTTCTTTTTTTCTGCTTAATTCTGTGTTCATATTAACTCATTCAGTTTCCTCTCTCAGTAAATAAGCCCAGAATCTGGGGGTTTTGCTTGTGGCTGTGGTTCCTCCTTATGTGTTAATCTTTGGGTTTTCTACTCCTTCCTTTTTTTGGTTTATTTGCTTTAAATTTGAAGCACGAGCTGCCTTGTCTTACAACATGTATCTGTGTATGTCTTCCAGTATTTTCATATTATGCCCCTTGAGGCTAAATCTTGATTTAAATTGTCTCTGTGCTAAAGCCTCATGCTGTGACCTGCTGCCCTGTCAGCCGTGCCAACAACTGCTCATTTCTAGCTTCACGCTGAGAACTGAATCAGGGAATTTATCTGTGGCATTTTTGGGAGTTTTGTTTGGTTTTTTCTGAGCCAAAATCAACCAAACAAAAATCACAAAACTCACCCAACCAAAGCACAAAACCCCTCTAAGCATGGATCATAATCCATCCTCCTACAGATGTTGCTGGTGGAGCAGTAACTGATGGGGTGGTGTTGGGGCAGAGAGGGTAATGCCATGAAAGATAATTTACACTTAAAGCCCCAGTCCCCTGCGACTCCAGGGCTGTTAATTCAAATAACAATGGAATGTTAATGCTGGGAAGTCTTGTTTAACTTCAGCAATTTCACTTATGACTGTCCAACTGCTTTGGGGTTTCACAAAGAGATTTGGAGTGTCCTTTGAGCAGAGTACCTCTTGCCTAGGAGGATGCTTTGTTTCTGCTGCTGGTGGAGTATGAATGAGTAAAAGCTGCCCAAGAGTTTGCAGATATTTGAAATTGTTTTGTAGAATAAATCTAAGTGGAACACTAGGACTGAAAATGGGAGTATTTACAGTAAGTATTTGCAAGACAGACCTGATGACATCATGGTCTGTATGAATGACTCCCCTTCCAGTTGCCTATGTAAGTACTTTGTGGTTTTAATTATTACATCAGCAAATACATTGACTACTTATGACCAGGAGAAAATGGAAGAAAAGATACAAAGATAAAATTACTCGTTTTTACTAAGACTTAAAAAGGTGACCAGCTTCTGCCAAAAGGTTGTTTAGGTCATAAATCCTCTGAGAGGAGCACAGGAGGGATGCCAGGTCAGCACAGCTTTTAGAGGTGAGTGGACCTCCTTCAGTAACTTGTGTTTGCTTTCTCTGTGTGTGAGTGTTCATGGGCTAAGATTTCATGTCATTTTTTATTATGTAATTATTGTAATGCAACATCTGTAGAATTACATCTCACAACTATGTGAATATTTTCCCTTGGTGAGTGTTTTTGGGAAAGTGGAGATTTAGAGGTCATTCATAGGCCTTTTTACATTTGTTTGAAATATAAAATGTCATGTTCCAGCCTAAAAGTGCAACTTAGATTTCTGTCAGATAGTGTGATTTGCTTAAAAAGCTCAGTCTTGAACAAGGAGAGGGCAAGAGTCATCACCAGGAGAAAATACATGTAGCTTCCAGCATTGAAGCATCTTTACAGTTTCTCTGTTCAGTTTTATTTTGAATGCTTATGTGACTCCCAGATAAGACTTCTATTTTTACCTGTGATTGCTGGCTCTGCAGAGATTTGTGAACTCTTCTGATTTAACTCTGCTGAATTCCTGCCTGTGCATCAGCCAGGTGCTACATTTCTGGCTTCCAGCTTCTTTTGCTTTTTCTGTTCCTGTTCAGTCCACAAACATGGGAAAAAAATGCCCCACCCTGCTGACTCATTGAGCCCAGAGCAGTCCCTATATGCCCGAAATAGGATTACTATCTGAGGCACTTTGAGCAACTCAGCACAGCTGGGTCTGGTTCTCTTCTCTAGAACCTTTTAAAATAGCTGATTTCTTGTTCTTGGCTGTGTGTTCTGCCTCAGCCCCAAGGTGATTTCCTTAGCTCGTATTCATTTAAAGGGCTTTTACAACAAATGCAACTGTTGTAGAAATCAACTCGTATGTAGAATAATCCTTTTAACAGGTTTATTCTGATACTCTGTTGGGTGTTTAAGTTGATTTGACTGCATTGTTTAGTATGTCCTTGAAGATGGCTCCAAATGAAACCTGTCAGAGTGTGTCCTATCTTTGTGTGCATACCAAATGTGCCTGGGAGATGTCAGCCAGTGCCGTAGGCAGTGGGGAGGAGTTGCTATTTGTAGGGGAGAACTGGGGGTAGCAAACCATTCCTGATGTTTAACACTGTGCTGTCTACAACTCAGTCTCTCGGGCAGTGCTGAGAAGTCTCGTTGCTCTGCCAGGACTTAGCACCCTGTTACAAGGGCAAACTCACGTTCTTTTGCCTGTTCTTCTCTTCTCCTCCTTGCACAGCCTGCAGGTGTCCAGTGGCTCACCCCAGGGGCAGCTGTACTACTGAATGTATCCCTTTAGCTTGATTTGCTTTGGGAGCAAAGGACTGTGTGAAGGCAAATATCAATTATTAATTCTCAGTTTTAAAAATACACAGTGACACACTTTTTGTCTTTGATTGAAGTAAACAGCAGTCTACTTTCTGTCAGCAATGCTGTGCAACCCTGTTGAAATGCCTCGAGTTTTGAGTTCTTGCAGAAAAGTACCTCCTGGAAAGGGCCGTATTTGGCAGTGAAATAGTCAGCAAAATGCCTGGAAAAGAACATTACAACCTTGAGCACAGCCCTTTGGAATGTAGCAGGTTCCTGATAAGGCAAAAATTGGGTGGGTGAATGTTTTTCAGAGAAGCAGGCCTGGAGAAAGGAATAGTGTTAAGGATGGTAGGAGTCCTGTGCTTAGAGGGTCCTGGGATTTGTTCTAAGTATATTGAAATATAGTTTTAATAGTATGAAAGTCTGTGTGAAACTTATGATTAGGGTCAGTTATTTACTTTTAAAAGGATAATTTGTCATTTTATGTTGCAATGTGCAGAATTGGTGGTTGGCTTAAAAAATGCACGTAAGGATCCTGTACCTGACATGGGAATGGGGAAAAACTCAATCTGAAGTTTCTGCACAAAAGAAGAAGGATACACACTGTTAAAACTGGGGGTTTCTTTCCATATATTCTCTTGCACTGCTGTAATGATATGGGCTTATTTGTTCTTGGGATCTGTGGGTGTTTCAGAAATGTAGGTACCTTCCCTGTCCATCCAGGGAAACTGAGGGGTTTTTTTGTCCAAGGTCATCTACATATGATAGGTCTGGGATCTTGATCCTGGGCTTTGGTTTTGGTTCTAGAACTTACTGCATACATCTCATCCATGATGTGAGGTGGTATCATGGATGCTAAATTAGCTTTGGCCCCTCTCATTTTGCCTGTGGTGGTCAGATCAGTATGGTTTCACCTTTCTTTTCACTGTTTCTGCTAGAGCACTGCTGTGGGTAGGGCCTAAAGGGCCCTAGTTACTCAGCTCTACTGCCTTTTTGTTGGCTTATGCTGCAGTATTTGGATGATAAAGAACCATACTGGTGACCACATCTTCTTTTCTGTAACCAACCAAACAGTTATTTTTAAATTACTAATGCATGTAAATGAACTGAAGCTATAAAGTAGTTTGTGTCTCATTTCCAGACTCCTTACTGGGAAGCTCTTCTGTCTTTCTTTTTTTCTCCCAACATTTCTATGGCTCTTGGCACAGTAGAATCCAGGGGTCTGACTTTTGTTCTCTTACTACAGTGCAAGAGACACTTCTGACCATAACTGTTGTTCATTGAATGGTAATTTGCAATACAGAAATTTTGTAGCAGGAGAATATTTCAGGGAAGTCCGGTCTAGTCTCCCACTGAGTTTGCTTAAGAAATCAACCAAGCCTTTAGCTGGCAACAATAAAGGAGACAGGAATTGAAAAAATTCCATTTTTCCTGTGCTACAGGATTGACTGCTAGACTAACCGGCTTTTCTTATTTGCAGTTCTCCAAAGGCAGATCTGTATGTTGGGGGGTTTTTAGGTTGATGTTTGGTTTGGGGTTTTTGTTTGTTTGCTTCAGATTTTTTGTTTGTTTTTTCATTTGTGTTTTAACTGCTTAGAAAGGTGCATTTACAGTAAAGGTAATTTGTTTCAGAATGACTTACTAACCAGTAAGTTCCTGCCAGAACAGTACTCCCCTAAATTTTAAAGCCTTCCAGGTAGGTCTCATTAACATTCTCTTGCAAGATCAGTGAGAGAAGCTGGTGTACTCAGCCAAGAATGCAACTGTCTTGTGATCTGTGGTATATTACCAGGCCTAGAAACTTTCAGTATCTTCCTTGCAGCACCTTTGCCCAGGTTTTCACTGTGTGGTTGCATATTTATACCCTTTGTACCTATTATTTTTTCCAAAAGTCCATTATTTTGTGCTCTGCTTGTTCTACATCTTAAGGAGAACTTCAAAACCTGAAGTTGCTGATGACGTTGCTCTGAATCAGCAGCTCCCTAAACCAGTTCCTGTGGTGAGTCTGTTTACAGTAGTGTCAAGAAATAAGGTGGCACTGTTCAAAGGAAAAAGGAATACCCAGCCCTCAGGGAATGTATGGTTTGGGAGGAGCAGTACCTACATAGCTCTCTTGACTCTCCTGAGAACAGCCCTGCTGAGCTGAGCCCTCCTGCATGTGCCCCACGTGTTTGTTCCCCAGCATGGCCTTTCATCAGCACATGGCACACTTTGCTGGAGAGGACTACACCCTTTTTTAGCTGGTGTTGGGAGGGTATCTGCCTTTCCTAATGCAATGAAAGGGACGGCTTGGTTTATGCATTGGGAAATTGCTTTTGTCCCTTTGTGTTATTGTCCCTTCTGCCCAGCTGTGTGGTCTGAGCTGTCAGATATTGAGCTTAGGATCTCCTGATGCTTTGCTGTGATTTTAGTTGGTTTTTTTCTTCACTGCTGAAATATGTTCATGTTGCAGTCCCATGAAGTGATGATTACTTCTGCCTGGGAGCAGAAATGTATCTTCTGCACAAGTGGCTGTGGCCATCTCACATGGTGATTTCTCTCCTTGTTGATGGTTTTTGGTTGTGGTGTTTTTCTCCTGTCTCAATGCCCTTTACTATTCTGGTATCCCTGGTGTCTATGTGCCATGCATTATTCAGTTCCATATGTAATTAGTTTCCTCTTTGGTGTTGATTTGTCTATCCTGAGCCTAATTAAACCTTAATTGCTCTCTGATACCTGTGTAAGGATTCTTTCTGTGTATGATTTGCTGCTGCACAAACCTGCACTCCCTCATTAGACTAGCTTAGCCATACCCTGAGCTGGCTTAAAACCAACTTTTATTTCAGAGTCTTTGTGTTCCTGTCTCAACACTTTGCTTTTTATCTTTCCTTTCCCTCCATCCCTTGACCATCATCTGCTTCTACTGCAATGCACTGTCACCTTTGGGGCAGTCCCACAGTGTGACTGGGAGAGAGGAGGGTGGGAAGGTTGCAATTACAGCAGCCTTGGGGAACCCTAGAGTCATGTGAATAGGAGCATGTGAACTCTTGGAGGGGGCTAATGGACTTGGCAGAGATGCTTCTGACTCTGCTTCTGCTAAAACAGTTGTTCTTTATCCTTCATAGAGAGCACGTGTGTTTGAGTATCAGGTGATGGATGGGAGTCAGGCTGTAGTAAAGAATGTATGAACAGAGAGCAAAGAGCTTTGAGATATCTGAAAAGGTGTTAAAACAGCAAAACTGCCCTTTATCTACTCAAAGCCTGTTGTTCTATTACCCCTAACCTTTGATAGCTTTGTATTTATTGTCCTCAGGGGTCACCATACTTCTCCAAGTTGCAGAAGAGCTGTGCTGAGGAGCAGTAGAGTTACAGGAATACACTGCACCTGAGTTATCAGTACAACCTTCATCAAGAGGGTTTGTGAGACTGCTGCCAGCACAATTGTAAGCAAAGGCTTAAGGGAAGAGCAATAGTTCTGTGGATTGCATCCTTCTAAATTGTTGCCAGACCCTTTGGGTTTTCTTAGTTTTGTTTTTTCTTGGACTACCATTTCCCTGCAAATTGCACATCCAGTACTGAGATGGTAGGGAGACAATATCTGCAAATCAACAGCATAACAAGAAAGAGTATCTGAGTTCTGTTGCTCTGCTTTTGTCTCTAAAAAATACTGTGGCACCATTTCTGGCTCCAGCATACAGGGAGGGGTTTTCCAGAACAAGTTGTTGGTGATCCAAAATGGACCAGCCAGAGGGAGGGTAAGTAGCTGTCACAAACCAGGATGAATAGGTTGCTTATCTGATCCATCCTGAAATGTCTAATCTGTCACAGGTGTCAGAATCTGGGTATATGCTGGAGGATAAGCTATATTTATGTAATGTCTTGGAGGGTGTGCAAGAGAGAGGTGAGGCTGAGGGGGGAAGAGGTGACATTTAATCCCTTGCTTGCTGAACCCTAAAGGTTTGCTTTGTGTTGATCTGCTCCCCTGCACTTCCCTCCTACTTTAATGGCAGTGTTGAATGACAAATGGAGGCAAAGCAGTGAAAACAGGAAACATAGTCCCTTAAAAATAACTGGTGGGAAAGGAGGAAAGAAACTGTAAATAAAGGAACCCCTGCTTTCATGGGGCAGCTCCACAGAACAGCTAGTTGCATGCCAACAAGAAGGAGCTAATATTCTCTGAGGTCACCAGAGAGTCCTTTTGAGCTCCTGGAAGGGTGAGGAAGACCTAAAAGCAGAGGAGCTGTGGTCTGCTCTGTGTTGTTTTTGTTATCTGTTTTGGTTTTGTTTCTTTTTTAAAAGAAGGTTTAGAACCACTTGTCTTGACTAAAGTGTGAGGTTTGGCTGGGCTGTGATTTATATTCACACATTGTTGTAGGCTGCAGAGACCCTCAGTTTTCTCTGGCTGTGAGAGGCCAGCCTTGCTTCTGTGCTGTCATGTGGTCACTGGGAGCAGAAGGGGTGGAGGAGAGCTGGCTGCAGGGGCTGGATCTGCACAGGGAGGGAGCCATTTAGGGTAGTGAGGGGCTGCTCAGCAGGACCTGTGTTGTCTCAGGCTGGTTTTCTCACTTGGCTGTCTCTGGACCCTGGTTCTTGTTTCTGCTATATGAGCAGGGGTGGGAGTGTCACAGTTTTATTGCACACCCAGCAGAGTTACTGTTTGAGGGGTGGACAGAAGGAGTTCTGGTGGGCACAACAAAAATCTCTGTCAATGGAGCATTTTAGGAGGCATCACGTTACTGCTTGGCAAGGCTGAAGGCTTAAGATTTCCACAAAACTTGATTAAAGATGGCAGATAGAGACATCCTACCAGTTAATGTGGTTTATCTTACAGGACTTTTGATGCCATAGCTTTGGGGGGTGTTAGATGGAGTGCCTTCAGTGGGAAATTCTTGAGGTTTAATAAAAGTGAAGAAAGCAGAAAGGGGAATCTCTAGTCCACTCTTACACCCTCTGTGAATAGCAGGTGCTGAGTAGCTTGTGGAGAAGCTACTAACCTAAACTGGTGAACAAGGTTCTGCTAGAGCCCAGCCTTCCCAGCTCCTGTCTCCTGATCACCTTACTGGGGATGCTAAAAGGCAGTTTGCCTTCTGACTGTGCTGATTCCTGTTCAGGAAAGGAAAGAAAGCCTGAAGGGAGCAGGATCCCTTTGGTATGGCACACGACAGTGAAAGAAGGTGGGACTGTTGAGGGGGATGTGCTTTACCTCTGCACCTCTATCATCTTTTTGTGGAAGATGAAGATTTTCTTTGTAAATTGTAAATTTCTTTGTTTTGAATGTCACTTGCTGCAAAGGGGGACCAAATCCATGGCAGAACTGCCTGTGGATGTGTCTGAAATGCACCCTGTGGCAACTCCCTTCATTAGGAGCAGCCAATGGCACTGCCAAGCTTTGGCTGTGTTCACATGTTCTAGTTAACTTGGGTTTGGACACCTTTCCTGAAGCAAGCTGGGCACAGCTTGCCTTTTCTCCCCTTAAATCTGTGAGGATGAGGGAGCTCGAGCAGCTCTGTACTATCTCATCTGAAATAGCTAGAGGAAGAAAATAAGTGACATGGATCAGTACTTTGAGCCTTTTGTTTCCAAGTGGAGCCCATGTTAATGGAAAAATGGTTCCAAACCTGTGCCCAGGAACTGCCAGGTGAAGACTGGCAGCCACAGTTGCATGGAATGTGGGAGCAGCTTGGATGCTGCAGAGTCTGGGCTCAGTAAAGGGATACAAGAAAGGCAGGTGAAAAAGTTGGATGACTCATCTGCTTATTTCTTGTTTCCTTAGGACTTCTGTTAGTGGGGTGTGGATCTATAGTAATGTTAATTTAACTGTGATTAAGTCAGTGTTAGAGAAATTTACCTCTGCATATTTTTAGGTAGTTTCAGCCACTACTTGTATGTCTGTATATGTTTAAAGAGTTTGAGAAATACTGTTTGTGTGGCTCTTGCACTCTAGCCTCTCTGCAGCTGTGCTTCTAGTCTGGACTTCCTCAGAGTGCTGCTGCTTATGCATTTGCCTCATCTAACCCCTGTTGATCCAAGAATTTAGTGCTCAAACTTCTGCTGCCTGGCCTGCCCCTTAAGTTTGCAAGAGTACATGCAGAAAACAGCTGGTGGACCAGCTGTGACAGCATTAAAAACCAGAAGGTGCTGTCAAAGCTGAGCTGATGTTCATTACCTGAACTGTGCTGTGGAGTGAAACTCCCTGCTTAGCTTGAAAATTGCAGGACAGGCCTGAGAGGAATGTGATAGATATCTACATTTGAGTATTACTGCTTACCTGAGTTTAGAGGAGTAGCAATTCTTTAGCTGAAGGAACACTGAGGACCAGAGGAAGGCACAGAAGAATTTTTGAAAGGGAACACACATTTCTTGTGTGGTAATGTGAACTGTGGTAAATGTTACCCAGCCATGTTTCATTGG
This sequence comes from Ploceus nigricollis, assembly GCA_013399945.1. Lineage (NCBI taxonomy): Eukaryota > Metazoa > Chordata > Aves > Passeriformes > Ploceidae > Ploceus > Ploceus nigricollis. The sequence continues at coordinate 274,029 of VXBC01011185.1, forward strand.
TTCTCCCATTGTCCCTCCTATGGTTACTCTGCCAGTTTTGCTTTTTATCTGATATTTTATGGCCTGAACTTGGAAGGCTTAGCTCCAGGGAAAGCTGCAGCTTTTCCTGCTGCTTAGATTCCCTTTCTGTGGCCACCACCCTCCAAACTGTGCTGGGCTCCAGCTGGGTTCTGCTGAGAGCTGTCACCTGTTGAGCTGCTGCTTCCCTTCTGTGGCTTTGTCACTTGCCACCCAGCTGTTGCCTGTGGAATGGGAGCTGTCACACACCCTGAGGTGGCATCTGTTGCTGGCTCTGGGGCAGGACTGGGGCCCTGTGGCCTCGTGCCAGCGCTCAGGGCCACTTGGGCTTGTCCTAGTCCTTTGTCACCTGCATCTTCCTGAAGCCTGGCTGGTGGAAGCTCTGGGTGACTAAGGTGCTGTGTCAGACAGCCTTCTCTCTACTCCTTTTCCCAGAAAGGCTGCAGGCAGGTGAGATTGTACTGTGAGTCACATTTTCTTTATAAATTCTCCAGCCTCAGGTGGACTTGGAATTTCCCCAGCATTAAACATTAGCCCTCAGAATAAATAACTGCAAGCTGGAAGGAAGGAGAGGATGCCAATACATGGCATCTGTGTGCTTACTCTGTTTCCCCGTTTTCCTGAGTCCTTTTTTGTCCTTTGCTGATGCTTTGCCCTGGGTGTGTTGGGGAGAGCCCCCTGCTCCCAGCCCCCACGGCTCTCCCTGCAGCTGCCAGGGAGGGAGGCACAAAAGCTGCCTGTGCTGCTTCGGGAGACAGCTGGTGGCTCAGCCCTGCTTTAGGAACTTCTGCTGGGCTACAGGTGCTGGGTGGGGATCAGCACTGCTGCAGTTTCCTTGGGGAATGGTGGGAATTTCGGAATTTTTATCTGCTGCAATGGGGAGTGACAGAAAGGGATCCTCCACAAACAGCTTTGAAGGATCCTCAGCCTTTTCCTGCTCAGTGTAGCAGGACGGGATTTCCTCTGCCAACTACACAGATTAGTTTGTTGAAGAACTGTGGATTGATTTTGGAGCACGAGTGCCTTTGTCGAGGTTGCTGTGCCTGTCTGGAACAAGGGTTATTTCTCTCTTAAGGGGAGGAATTTGCAGTCAATATTTGCATTTTGAAAGTTCTGTGCATTGTCTCAGTGTATCCTGTCACTTGTAAATATTCATCACCTTCAAAGAGATTAGTGAGGGTAGTTCTGAGCCTTGCCTGAGAAGCCTACCCTAGAAATCTATGTATTTGTTCAGCTCTGATTAGCAGCCATTTGGATCGGTTTGGAAACTGTTGTAAATTGAAGTGTACAGGCAGACTTTGTCCTTCCATATTTGTTTCTATGGGGAAGGTGGAGGATGGTGAGAAGTGGAGAGGAGTATGGAAGACAGTACTATTTTTGATTGTGATAGGAATACAAAGAACTCCATTGTGTGAAGGCTGAGGTGAAGGAGTTTTGATAACAGCCCTTTTCTCTACAGTCTTTGTGTTTAGGTACTGCTGAGAGTGTGCCATCTCCAGGTACAAAGGAGTGACTTAAGGATAGTGTAAAGTGTGACAGAGAATTTTCTGCTTGTGTTTTAAATAGAAAACTATCACCTTATTACGTGAATATAGTTGGATTTAAAAAGCTTGAGAAAATTACTGCTTGAACAGACCGTCACTGAAAGCTGTGAAGATGAAACACAACTGAAATTGTCTTGTGTTTGTTTTCACTGATAAACTTCATGCGTCTTCTGGCAAGAAATTAATGCTCAACGGGAACAGAGTATCTGGCTCTCCTGAGGTGCAGTCATTTCTGTAACTTTTGCACTGCTAAGGTCAATGACACTCAGAATGACACTTAGTATCTGTTGCCAGAGTTTCTGGGTTTAATTTAGCCTTGTTTCTATCTCCCTGGCAAAACATGAGCTGGTTCTTGCATTGGCTTGTTTCTTTCTTTCGGCTTAGTGGTAACCACACCCAGAGTTCAAGTCCCAGCACACTTAACATTCCTAATTCTTTAACTGCTGGAATACTGGTCAGAAAGTGCCAATAAATTTGTTTGGGTGAGTATTTATTTCTGCCCGAGTCTGAAGTATCTGGGAATGTACTGTAACCTTAAAAATCTAAATGTGTCATGTACACCTGTGAAATCCTGGTAAAGAAGGCTCCTCAAAGTTCTGCCTGGCACATTTGAAACATTATCTGGGTGAAACTCTGTGATTTGGAAAAGCCTTGTAGTACCAGCTCTGAAATCCTGTTCATTGTCTCATGTTGATTTGTCCACGTGAACATATCAGAAACCCTTCTTACTCAAAAGACATTGGTCTACAGAGTATGACATCACATATTGAAGTCTGATTCCAGAATGTCTTAATGCTAATTGTTACAACTGAATCAGTATGTTCCCTTTGGATGACAGTTAATTAGGGATACACTGTCCTTGGGAGACTTTTAGCTGCAAAGCTGGACTTAAGACTGAAAATTAATGGATCAACGGAATGGAAAATCTGTATCTTTTGGGTTACTTTTTTGTATCATTTCTTTGCCAAAGGCTATCTTAGTCAAGGTCAGATTTTATACTGAAGCTGAAAACTGGTATGAGACAAGGGTAATTTATTAAATGAATTGTTACTGAGGCTTTCAAAGTCATGATTTATCTCTGAGCAGGAGGCCAGACTCCTCGTGCTGGTATAGCAGAGTGATGTTCTCACAGTGCTGTCCAACTGGACTGGCAAGCTGTGTCCTCTTCTGCCAGGAGGTGCTCCTTCCTCCCTTTTGGTCTCCCCTCCTCTCTGGGGATGCAGTTTTGCTGTGATCAGAACTGAGGCTGCAGAAATACCTACATAATTTCTTAATTGCACATGTCAGAGCAGCAGTGTATAAAGCATGTAATGTTGCCTCTTTTTCCTATAGTGATGTCTAATTTGTGCCTGTGCATTGGCCTGGCATCAGGCAGATTTTTGCTGGAACTGGCATCCATTCTCTTTGGTCTGTGCTGCCTCTGGGGTAGCTGTTTCCAGAACCATCTCTTTGCACTCCTGCTATGTCAGTGCCTACTTAACCAGACTCATGGCTTGTTCATTGTCCCTTCCTTTGATGTCCTTGCTGTCACTGTAAGGTGATACAGAGGGAAAGAGGTTTTTATCACTGCAGTAATCCTCAGACAGCTGGTTCTGCTGGTGCTGAAAAACTGCTTCATACTCTGCAGGAGGCTAATGTCTTCAGAATTTGTTGAATAACTGTGTTATGACTGCAGGCGTAATGAGCTATAATTGCAGATAAATGCATGTACAGGTTGGTGACTGACACCATTTTTGTGCATGCATAATGTCCTTATCTGTGTTCTTTTGGATGGCTGTTGCAGTCTGGTCTCACTTGCTCCACTGTGGCAAAGTGGAGAGGTTTCTTCCCTAGGAAGTCTGGTTTTACAATGTTCTGATAGCAAAACAGACAGACTCCTTCACGTGTGCTATGAAAGATGTGCTTCTTATGTTATGGTTTGCTGTGCACACGCTATCAAATGTTTTAAAAGTCCTGTGGAGAGTGTTGATGGGTTTTGTGGGTTTTTTTGGTATTGCAGTGTGCAGAATATTTAATGGTTCAGCAGTAAGGCCTTTTCTCTTCACATCTGTGTGGTGCTTAAAGTGTGAGTTCATTTGAAACTCTTGTGTCAGAAAATACATAATCTCATTCATTGACATACCAGGCTTTGACATCCAGTATTGTCTGTATGCATAATGTAAATTTGTTTGTGTAGTCAGCATAAGAGCTCTGACCCTGCAAGGCTTTGGCACTATTTAGCTTTTTCCTACTCGTTAAATGTACAAGCTTTGAGTGGAGTGGTTTGGTCACCTGGAGCATCAGAACTGTGCCACAGCTACCCATGAAAGGTGAGAGTTATCCTTTCTCAGGGCAGTCTGTGCAGAGGCTGATGCAGAGCTTCTCTTCCAGAGTCAGTGTAAGCAGGCAGTGGCTGCTGCAGAGCTCTGTGCAGGCCCTGATTTCCCTAAATATTTAATTGCATGCTGTAGGTTACCCATTGCTGTGTGTTAGTGTGGTCTTTGCTGTCTGTGTGTGCTGCACAGTGAGCTGCTCGTGCAGCCCCTGAGCTCACTGTGTGCCTTGTCAAATCTGAGCCCCTGTTCAATGACTTACCCCAATCATTGCCCCAGGGTTACTCCTTTTCCTCACTGAAGGGCACTTTCCTGTTTGTTTTAATTATGAGTGTTTCTTCTTTCTATTTCAAATAAAATGCTGTATTTTTTTTTTGAAATTGACAGGCAGACTTGTAGTACACTGTTAGGAGCCATTGATTAAACAAAATATTTGGATCTACTTATCTAAGTGTTTTTCTGCTTTTTTTTTTTTACATAAACATTTTAAAGAATTGCAATAGGTCAAAGGATCTGTAGATCTTAGCTGTGCCTGCTTGTACATACTGAGAGCATCTTGCTTTGTGATTGTGTTTCTGGGAGAGTGATTTTGTTGTTCTAATTTGGATTATTCTGCAAATTACTTTCTTGTCTGAAGTAATATGTACTTCTAAGCACTGACTTTTTAGTGTTTCTTCTGACAAAATGTTCTGAGATATAGTCCCACTAGCTTCAGTGAAAAGAACTTTCTCAAATGAATTATAAGAATCTTTTTTTGGTAACAATTTCTTTTGTATTTCTTGGTCCTGGCCCACAGGTATCTCAGACTGTTCACTGGGGGGGAAGACGGTCTCTGAGGGAGAGTCCAGACACGTACATTTTTAAGCCCACAGAAGTAAATATTTCAGTGCATTATGTGTAGGAATCACCTCAGGAGTTCAGTTCAGAAATGTCTCTGAAGTGTAGACTGTCTGCTGAAGATCAGTGCTGACAAGCATCCACATAGGACTTGGAAGTGAAGCATAGAGCAAATCTACTTAAAGTGCTGGGCAGCATTTTGATGAACAGAGCACATTATTTGAGTGCAGAAACATTGTCTCAGCTGTTTGACTAAGAGTTTCCAAATGTTTGGTAGTACAGACTTGTTTTCTTGCATCTCATTTCTGTGACCTTATTTCATGTTAATTCTAAAGATGGAACTCCAGATTTATAATGGCAATTGCCGTGCTGATAGCTGTCTTTAGGAATGTGGCAACAACTAAAAACCACTGCAGAATGCAGCACATGAGCATAAATGAGAAGCACAGTTGTTGTAATGGGTTTAGGAATTCACTTAATCTGCTTCTGATTTCTCCAAATGCTGTCTGTCTTCTTTTATTCCAGGGGACAAACATTATCTGTAAGGATGGGCAGGGTGACGGGGGCATTGAAAGTGCATCTGTTCTGCTGTAGCTTGAGGTGGTGAGAAGTCCAGGCTTTACAGTGCCGTGATGTTTGGAGTACATTTTCTTTGCCTGTGGGCAGTGGCATGCACAGTTAAGGGGCACCAAGTAAGTTTTCACACACCCTTCTTAAATCATACTATTGTATTTTGGGACAAAATAAAAGGCAGGACTTTGGCACTTCCTGGCATTTATTGTAGTACTAGAGCTACAGTACATTTTAAATGCCCCCCACCTCTTCTATTTTGCTCATTCATCTCTTTGATACTCTTTAGGTGATGCTGCTACCTGTGCCTCCCTGCAAAGGGTGAGATGGCAAACCTTCCTCATCTGTTAGACTGTGGTCTTCAAATTCTTTTGTGTTAAAGGGAGTTAATGGGGCAAAAGGCTGATTTGAAAAGCTTTGCCAGTAAGTGTTGCTCTCCAAAGAATGGCTATGCACATCAGCTATTCACCCTCAGTTTTCCTAGGGAGGAGAACTAATTTTCTTTCCTGCAGAATTATAAGATTTGGTTACTTCCTGAGCCTAAAATAATGTACCCTGCTGCTTAAACCTTGTTAGCAAGCTTAGACTTGCTGAAGAAGCATTTGCTTCTTCTACTCCTCAACCTGTCAGGTTTTCAGATTATCCTTGCTTGTGTCCTGCTTGTAGAGCCAGGTGGAAAATAATAAAGCCCCTCTGCTTATCTGTGGTCAGCACTGACTGAAAGGGAGAGCTTATCTCTCCTCCCCATGTGTCCTAGAGGAAGCCAGGCTGAAGCAATGAGTCCCGTTCCTAACAACAGGAAAACCCAGAATTTGACTTAAAGGGGATGATTGATTGGGGAAAACAAACAAACAAAAAAAAAAGACCAAGTAACTGGGATTGGTGCCAAGTGGCTGAAGCTCTATTTGTGCCCTGCTCAGGTGTGGCAATGCCCAGCTGCCTTCCCACTGCAACTACAGAGCTCCCAGAGCAGCGCTGCTGGGGCTGCACCAGCAGTCTGGTTATGTGTGCACGAGGCCAGAGCTGCATCCCACAGATTCATTTTTATTTGTTTTTTTTTGAAGCTTCATTCTGGAGAAGCATGTGCAGCAGGTTTCAGCTCAAGGAAGGGCAGAGACTGCAGGTGTGAGCAGAGGGGTGGTGCAGGATATGTACAGGAGCTGGCTCAGTCTTTGTTAACCTTCCTCACACGTCAGTGCTGTGACAGCAGATGTGATGTTGTATTCCAGGGCATGATTTCAGGAGAACTGCAGGTTGTGTGGGAGGCATGCCCTTATACAATGACCTTCTTACCTGTAAGCTCTCAAAATAATAATTCAAGAAGATGTCAAGTCAATTACTGTGTAAGCTTGTCTGAGGACCAGCTGCTGGGACTGGCATCCATCGGGGGTTGCAGAGGGGTAAAAACTGGAAACATAATGAATTTGAGACTGAGGAAGATTTTTCTCCATGCCCTTGCAGAAGCTTTGACTAAAGGATTGGTAGTAGAACAGGTAAAAGAGGAGTAAAGTGCTGCATCCAGAAGAGCTTGACTGCAAACAGTCCCCTTGAAGGGGATAATATGCAGGATCTTGGGGTCCTGGATTTATGTAATTCTGAAATTGTTCTGTTGTGTATGACAGTGTGTGTTGCTTGTTTCTATAGTAACTTAAAGCTGTCTAGTTTTCCTTGTCTCAAAAAGCTGTTCCTGAGTGATGCTTTGGAATTTCTCTTCTTTGCAATTGAATAATTTGGCCCTTAACTGTATAGGTTATCCTAATTCACTTAGAAAACCCTCCCTGCTATGAAAAGTGCAAGTGAGAAGCCTAAGGAGAGTTAATTACCTGTAGGAAGTGACTTTTGCCCAAAAAACTGCAAATAGATATTTCTCTAGCTTTTACTTTACAGTTCTGAGTATAGGTAGCTATTATCTCAGTTTAAAAATGAAGAAAGTCAAGGCATTGCTGCATGCAAATCTGGCTCTTCCTAGAGTCAAACTGTTCACCTGCAGAACAAAAGACCCTGATCTCAGCTGTTGTCTTTCTGTAACATGTCCTTAAAGTAATGAATAAAATAGTATATTCAGCACATGTTAGAAAGTTAAAAAGCAATGGAAGAACTTGGGGTGGTGTTTAAAAAGTCATATTTCTAAAATATCATGGCTTTTCCCTATTTCCTGAAAGGAATTGCTGTCCCAGATGGTTGGACACAAAGGGATTTGGTATAGAGCAGGATTTTGTGCCATGGATTGTCTTAGTAACCATGGTGCCACGCTGTCAAACCTTGCAGAAGAGTTTCTGAGACACTTTTCCAGTGATTGCTGTGAATCACTTTTTTTCCTTTAGCTTTGTACATCTACTAGATCCGGAGAAGTACAGGTTCATGGTGCCAGTCTCATGAAGAATGAACTGCCCAGGTGATACTGGAAGTAGGGATATTTTTTGCCAGTTTCCAGAGCAGTCTGATTGCACTCAGAGAGCTGTGATGTTATAAGCAATTGAATTTGAGTTACTGGAATACTTCTAATTTCCAGCAGTCCTGAAGGCGTGGAAAGTGCTTTCTGCCTTGGATTTGCTGCATGCCAGGACTTCTTTTCTCCAGCTGTCATCTCAGAGAATCCACCTTCTCTTTGCCATACGGTCTTTATGGATTGAATTCTGTGTTTGTCACCAGCTCTTCTAGCCTTCTATGTCTCCTCAGCTGAGATTTTTGCTCCTAGCCTTGCAGACAGAAGTGTACCTAAATTAAGCTTTAGTCCTCCTGATTTGCAGCTCTAGCTCAGCATAAAGCTGTTTTAAAATTTAGTAATTTTAAAACTGCTAAATAAAATCTAGTAAATAAATTTTGTAAATTAGTTTTATCCTTTGTGGTGGAATTTTGCTATAATTCTGATGTTACCAGGATCATTTATTAGCCACTGCCAGGAGAGGCATTAACTTATATGCATGTATAATCATAATCTATTACAAAGGTGACATTGACTGTGTTCCCAGGTAAGGGAGAAAAAGGTTTCAATTTCTTTAATGGGGTAAAAATCTCTGTAGCCAGGAATTCCTGACCCTTTGAATGGAATACTGAGGGAACATTCAGAAATTACTGGGATTTGTTTGCTTGTGCAGAAGAAAGTTGTTTGATGTGTTTCCATTTGAAGCAACTGGCTTTGAACTTCTATTTCATACTTTTTCTTCAGTGTTTTCTTCCATTTCTTCTGGACAGTACTGCAGGATGTCTGTGCTCCATTTCTTGTAAGGAATGACATCCCCAGAAATGCCTCTTCTTTTTCCATGTGCGAGCTCTTTTCATCCCTGATGAGAGCCTTGCTCTGTAGGACCAGGCTCGTGGGCTCTGCTGCTTAAAGAATGGAAGAGGTTTTGGCATTGGTTGCCATTGGTATAAAGCTCCTTGTACCTGGCATGAGAACAGAGGGAAAGACTGGGAACAAGGAAATAGGTTTGACTAGACCTGTTGTTGCCATTTAAAGAAACTAAGCAGAAGGGGCTGGTCCAAAGTGGTTTCCTCCTTCCCTTTTACCAAACTCAATAACCATGGACAGTGGAGAGGGAGAGATTTAAATTACCCAACAAATAGATAGGGAGTAAGTCTGACATCAAAGCTTCTATTCATATCTTCTCCTCCTCCTTGCTTCCCTTAAATAATATATATTTTATACACAGCTTTTGGGCCTATTAATTGAGCTGGTTTTGGTAGGTTCAAAATGGGAATATGGTGTTTTGAGGCTGGGTACTAAACCACAGAGCTGAGCTCACTGAGTGGTGCCTGAAGTTTTATGGCCTTGGCCTCCCTTTGCTTGCAGGCCTCCAGATGTGGAGCACAACCCACACTGGCATTCTTAGGATTTCTGTAATGTATGGACAGCATTCAGTAGGAAAAGCAGATTATTAACAGAATCTGGAGGAGGTGGGATCTTCACTGAAAGTCTCCCCTTCCAAGTTTCTTACCAAGCTGCATAGGGCAACCTGCTGTGCTGGAAGCCAGGTTTCCTGGCCTCTGTGCAGCAATGGGGCAATGGTGTAACATTTTTCCCAGCATTTTTGTAAAACAAGGATAGAGAAAGAGGAATATTCACATCCAAAAGCTTTTCCAGCCTTTTCCAACCTTGTGGGCTAAGTAAAAGGAGTCCCAGCTTTTTGGAAGGCAAGAAAAAGCTTTACATTCTGTTCAGAGAGAAGCAGTGAGGAGAGGCAAACTTGTCATCTCTAGAGGGCAGATTAGAGAGAAAATACTGTTACTGGGAGAGAGGGATATTTTAGTCTTGGACTGTTCACATGCCTGAAAGGTGAGCTGGGGTTTGCATAAGAAGTTGTACATCTGGGGGAAGCTCATTTTGCAGTATGGTCATTCCAAGTTTTAGCTGAGGAGTGGATTCTAAACCCTGTCTTTTGAAGGCACAAGCCTGCCTAATGATAGTGCCCATCTCTCCGCATTCCCAGTTACAGGATGGAATTGCCTGTACTTCCATGTGACACTGATATCTGCTGCTTGTTTAGCACACCTGGGGAAGAGCAGCATTGATCCCTCATGCCCGTGTGAGACTGTGCTTGGGACGCCAAGACTTGCAGGTCCAGTGAGCTCAGGTTCCACCTGTGCCGTTTGCCTGCCCTGGAGTGTGGGAGTGGGGCCTAAGCTCCTGTTTTAAGGGCTGCTCTGGGGTTGAGCCCCATCAGGTGCACTGTTGGTAGCTGTAGAGTTAATTCTGTCATTTGACAAGGCCCTCCTGCTGCAGCAACTGCATTGCCCTTCATCCCTGGTGAGCTGGGCTGTTGTGGCTGTGTTACCTCCTGTCTGTGCCATCCTTCCTGCTAGGACAAGGGCCAGCCTCGTGTAAAGAGGCCCCTCTGAGAGTGGCTGCTAGCCAGCAATCCCTTTAGAAAAGTCTGTGTGCTGTGAGAGTGTTGTGCTGCAGATCCCACTGTTACTAAATTTTACATTTCACCCTTGGCTTTTTGCCAGGTCCCATGGGGATGTTGGTTTCCAAGAAGCAGTTACAGAAAAGGAATAGTGGCTGCTCTTTGCTAGGGATCTATCAGGCAGTGCTCATCCTTCCCTGGCAGGAGAGGGAGGCAGCCCTGAAAGGAGGGATCACTTGTTAGGCTCAAATCCTCCTAACCAAGACTCAAAAGCAGCAGGGACACTTTCAGGTACTCAATTAAAATAGTCCCTTGTGTGAACACTTCAGGTCCTGAGACTCTCACTGCCTTTGCTCCCATGACCTTTTGTACCTCTCTGAGGCAGAGCAGTGTGTGCATGACTTCAAGGTAGCTTCAGGTTTAGTCCGAGACTGAATCTCCAGGCTTGGGAAGAGGGACCTGGCAGTTGAAGGTGAATAGTAAAGAACAGGGACAGTGACTGAGGAACCAAGTCCTCTGGTTGACATGCAGGCTATGTGATGTCCAGACCATTGTAGTGCCATCCTTTGATAAGGCTCAGCTGTGCTTTTTGGTTTTGCTCTTCTTGTTCCCCTCCCATTTGTCAGCATCAGGTGCTGCTCATAGGTGCTGGAGAACTGCCTTGTAACAGAGTTGAACAGAGTGTGTGTCCTTGTGCTCCTGCTGAAGAGGGATGTAGTGACCAAAGGCAAGAGACCCATCTGCTTACAGATACACACTGAGCACTGAGTGGTTTAACCTCTGAGATGTAGTGGCTGGGCACAAGGGTATGCTTTACCTGGGAAGTCCTCATCTTGCTCACTGAGTTTGGCCTTCAGCTTCATGAAAACTCTGTGTTTAGATTAATTAATACACATGGATCAGCAGTGCAGGTGATTATGAAACTTTACATTTTTTTCTGAGCTGTTACATTAAGGAGTAATATGCAAATGGAGTGAGTTATGCTTGTTTTGTTTCTCTTCTCCTTGTTCCCATCTGTTAAAAACAAACCCTTCAATAAAAATGAAGTTATTCTATTGTCTTTCATCTCTACCAGGCTGCTGTTAGAAGACAGCTTTGCTTTATAAAGTACTGAGGTCCAGCCCATTTTTATTTTAGGATAGAAGAGACATAGAGGCCTGTTTCACTTCCTGCAGCTCCTGCTGTGTGTAGCCACTTGTGGTCCCCAAGCCCTGGGTTGCTGATGTGAAACTAACAACTTAAACGGTTGTGATCATTAACAGGAAGAAAGTGCCTGAGGATATTTGTCATCTCTTTTGTGTGAACTGTGTTTCTTCCATTACAACTTGATGTCATTCTCTGTGGCATCTTTAACACCTGCTGTTTTTATAGTCTACACTTACTTGACTGAAAGCTTCTTGGCCAAGGATCTAGGCTAAAATTTGCTCCAATAGCTTGAGTCTAAGTCTTATTTTCATGAGTTGCTTCGGCTTATGAGGTACCAGTGTGGTCCCAGAAATTCCCCATTTTGACTCACATTCCCAAGATTCATTCTTTTTTATTTTTAATGTTTTTGGGTTTAGAAGGAGAAGTTAATATTTGGGACAGAAAAGGAGCCTCTTGAAGGTGGTGATTATTGTTTTATGGTAGTGATGTCCTGAACAGGGTTTCCATTGCCACATACAGCTTTTGTAATGAAATATGTGCCCACTGTGCTGGGTGGGTGCTATATAAAATCTGGACTGGGGCATGCCCCCACTCTGAGGAAGTAAAACACATCCCCAGGTTAAGGTTTATTTTTTCAGGGATTGTCTGTCAAACCCTGTTCTTGGGGCAGGATCAAACTTTCCACTTTATGTGAGTGGGTGCTGTGCTTGAAATAATTGGCTGGCTAGTCCCATATGGCAACTTAGAAGTAGTGTTTCTATCTTTCTGCTGTAGTAATATTGACAGGAATCTTGTCTAATCCTATTAGTTCTTCAGTATTTCAAACCTATCAAAGTGTATGAGTCTGTCAGACAGTGTAGTTGTTGTTTAAAATTGCTGCTGAAAATTAAAGGAAGCATTAATGCAGGAAACGTAGTGGTGTGCAGAGGTTTGTAGAAAACAGTGACTGGGCTGTTGAACAGTATCTGCTCTGTGCAGCTTGCAGCCTGAAACGTCAGAACTTCTATTTCAGGGCTGTGGCAAATTGCTTGAAGCTTTTTAGGGCTGGACCAAGCATCAACACAACACGTCTTCCAAGTTTCTGTAACAGTCCCAGTAAAGCAGTATCTAAATATAGTGCTGATGTACAAGTGTTCCTTTATTTTCCCCTGTTGTGTTTTACTTGCTTCTGGTTGTACGTGTGTTCCATTTAAAGATGATTAGGCTTTTTGCTGAAGTTTTCACTCAAAATATTTGACTGTCTGCAAACACGAGATGAAAGGCAAGAGATGAAAATAAATAAATACATTTCCTTTAAAAGGAATGAAGATTTCAGGCAGCTGTGCTGCATGGAGGAGTGCAGCCATCGTTCTGGGCGTGTGCTCCCCTACTGGCACAAACATTCGCTGTACGTACAATTTACTCAGTTCAGAGCAAGTATCTGGACCTGGCTAATCTTTTTCCCTTTCAAAATGGTCCAGTCAAGTCAGAAACCATGGTCTGGATCCTCTCCCTCTGAGAGGGGAGCATAACTGAGGATTTCTTTTGTTGACCAGTGATTGATCCCCTTCAAGTAAGCAGTTTATCCCACCTAAGATTTTTGTTTGCTTCCGGACATGCCTCTGGACTATATAAGGAGTTTAGGTTGACATAATTTCTAAATCAGTTCCTTGGGGGTAGGTGGGCTTAAAGTACCTTCCATTGCAATACAAGTTGCTGTCAATTTCAGTATCCCCACCTCTGTTAACTTGAATTGAATGACGCCAAAGAGTCATTTAGGTCTGTATTCTTTCTAAGGTGTCTGGTTAAGGTGCCAAGACCAGATGTGTACTTGTAATCCATTTTGTCACCAAGTTCTGTTATCTCTTGCCCAACATAAAGGGCTTTTGGAGCTCAGTGTCTTGAAGATTTTGGGTATAGGTTGCCCTCCATAGAGCTTCTCTTTGTGTTTCTGTGTTTGTAGAACTGTTCTCCTCTCAAAATACTGATGGCAGTGTCAGTCCATGCAAAACATGTCACAGCCAGGGCTTGCACAGGCACTGGTGTGGTGCCAGTGCCAGGCAGGCAGGCCAGCTCCCTGCAGCACTCAGCCAAGCGAAGGGCTCAGGGGTCCCTGGCACAAGGGGAGCTGCTTCCCATCACCAGCTGCCCTCTGGGAGCTGCCCGGGCAGGGATGGGGGTGCGCTGGGGCTTGAGAGCTCCTGAAAACAGCCCCTATTCCTGCTACTCCCACGTACTTTCCTTTTTAATGCTTTGTTCTCTAGCAAAATGTTGCTTATAAACGGGGGAGGGAGGAGATCCCAGGCTATTATCTGCTAAGTAGGTCGTAATTCTGGTAAATAATTGATTTTTTTTTTTCAGGCTTGAAATCAGAAGCAGGTCTTAAGTGCCAGTGTCAGACCACTGTGATTATCACTCCTTCTGGAATTTCAGTGCTTCAGCTTGAAGGATGGTTGTCTGGCTCTTTTGGGAGGGGTGTGTCACTGGAAATAAAAGGAGAAAGTAATTCCAAAGCCATATGGAGAAAGCATTTCTTTTGCTGTGGTATTGGTTTTAAAGTTTTCTTACTTTAAATTAGCTTCTGTGAAAATTCTCTCCTTCTGGCTTCTGTTATGCTCTGGAATAGCTGCTCAGACTCTTCACCTGTTTTTATTAAGCAGTGGAATTTGGAAATGAAAGTGTTAATAGCAGGGAGCATCATCATTGGCTGTGTCTGCTCTGTATGTGATTGTCCATGCTGTACTGCTTAATCTTTTAAAATCTTACCCTGCTGTGCAGACTGCTCAGTAGGAGTCTGCTGTGGATTGCTTGGGTTCAGCCTGTATTTTGGCAGACCAAATCCTGCTCCCAGATAGCTGGGACAGCTGATCAGTCTTCTTCTGTGGGGTGTGTATGTAAATGTGTGTGTGTGTTTGTGTACAGACACTTGGTGTATGTGTTTTGTGGTTTTTAACTCTGGACACAGAGTGTTTCCTTAACGAGCTTTTTTCACCTCAAGGGAAAGAGCTCTTGTGCAGGGATGTGGGGTGTGGAGACACACTCCCCTGGAACTCTGTTTATTTTGTGACTTGCCTGGGGGTGAGTCCTCCCTGTGGGCAATCCTTGGCTCCATCACCTGCAGTACAGCAATAGTGCAGAGGCTGCTCTGGGGCCTGCAGTGGACACAGCTGGTTTCACAGGTAAGTCCTTCTGCTTTGCCCTCTCCTGCACCAGCTGAGCTGAATTGCAGCTTCTGGCTGCCCTTGAAGATTGTGTGTGTGTATGTGTGGCAGTCACAGCTGTTCAGGCAGCCAGGCTCTGATCCTGCCTGGCTCTGTGTATCCCTGCATATCCACAGCTCCCCTCAAAGTACTGGGGAGCTGCAAGAGCTCAGTTCTTGGCCTTGGTGCAAAGTTACTGAGTGAAACTGCTTTGTGACTTGCTGGGCATGAGAACACTCAGTCTGCTTTGGGAGCTGCTGTCTGAGCAGGAGCTCTGCTTGGTATGTACAAGTCTGGGTACAGAACAAAGCTCTTGGGGGACACCATCATGTACACAGGTTGTTTTGTCTTAGTTGGGACCGATGTGGTCCTATTTGCCTTTGGCTGGAATTCATTGGCATTTTAGTGCTTCCCCTTGGCATGTCTTCAAAATCCCTTGTTGGCTCATTCATGCTGTGGGATGGCAGAGCTTAATCAAGTGATGGTGTAACACATCTGTGTTACCAAAATAAGCTCCCTCTTATCCCATGTTTTAATAAAATCTGAACAGCAATGATCAGTCAATGATGCTGAAGTGTAAACCAGCATTGTTGGTGTCTGATGAAGTACACCATGAGCTCAGACTGAGAGGTTTTTCCTCTCATCTGCTTTTCAGCTTCTCAGAGAACTCTGGCACCACTGTGCTGCTTGTTCTTAAATTGTATTTTTCTAAATTTATTCTTCATAATAATTGGAGGACTTCCACTTCTAAAAGCAGGTTCCACACAGAAGCACACAGTTTGTGAAAAAGGTGGAGTGGTATGTCAGCTGAGAACTTCCTAACCCAGAGCAGACCTTGACCTTCGTCTTAACCTAGTGGTTTCAAGGGGAAAGAGATGGGGAGAAGATGGTGTTTATTAATGCTGGTAGGAAGCTGTGTTCCACCTTCAGCATCTTTAATTAAAAGAAATTCCTATAACTACCTTGCCATGATTATGAATGACACAAAAGTGTTTTTTCTTCTCCAGCCAGATGACAGGAAGGCACTGAGCTTGGGCAGCAGCTGTGTTCAGAAAGGGTTGTCAGTGGTGTAGGCAGAACCATCTGCCTAGCAAGGCATTTAGCTTGGGCTGCTTTTTCTAGGCCAAGATAGTAAATCAATAGCTTATTTTTCACAGTGTTACAAGTAAGATGTCAATGGGTAGATTTACAGTGCAAACAGGAAGAAGGAGCTACCTTTATTGGCTTCTTAGTGTCCCAGATGCATTAGTGAGAAAACAAAACAATATTGCAGAAAAATAAAGCCAAAGCAACTCATCCTGAAAGAGGCTGAAGATCTAGAAACACAACAGTGTTCTTATCAGACATTTTACTGTTTCTTTTAAATAGACTTTAATACCCCCCACTGCCTAGGGCTGACCCTCCCTTCCCTTCTCACAGAACTGTCAGTTCAGTTAAACTCTTGTTTGAACAGGCCCTTTCCTCTCCACATGCCAGGACTGTTGGTCTGCTCTAGTTAAATACAGGAAAAGGTGGATATAGAAATGGGAAGGGGTTTTAAGAGATCATGGGGTGAGAATTGCTCCATTTTGTTTTAGTTAATTTTATAATCTACTTCTCTGGAGATTCCTGTTGCCAAATATTTGAAGTGACTGCAAAAGTCTGTGAAGAGCAAAATAGTAAATAATAGTAAATATTATGCTGGTCATGGTTGGAATTTTCTTCCATTCACCTGGCAGATGACAGAGCCACCTGGGTATGAGGGCAGCAGCCCTCCCAATGCAGTCAGTACATGCAGTTTCCACTTGGGCTTTGTTACTGATGGTTTTTTTAGAGCTGAAATGAAGGCTGTAGTTTGAGCACAGCAGCAGTGCTGACCTGAGCAGTTTGCTGCATCCCACCTCTGTGTTCTCAGGCTGCTGCATTGTGTGGAGAGGATCAGTGAAATGGAATAGGAACTGCTCTGGCTTATCAAATAACACTCTTTCCAGTTATTTTTAGCTTAGCCAGCTCCTACTGTGGTCTGTCATGGTCCCTGCAACTGTGATTTAGGGGACAGTAGGTGGACATGGACAGGAACCTACACAGGGGAAACTGCTTGAATCCTTGAACTTTAGCCCTCATAAGGAAGGCCCTGCTTTTGTTGGGAAATACTTTTGATTTCCGGGTTCTTCTCCTTACAGCAGTGCGTGGTTCATGGTTGTTTACTTGTTTGGTTTTGCTCTTGGTGTTTTTTACCTTATTTTTCATGGAAACTTTTTCTCTCTTTCAGTCAGTTTGCACCTCTGATCTAGTCAGAGCTAAAGCTCCTGGTTCCTTTGGCACAAAGCCACACGTATTTCAGAATGTAGCTGCCTGTCCATGTATCTCTGTGCTGAAAAGTCTCTGCATGTAAACAACCAGGCCTAAAATTTGCTTTCTTCCTGTTAGACTTGCAGTAAATGAGGACAGCAAAACTTGGTGCACAATCCTGAGTAACAAGTGGAAAATAAAATTGCAGAGGTGTTCCAGTGTGCTTTGGGGTTTCCTTTGCCAAGGACATCCAGTGGCCTCACTGCCAGCATGAGCTGAACATGGAAACCTTTCCAACTTGCCTGAGCAAACACAGAACAGGAGAGGAATCTAAAGGCATAGATGGTGTAAGGAAAGAGATTAATTTTCTGCTCTCACTAAGGCAGGAACCTGAGGTATTAATCTGTGTTATGGGGTGTAATGTTGTGCCATTATCATTCAGTGGTAAACAGGAGGAACAGTGAAAAAAGAAAAAAGGTATCAGGAGTTTCACTGCTTTGGGCCCTGGCCTGCACTGTGAGTATTCGTGCTCTCTTCCTTGAGTGGGTGCTACCTGTGTCATTCAGCCTTGACCAAATTTCTCTGCCTTTACCTGTTGGCAAGATATTTGCAGCCAGACATGCTGGAACATCCCTTGTTCATGTATGTGTGTGTTTGCTGTTTAGGGCTGTAAGTGGGGGCCATTAAACCTTGTAAGTGCCTGGGAGGATGTGCAGCAGCCACTGGGACATAGGCACTGTCAGCTGGCACAGAAACATGCTCAAGTCTTGCCTTCTGCAGTGGCAATGGGTGTAACTTTGTCTCCTAATGTTAGTCACACCCCACTGCTTGTAGTGTATCCTAGAATTTACAAATGGCTGTGGAGACACCCTGTATTTGAAAGGCCACATCTAAACATGTAACCTGTTCTCCTAATCACAACTGCTGTTATCAGTTGGACTCCTCAGTCTGGTTTGTGGTGTGCACTGGTTGTGCTTCCCTCCCAGTATTTCAGTTGGATTGAGACTGCTCCAAGTGTCAGATGTCTTGGAGAGATGGGAATTTGCACCTCTGCTGCCCCTGCCCTGCTGCCTGCTGTGCTGTGCACTTTGTGCAGGCCTGCCTGGCTGTGAGCTGTGTGTGATTCCTCAGCGTGCAGCATTCGGGGGCTGCTCACTGGAGTTGTCAGGAGTCAAGATGAGCAGCAGGGAAGTTGTGCTGGCAGAAGGGACATCCTTGGAATTTGCATGCTACAGAGCAGTCGTGTCTGGACTCTGCTGGATAATCAGGTTAGCTTCCTGGATTTTTCTAATGACTCTCAGTAGCTGTAGTGAGCAGGTGCTTCTGTCCTGTGGGAGGATGCCTTAGGTTTCCCTGAGGTGGAGAATGGCCTCAGTAGTCCCAGCTTTCACATAATGGGTGGATCATGGAGCCTCTTCTGCATGGCCATTAGATCTGCGTGGATGTTTAATCCGTCCCCACAAATACGCCAATGGGAGCAAATGCAACATGTTTTAGTAACAGACTGCTGCAAACAGATCAGACCTGTCCTCTAGTCTCTGCATGAACTCTTCATGGAATATATGGGCAGATTAAAGAACTCTGATCTTCTTTTTTAGATGTTTAATGATCTGGGTTTGACACACCTAAAAGATTAAAAGTGGACTGCAGTTAATTCATCTCCTAAAGACTTAAAGGCGCTGTCTGCTATGGGGATAAAGCTCATCTGTGGTAGAGACAGAAGTTTCTTGGAGGCTGGTTAACATCCATGGCCTGGGATCCCCCCGGGGGAGGGAGGGTGGAGAGAACCACCAGCTGTCTTGCTGCTTCCATATGCAAGGTACATTGCTTTCTCTTCCTTCCATCTCAAAAATAAGAAGCAGTTCTCAATCTGTACATGCACATACACACTTGACTCACATGTGAGTCTTACCCTTCCTTAGCAGACATCGAAGCATTGTGTAAAATTCACATCTCACAGGTCTTGTCCTGCAGCCTCTCCACATGGTTGAGAGATTACTTACTGGAATGAGAGAGCAGAGGATGCAAACCTGAAATGGATGTTGGTGATTGTGGGAAAATCTGCTGAAATTTTGGATTCACAAACTCCTTTCTTGCATGCTGCATAAGCTGTAGTTGTCATTCTAGTGTCCAGCAATGTATTTAGAAACCTCCCTTCCTGGAGTGCTGTTTCCCTTTTGTTCTGTTCCCTGGAGAGGCTCCTGCAGAAGGCACGGTGCAGCCTGTGTGAAGCTGCTTGTTTAACTCTGGGTTTGAGCTGATGGCTGTTTCCTGGGGTGAGCTGTGTTGTGTTTTACTGCAGCCCATGCTCCCAGTCAGCTTGTTCAGCAGTGTGAGGGATCATCCTCTGGACATTTTCAGTGATGGGGTGCCTGGTAAGAGTCTGTCAGCACTGATAGCTCGCTTCACTTCATGTGCCTAAAGGAGAAACATGGTCTGAGGCCATAGGCAGGCTTGGAGCTAACTTGGGATGGTTTTGTCTTTGATTTTACCTCATACTGAAGAATGGGTTTACAAATTAATGGGACTTTCTGTTGCTAAATGAATTGGTTTTGTACATGAGGGGGGGCTTCAGGGTTCACTGAACATCCTTACATGTAGGTGTACTGCCTTTACGTAGAGAAGAGATAGAAAGGATGAAGAAGATAGTTTATTTTGAATCTGTTTAGCATCCTAGAAGAGCCTTTTCTTCATCCATACAAGAAAAATAAAGTTGTAGGGATTTGACGTGGCAAACGTATCTGTTCTTTTTCTTTTGATATTTCGTCTTTGTGTCCTGGGGGACAGGCTCCTGGTATAGGTAAACACCATAATTATCATCTGTAGATCTCAGTTTTGTGTGAAATTGTACATATTGAGTGTGCTGTTTCCTGGGTTTGGAGATGATGATTCAGGATATGTCAAAGAAATAGGCAAGATGTTTAGCTTTCCATAGCTTAGTTATTATCTCTTTTAGAGAATGGTGCTGTACTCCCCAGGCAACTGCATTCACAGCCCATCCACACTGATGTACTTGACGTGTGCTCAGCACTGGGCCTGAATCCCTGATCCTTCTCCAAGTAGCCTGGTCAGCACTAAGAAATAAAATGACTTGTTTCTGTATTGTTTATCACCAAGTAAACAGTGATATGCAAAAGCTGGAGCTAAGGTTGGAAGGCACATTAGTAACTTAAATGTTACAAAGGAAAAACAAAAATAGAAGGGGTGTTGCATTCCAGTAACTTATCCCTAAAGCAGCCACGTGTAAATCCCAGGAACTGACTGAGCTTCAGCCTGAAGGAAAATGAAGCAGTGTTTTGCTTCAGTTGCAGTAGAAGCTTTTAAATGTACTAGCTTGCAGCCTGGAGGGTGTGTATCCTTCCAGTTTGGATTTCTGAGCCATGAACTAGATCACAGAGCTGATCCAGCTTAGAAGGGAAGCATCAAAGATATTTTTCTTTGAGCTGGCTGAGTTCTTTATCTGGACCACAGGCATCTGTGAGGTTGCAGAACTAAGGGGATAAGAGGGGAAAGGGCAGTGAAGTGGTTTATGGCTTGGTGGGGGAAACCTAAAACCCTATTGCTGCCAAGACAATGCATTGTCAAACTATGGCCTCACACATTCCCTGGCACAGAAACACAAGGGTGCAAACTGCCTTAGCTCTGTCCTGCTCTGCAGCTGAGGGGATGCTTTTGGAGTGAGTGTAGACATTACAAACTTGTGCTAGCTGTGGTACCATTCACAAAGAAGCCACAGTGATGTGGGGCTTTGGCAGGATGTACAGCTCCCTTCCCCCTCCAGGATTCTAGGTATTTACTTAGGCAGGCAGGTCTGAGCTGCTGTGGCTTCACTGCTCTTTTAGCAGGATTAGCTGGAGCACAGCTCGCTTGGAATCTTCCCTGCATGCTGCTGTTAAACCTCTCAAGCAGCCATGGCTGTTGTGCTGCTGTGAAAGTATGACACGTGCATTTGAACCATTGTGTGGCTGTGGATTAGATGCAGATAATCTTTCTTTTTACTTAGAAGTTAATTTCTTTTACCCTTCCTGCTTTCACATTAGGTCTATGATTTCATATTTCCAAAGAATGAATGTGGCACCCAGCAGGAAGGGTGTAGGCAACAGGGCAAGGGAGCAGTGTTGCTGTGCTCTCTCTCTGAGTGCCAGTGAATTTGTAACTGTAAATTTGTTAGATTCTTCCTTACCCCCCAGCCAGGTGAAATTTGAAGCAGTGAGGGAGGGAAGCAGTTTAGAAGAGCAGAGGCACAAGGTCACAGAGGAAAGGAATATTATATTTGAGAAAAACAAAAAACAAAAACANGAGAGGATGGAAGCAGTAACTGAGGAGGGAAATGCTAGAACAGACTCATATAAGCTGAAGCAAAACAAGGCCAGGCTGTTGCTGTCAGAACCAGAAGTGGAAGTCAATGCTTGAGTGGTTTTTTGCAGAATGGGTGAATTAATGATGAGCCTTTGTAGCCCCAGGCGGTTCTCAGCCTGTTGTGCTGGTGCAGGAGAGTGGTACTGTAAGAGAATGTCAGAGGGCCAGGGGTAGAAATAGCTCCTGTTGTGTGCTGAGAGGGCTCAGTTCTGTAAGTCATAGCTGCTGCTCTTCTCTATGGGATGAGATCTCCTTCAGGTTACCCAAAGAGGAGGAGAAAGGGCTGTGCCTGGTGGTGAGATGAGAAGCAGAGCACATGTGGAGCCGTGTCCTGGGTGTCTCTCTCAGGTGCTCTCTCAACACACTGTGTTGGAGCCCATCAACCTTGTTTGCCTGCCCTTTTTCTTGTCAGCAGTTATCTGTTGTTGCTGTGGTTCATCTTCCTCTGGCCTTGATGGCAAAATTATTGATAGTAACTCTGAGCCTGGTTGGCCCTAAAATGAGAATAAGAACCCTCTTAATGCTCACCTTAACAGAGACACTGGCTAAGAAACCAAGTGCTCTTGCTTGAGCCATGTGCCGTCTCCGCTTGCCATCGAGCGTAGCAGCACCAGAGCAGCTGGAAATGTCAGAGCAGGTGAGCTCCTGGCTCTGATCTCTTTGCTCTGGTCCTTTGCTCCCAGGTGGAGGCTGAGCAGCCTGTGAGCATTGTGCTGGGCTGAGGAGACGTGAATAACCCAGTTTCCCTGGCAACAGCGGGCTCTTTCATCACAGAGACACAAGGCTACCTCTGTTCCTGGTGCTCAGGCTTGCGTAGTGTATCTGGCTATGGCAGTACTTTGCTTTTCTTGGAAAAAATGGCAAATAAAAGCAAGAAGGTCTTTCTGCCTTTGAGATAATTAAAATCTCCATAGGTAGATTTCAGTGCTGCATTCAGCAATAATAGAAAGAAGAAGGATTATAACTACTTCTAAGCTTTTTAATGTGTGAAGGATCCCTGGAGGATACAGAAATAAAGTTTTAAATTCTGTGTGGGGCTTTATGAACAGATCTCATAGCAGTCTGTGACACTGATAGATTTGCAAGATGACTTATTTTCTTTTTTATGGCTAGGGAGACAGTGATTCAAAGGTAGACTGAATCTTGTTGCAAAGCTAGGAATAAATATCCCTCTGAGCTGATCCTCCACCTGGCATTTCCTCCAGTTTCAGGTAAAGGTTTTCCTGTGCAGCAGGAGACAGAACACATTATGGGAGGTAGAAGTGTGAAGCTGTTTTTTAGCTGGAGAAAGTGAGGAAAGTGGAAATACTGCAATTCACTGCTAATGTATTTTAGTCTGCATTTACTCCCCCACTAACAAAAGTGGAGCAAACTATTCGTTTTGAGTGAGCACTGGGAGTGAAAAAAATATTCCTGCCTTAATTTCCACACAGCGACTCGGTCTTGTTACCGCAGGAGTGCGGAGAAGTGGGTTTGGATAAGAATAGTTTGAAGAAACTTCTGCAGGAAAAAGGAACTCTTCTTGAGTGGGCTTGAGGCCAGCAGAAGTGCCCAGTACTGATGTTCCTCCTTGGATAACAGCCATGTTCAATTGTCAGTGATGTATCACAGGTTTCTTGGGTTAGAAAGTTCCTGTTTTCAGCAACTCCCATTCAAGCCACTGTTTAGCAAATCAACTTAGATGGTGTTTTCTGCATGGTTGTGGGCTCTGGAAACCTCTAACACCTAGACCAAAGTTCCTTCCAGAGAACAGATACCACCTTCCCTCTTGTTGCTGTCATTGTGCAAAGTCTAACAAGTCTTTTGAGGAACTCTGAGAGCTTGAGCACAAGGTAATAATTCGAGCAGGTGGGTGACATAAAACTCACTGAGTTTGTTAAAATAATGTTGCCACAGTCCTTCAGCAGCCTCAAGGCCTTGTACCAGGCTGTTACTTAGCTGGGTGGTATTTGGTACAAGCTGAGACAGAGGCTCACATCTACAGTGAGTTTATTGTTGGGTTTTCAGTATATTGTTTGTGTAAATTCCCCAGACCAGCTCTCCCTCCTGAAAAAGCCACATAGATCAAGTTTTATTCTGTTCCACATAAAGTTCACATCTTTTACTGAAATGAGTCATGCTTTAACTGAGTTTACTGTGAGGGAGGAAAGTGGGCTTTAAAATGTTACTCCTCCACCCTGCCTTAGTGATGTATAACAGGATTATTAGTATGCTTGGCAGCAGCTGCTTATTATATTAACAGAACCTGGATATTTGTGAAAACAAGAAATCGCTTCTACTTGTGCTCAAATGTAACTGTTTTTCCTTTTTTGATGGTTTTATCTTCCATAAGGCTCACTGGCTTCTGTAAAGGCAGATCTAGCTTATCTCCTTGGGGTTATTTTTCAGTTTGGGGAGAAGGGTGGCATTCTGTGACTTGTAGCTGAAAGAGGAGGAACAGCTCTGCCATTTTGTGGACAGTGACCCGTGCATGGCTGTTACTGTCACACACAGGACACTGCTGGGCATTGCCAGGTGAAGGTGCTTCACAGGCCCGTGGAGATCGTGGTGCAGTGTCACTGGGTAGACACCAAATTTGGCTCCTCTGTGTATATTTCTTTGTGCAGAGAGATGAAAAGCCTTTTAGCTTATGGCAGAAGGAGCTGCTCAGTGTGTGTCCTTGTTACAGATTCTTGCAGGAGCAGTTTCTGTATACAGCAACTAAATCTGCCATAGCCAGTTTTGCCACTCATTTTTCCTGCAGAAGTTCATGGCTGTCTCATGCAGTAATGGTTAGCTTGACTCCTCATACCAGCATCCTTTTCTGCTTGTGTTTTGGATGTGTTATTTTAGGGCTTTTTGGGGGAGGGGAGACAGGATGTATAGAAGGGAACAGTGTGGTGGTTTGTTTATTTGTTTAAGGGGTTAAGCTCAAAATAGGAGGAGGGGCAGTCAACAGAAGAGGACCTTTTAGGATTTTATTTTTGTCAGTAGGTTGGTTCACTTGACATGTAGGATCTTTCTTTCCTATTCTTCTTGTTGCTGAGAGGTATGGAGAGGGTTACAGTTCTCCCCTGAGTTACGTGTTACCTATCTTGCCTAAACTGGCAAGGGCATCATCTGCTCTTGACTGGCAGAAAACCCAGAGTCTGTTACCCAGTAGCTTCCTAAACCCAGACTGGTAACTTATATGGAGCCGGCAAAAGCATTTATTTTGGTGCTAATGCTTTTCAAGGAAGATGTGAGGGAAAAAGCTGTAATTAAATGACCAGTAATGCAAGAAAGGACTTTGCCTTTTAGGACTTAGAATAAGTGAAATGAACTTTTGGTGACAACATGAATTGAATTATATTTACTCCTCTCCTTGATGTGTGTTTGACTTTGGGTTTCCTGACGACTGACCCCAGCAGCTGGGGGGCCGTGTCCGTGGTGCCCAGCCCGTGCCCTGCCTGTGCAGGCTGAGCAGAGCCCGTGCTGTGTTTTGCAGATGCCCCGTTCGGGGGGACCCCGCCCGGCTACGCGTACGATGCTGACCGCGCCGAGGAGCAGAGGCGGCACCATGACATGATGCCCTACATCGACGACTCGCCGTCCTCCTCGCCGCACCTCAGCTCCAAGAGCCGCGGCAGCCGCGACACGCTGTCCTCGGGCTCCCTGGAATCCACCAAATCAGTGAGTGCTTCCCTGCCTCCCTGCTCCCAGCAAAGCCTTGCAGGATTGCCAGGGGTGGTTGGGCTTAGTGGGGGACAGACGGGGACTGCCAGTGCTGTGGGACATCAGCCGACAGGATACAGCAGTGCCTGGTGTTGTACATTGTACATTTTGGCTGATGCTAGGCCTGAACTTCAGGGCTCAGTGTCGTGTATATGATTTTTGAGCCCTTTGTGCATTTTAGTGGAGAGAATTGGTGACTAACTGCAGTTGAGAGGGTCTCTAAATAGCAGATATTTTGCAAAGGAGGCTGTGGAACAAAATACATTCATACGTCTCCGCATGTGAGTTGTCATTGCCTTTCACAAGGAAAATACAAGTTATTTTCAGGTAGGTTAAGTGTTTTGATCAAGCATCTGGAAGACCTATTTCCTTCACCCTGTGAAAATGGAACAAAAAGAATTAAAAGTGCCAGCTCTGAAATGGTGACTTTGGCTGGGAGATGGCCACTACTTGTAATGGATTTGACTATTCACTAAGTAGCTGTCTATATCATCAATTATCATAGATTAAAAATACAGAAGGGGCTGCCTTGCCTGACCTGTGCCTTAACATGGCCCTTCAGTCTACCTTGCTTTGGTTTTGCTTCAGGTACAGTAGCATGGCTATAGCTTGGAACTTCAGGAAAATTTCTATTTTTGGTTTTACAATATTCTTGGTAGGGGGTCACCTGCCTGCCTTGGTGAAGAACTCTTGGCTCTGCTGTCTTTACAGTCCAAAATGTCTTTGTTTCAACTTGGATTAGTCTCTTTGACTTTCAACCTTTTGTTTCTTTTTATCCTTTTGCAATAGATTGCAGAGCACTTGAGTCCCAAGTTGCTGTTTTCCTGAATATTTTTGTCATTTTCAAACTTTTGGGTTCCCCAAATCATTGAAAAAATTGTTCAATAGCACAAAGACAACTGTCACTTCCCTCCTACAGTACTTCAAAGAAAATGTGCCAAACAATCTTGAATTCTCACATTGTAAATGACACCTTGAAATCTCTCATCCAAGTGTTTTAACTTGTGTTGCCTTTATATTGTTCTTTCCTGTTAATTAAGATATCATGGAAGATAATTGTGGATATTTTAGACATATCAGTGTACATGTAAATCAACACCATCACCGTTATCAGGCAGTTTTATTTATCTTGCATCAAAAGGCAAGTCTGAGAAGTGCCACCAACCATCATTATACACATCCTTCTGCTCTCTTTGGTTACTGTCACAGCTATGCTTACTTCTTCCAGGATGAATTCTGGGCTAAGGATCCTTCCTGATACAGTGCCCTTCTTCTTTCTCATTTATAAAATTCATTGTCAAGCTCTTTTAAAGCATTATCAAGTAGATATATTGTTGGTGTTTGCTTAATTTTATTTGACTGTAAAGTGTAGAATCTAGTTAGCTGCTTATGCTTTAGTGAATTCATTCTGAGATGCTTTCTTATCTCTCAAGATGAGAATTCTTGTGATATGTAAGAGGCTTTTGAGTGAAGAAATCATCATTAGTAAATTCAAAAAGCTCCAAAACCATTTTAATATTGGCTAGAGATTTTCAGGTTGTGTTTCTCATGATGAAGGAAAAAACACTGTGTGACTACACATGGCTGAGAATTATCTTCAAAGAACCAGTTATGACAGTGCCTGTGACTGGAGGCCTGGAGGAGACTGCCTAATAGTTAATCTTTTTCTTTATTTATTTGAATATTGCCTCATAAGCATTTAAGGCTGCTCCTTCAAAAATAATTTTTAACATAAATTGCTGCTTTCTTTTCTCTGACTATAAAAAGATGTTTCATGGCTTCCAAAAGAAAGAGGTGTCCTGATACAGATTGGACTTCTAATCATGAACCTCAGCAGCTTCACTTGATCCTGTCTGTAATCAGTCCACAGATGACAATCCCTGGACAGTCCATGACAAGCAGAAAGAGACTAATTTATATCCAGGTATTTCCCAAGCAAGTTAAACTTTCAGTCATCATGAGCTGTGAGATGGCTTTTGCTGAGCTATGTTTTCAGCTATAGTGGAAAAAACATCATTAACAAAATTAAGTGTCAAACACACTGCTGAGCCAAACATAACATGTGTTGGACCAGAAATACCAGCACATATGTCTCTTCCATTTTCTTTTGTACTAAACTTGATTAGCAGAAATCATGTTTTGTTTAGTTGTGTTTGCTTTTAAAGTTATCTTGCCCTTTTACTTTTAACTGAGGTGCCTGCAGTTACTTCTGAAAATTTCAGATTATTTTTGTGACCAGAGTCTGGAAGTGAGGTGAACTGCATGCAGCAACACAATGCATGCACTGCATACATAATGGCAAAACATTAAGATTGTAAAGTCATTAGAAGTTAAGAACTCTTGAATCATTGTGATAACTTTGGATTACTCCATTGTCCCATCTTTCCTGTGGGCTCCTGCACTGTGCAGTGGATAGAGTGAATGATACTCACTGGATTCAGTATTTCATTTCCAGAGCTGCACCTTATTTTCATCTCTAGAGTGTGCACCTTATTTACAGGACACTGCAAACTCCAGTCTGGGTAGAAAAGTATTCATTTCCATGAAGTCCAGATACAGCTGGAGTGCCACACAGGGCTTAATTGTCCTTGCAGTGTTCCTGTGAGATAAGAGGATGGTGTGTTCACTAACCACAGGCAATCAGGGCAGACAGGTTATGGGAGAAGCATCTGCTAATTTTGGGTGCTTAATGTGAGATGCAGAATGTTCTGCAAAACCAGGTTCTGACTTTTAACACAGCTTTCTTCACATTAAAGTAAAATTCCTTTAATTTCACTTTGCAACCAGGAGTTAACAGCACTCCAGTCAGAGACCTAGAAAATGGAAAATGTAACAAACAATGATATTCAATTTTTTAATAAATATTAATCTAAGTAATTCACTTATCATCACACAGGCACTGCAGCTTTTTGCTGTGATGTTTATCTGCTTTACCTATGAGACCTCTTGGGGGCTGCATTTTTGCTATCTGAATATTGAGGGCATTTTGCTTTGACTTTTTTTATTGCTTGCTCTGCTGGGCTTTGTATTTTTCTGCCAGGTGTTTGACTGAGTTCTTCCACCTCCCTAGAGCAGCTATAGCCCATGCTTGGGTAGCACATCAGGGTTCACCTGCTCTGTCCAGCCACCATGGAGAAAGTGCAGAGTGCCAAAAGCAAAAAGCAGTGTCTCTTGCTAGAAGAGAATGAAGCTCAGGGAACAGCTTCCTGCTGTTCCCTCAGTGTGTAGGGTGACCAACTCCCAGCACATTCTATTCCAAGAACTGAGGGTTGCCCCTGACTTCCAGAGGTTTGTGGTGTTTACACTTTGTCACCTGGGCAGTGTTTTCTACTCCCTCCTACCACCTGTGTCTCCTGAGCAGATGAGGAGATGCTGCCTGCTCTGCCTCCAAACTGTGCCACTCCAGCCACAGCTGGGACATTCCCATTCCACCTGTTCCCTGCCCCCTGCACAAACTGTTGCTGTGCAAGGAGGAGGATGAGGCTGCACTGGCATTAGTTTTGTCTGTGACCCAGACGGGGGCAACCAACACAGATGTCTGTAGTGTGGATCTGAGCAGCCCTTGACTTGTCATTTATGTGGAAAGGAGGCCTTAACAAATGTTTGTAGGGTCTGACTCAACTTGCTCCATTTCTTCTGGCTCTTCTAGGATCTCAGGCTGGGCTGCTGATGCATGTCCTGCCATAAAACCAGTGCTTTTGCCAAACTGCTCTGAAGCAAGCCTACAGGGACAATGGAAAAAGGAGAAATAGGTTC
This sequence comes from Ploceus nigricollis, assembly GCA_013399945.1. Classification (NCBI taxonomy): domain Eukaryota; kingdom Metazoa; phylum Chordata; class Aves; order Passeriformes; family Ploceidae; genus Ploceus; species Ploceus nigricollis. The sequence goes on from VXBC01011185.1 coordinate 302,561, forward strand.
CACTAATGCTTAAGTTGTTTGTTTATTTAACTTGAGAAGAGATTTAATTTTCCCAAACTGTCCTTTCTGTAACAGCTGAACTGTTATGATTGAACTTCACAGAAATTCTGGAAACCTCTCGTGGAAAATGTCAGCCCAAATGTTTGCCAAATAAGACAGTGCTGGTAGCTTCAGAAGGTGTCAGACTGTTGGTAAAAAATAGTGCTAATTTACTCCCAGAAAGAGAGAGAATGTGTCTGTCTTTCCCATACAGTGAAGGTGAAGAGCAGAGAAAATACCTGGATTAAGTTTGAGGAGGACAGAGGGAGGGCTTGCTGCAGTATTCTTAGGCCACAGGAAGGTGTAGGAACAGCTGGAAAATCAGTGACTGGCACTCTGCAGGAGAAAAGAGTTACTGCCAGGAGTTTTGGAGTGGTAGCTTGCAGCCTGGAGGCTAAAGAGGGCTGGGAAAAGGGGGAAGCCTCACTCACTGTCATCCTGGTGCTGCTCCTCATATGAGGAGAGGTTGCAGCCCTGGGAAGTGCAGAAATAGGAAAGGCCTTTGAGGATGCTCCCCAGCAGAAGAGGCTCAGGGACGTGCGGGGCTCTGTGGAGGTGGGTGCAGGGCAGGCAGTGGAAAAGCAAAGCTCATTCCACTGCCCCAGGAAATGAGCAGAGTCCCTTCTCAGGAATTTAGAAGATGAGTTTTTGACAAAACAGATCTTTCCAATTCTTGCATATATCAAAGCAAGGGAGGCAGGAGTGCTAAAGCTGAGTGACTGCTTCCTACTGTCTGTTCTGTTTGAAGAAAAAGTTGGCTGGTACTTACAGACTTTCAGGTAGACTTTTTCTTTCCTTTTCTGCTGTGCATCCATGGTTGGGGCAGCATTGGCAGCCACTGCCTGTCCTCAGATCAGATCCCTTTGTTCCTGTTGTCTGCCAGCTCAGCAAGAGCAGGGCTGTGGCAGAGCAGGTTGTGGATTTTGCTCCTAGCTTGGTCCCAAGGGGATGCAGAGAAGCTGACCTCTGAAGCTACAGCAGCAAATGGGATTACTGCTCCTCTTCGTACTACTCTTGCTAGCTTGTCCTTCCCCCTCCAGCATTTCCTAATCATTCTCCTTTCTTCCTCTCAGTATTTGAATTGGTTTGTTTGTTTTGTTTTACTGTCACTTTCCCCTCACCACCCCAACAGATGAAGCTTTTCCTTTTTATTCTCCGGTTCTTTGCTCCTTAAGAGCTCTGCCTGGACGTACAGTCCTTCCTGAGGAGAGCTGGCACACCAGTACCGATATCATAAATAATGTTGGCTCCTCTCCCTGCTGCTTCCCCTCCCCACATGGAGCATGATTGGCTTGATTACAGAATTTGCCCTATTTAAGATCATCAGGACAATGAGACACCTCCAGCAGAAGCTTTCAAACACATTTACACTTTAAAAACTGAACGGAATGTTTTTCTCCTTTGTAAGCTGTCAGCTTCTGTATGAGATTGTGAGCTGTTCTTATGGGAAACCTTGCTTTTGAACACATTCATTGCATGGTGTATGAACAGCCTGTACCAAAGGAAGAGTTAAAGTGCCTGTTATACACCCACTTTGAATCCCTGATTCTCTTTAAAGAGCTGTGTCAGCAGCAACCTCTTTGCAAAATCTTACATATTGTGGTTTCTAAATTCTTAACCTGTGCTCTTCTAACATTTGCAAGAAAACAATTATTGCTGTTGATTTAAACAAGAACCAGGAAGCCCTGATTCTTTAACCAGAGTCAGGAAGAGCTGAATCTGTCTAAACCTTGGAGCTGGTGAATGTCAGCCTCGCAGTAATTGAACACAGCACACGATGCCAACCTGGTTAGTAAACTAAAGTACTTAGGCTGACAAGCTGTAAACACATTGAACCCAGCCATGGCTCGGGGCCAGCATGTGCTCTCTGATATCTCCAGAGCTTCCAACCCCTCTCACTGGCCGTGGTTCAGGTTGCAAGATTGCACTGTGACTCAATCTTTTGGTTTTTAAGGCTTTGGAATAGCAAAAAGCACCACCCAGTTGAGAAGAGAGGAGAACATCGGGATCTTACAGGCATGAGATACCTGTGTAATTTCCTGTAGCCTGCTTTCTACCTTCCTTATTGTTTTGGTGTTTTTTTAAACGTAGTTCATGAGGAGTGGAAGCAAAGCACTGATGTCTTGTTTGTTCAGATCTGGCTGGGTGCTTGGTCCTCAGAGCTCCCACGGCAGGGAGACAGGAATGCTCTGACTGCTGCCCTGGTACAGTCCTGTAGGATTTATTCTGAAACACGTGGGCAGAGAGGTCGCCAAAAGATGGGAGGGCAGTGGAGAAAGGCTAGACGTGGATGCTGGCATCAAAGAGGCAGGGACAGTCAGAGCATGAAATACCAGTCAGACTTGTACAAGTGGAAAACAGGCTAACCAAGCTGGGTAGGAAGCATGGGATGGACTGCTGACCACCTGGCACTCCCTGCTGAGTGGTTAGAGTTTGCCAATACAGGCTGCTCCCACTTCCTGCTGGGAACATCCCGTCTGCACTTTGGTAATAGGTGTATTTCCCCCATCCTCTGTGGTCTGGTAGATGTGGTACCAGCTCCTCCACTTGCCACAAGCAGCTCAAAGATTTCAGACTGCTCCCTTCTTGCCAGGGTAGGGGAAAGGAGTCCTCAGCCTTGGCAGGTCTCCCTGTACTGGTGGGGAGCTTGATACTGATGCCCAGGATGTTCCCTCTTAACTATCCTGGCTGGAGTGCAGGAACAGAGGGGCAGCGAGGCTGTTGGAGTCAGGTTGCTCTTTGTTTCCCTTCTGTGCCAGACACAGGCAAAGCAGAAATGCCCTTGGCCCAGAGTGCAGCACAGCTTGGCTGCTGCATGGGCAGGGTGGGAGGACAGTCCTACAGTCTCTGCCTGCTCACTGCTGTCCTGTTCTGGGTGAGCAGGTGAGCCTGCTCCCAGGTCTGTAAGTGAGGAGTGTTGTAATACCAAATAATAAACTTACTCTTCTTCCTCCTGATTTTGGCACCAAGTGAATTTCTGAGTCTTGGAGTACATTTCATAACAAGTGTGGCTTAAAAGGACCCTGAGGCTGAAGGAGCACAGGGGCTGTTTTCCAGATGTTCACCGTGCTCCACGCAGCCCCAGCTGACACTGTGAGCAAAGGCCTCCCTCGGCAGGAGCTCTTGTCAGGACACAGCTCCCGGGAGGGAACAGGAGCAGCACACAATGCACAGAGCAGCTCCCTGGTGCTGCATTGATCCCTGACACAGCAGGAGCAGGGGATCATCTTTTCACACTGGAGGAAGCTGTATGTAAATCTGAGGTACTGCATTGGAGATCTTGTAATGTGCCCTGTGATTGTTGGAACAACTCCCCTGAGGGTTTCTTGAGCAATTGCTGTGCAGAGCATAAAGCAGCCAGCCCCTGCCCTGTGTCCTGGCTGCCTGTGGCCGAGGCTGCACTTCTGCAAGCATCACACTTGGAAAAATGCCCCTATTAACAAAGGGTTAGGACAAATCCCTGGACTTTGCACAGTGCCCTAGTGGTAATGGCCAGGAAGGAAGGCCTGCAGTGTGTCCTGGGAGATGTTTGTCTCTCTGAAAGCGCATCTCTTTTAAAGGGAGGAAATTAACATTCCGGCAGAAAATGCCGTCTCCGTCAGCTGACGGTGCCCAGCAAGAGCTGGCTCGTAAATTAAAGCTTTTCCTTGTGAAGAGGAAACTGTTCTCAGTGCTATAAGGAAAACTGTTGTGCCACTGTCGTGATGGGGAAGTTTAAGTCATTTAAATAACTTGTCATTGTGTGCTGCTCATTACAGATGTTACAAACATACCCAGCTGGTTTTTAAATCCTCACCTCCTCCAAGAGAACCTGGTAAAGATAATTATAGTGCTGTGTCAATATTGACCAGTTACCTCATCCTCAGCAGTGCAGACTTTGGAGCACTGTTAGTTTTTCTCAATGCTTCTTTGTGTAGCTGCACTTTTTCTTTTGTAAGTGTTGTAAGAAATCTTTGGAAACCAAGAGCAATTGTGTTTTTCTTGCACTGGGGCTGCCACATCCCTTCCTCTTTGGATGAAGGCAATCTTTGTTAACCATCTTGGGGCTGCCTGTCTTGATTACGTGTGTGTACCATGCCTTACAAAATGGTCCATGAGCTGGGCATCCAGGCACTCCTGGTACAGAGACCATAAGGAATGGTCACAGCCTTGTTGAACATTTCTATGCCAGTCACACGGGTGCTCCATGGATGCACAGTCTGGTGCAGTGTTCATTTTACCATGTAGTTTGTCACTTGTGTTTTTCTGAAGTCTTCTGAACACTGACTGGTGAATTGCAAATTTCTGCCTTCTCTGAGATGCCCTTTCAAGATTTTAAAAGGCACTGTGGTTCTTACTGAATGTCACTGAAGGGTGGGATGCAAAGAGAAGTTCTTCTTTCCATGTAGTACCTAATGTGTGTGTAAATCTTACTCATATCCTTAGAACAGCTTCTGTCTGCCACTTTTATTTAAGAGGTGGTGGTGGTATTTGACACCTTGCAAAATTTTTATGGAGTAGTTGCTGCAAGACTTTTAGGCTAGAATATAGCTTGTGAAATTTAATGAAACTGTTCAAAAATCAGGATGGTTATTGATGAGACAGAATCCAGGAATATCTGGGAGCGTGAGGATCTGTTTCTTTCTTTGTGTTGTGCGTAGGCTCAAAGGCACACTCAGGATGTGATAGTTCCTGCAAACTGAACCTCTAGCCCAGGTACCTCATCTGTACATCTGCAGAGGACTCTAAACTAAGTGGAACTTTTTTGGGGGTAGCTGTAGGGTTGTATATTCAGTCACTGGAGCAGAGTGTACCGCTCTGCTTCCTGATCCTCCCACTGTGAAATCAAAAGCTGAAGATTCCTCTGGATATTAAGAGTAGGATGGAACCCCAAAAAACCCACCCAAATCCCTTGAAAAGCATATACCCTTTCAGAGCCAACTTCTGACTCTATTCTTAGAGACTTTTAACAACATAAAAAGGCTGCAGGAGTCTAAAATGCTATTTCTGTGAATGACAGAAATAAAAATAACTGGGAATAGGACTCTGTAAAAGGGGGGTGTTTCTCATTATTTATAACCTCTATTGCTTGATCAGATTTTTCTGGAGTTTTTGGAAACACTCAGTTTCACTTTATCAGGTTAAATGCTTTTTCAGGTAATAGTTTTGAGAGGAAGGATAATTGAAATTCAACAGAAGGGATTACTGCTTCTGTTAACACTTCATGCTAGTCTTCCCCATTAGCCCTTGAACATAGTTATGTGGGGTGTTTTCCCCATCTCTTTCTTCAGTTGCTTTGGTTAAGAACTCCTTCATGGAATCCCAATAAGAAAATCAGCATGTGTATTCCAAGCCATGCTGATTATTCCATCCTCTCACTAAAAATAGACACTGTGCTAGCTGGCACTGAAAAATAATTCAGGGAATAGTAGAGAGTGGGAGGAAGAACAGCCCTGTGGAGCCAGGTCAGGCTGTGACCGTGGTGTGTTCACGCACACCTGGGGAGGTGCAGAGGAGTGATCCTGTCTGCTCACAGAAACACAGCTTTGGAGAGCTCCTCTGGAGGGAGGGAGGGCGTTGCACAGAACGAGGGCCCTAACATCTGTTTAGGAGGATGAATTCTGAATTTTAAAGTTCCCTGTTTTGAATTTTGTGAAGATGTCTGGGCACCTAATTGAGACACCACAGTTGGATGACTAAAGCTGAAAACTGTAAATAATCTAAATAGTATCAGTTGCTGGTAAATAAAAATTTCTTTAATGTTTAATGTTTGCATATTTCTAGAAACAAGATGCTGAGCACAAGTGGATGTTTTTATTCTGAAAGTAAATTGAAAAAACAAGTGTGCTCTGGTCAACTGAATGGTCTTTTACTCTCTATCCTCATTCTTGGGGTTTTTTCTTATTCTCCCTGCAACTTGCTCTTTATTTTTTTAATTATTTTTTTCTCCTAAACAACTTATTTGTAGAGTGAGCCAGACCTGGAGAAAGGCCTGGAGATGAGAAAATGGGTCCTGTCAGGAATCCTAGCCAGTGAGGAAACCTACCTGAGCCACCTGGAGGCCCTGCTGCTGGTAAGGCTGGGGACAGATGCCAGTTCAAACACTGAACTGAATTTTCACTGCTGCTTCTATCCGTAGTTTCCCTGAACTTCACATACCATGGGTTACAAGTTGCTGGGTGCAAAAGGTACCTGCTACTCGTCCAGTAGAGAGACTTAAAAGAAGGACTGGATGTAGCAGAGTTTGGGAGTTGTTAATGTGGCAGTATCCAGGAGCTCTCTTTAAGTATACTGTGCTAATTATTACACATCGCTGTACAGTTGGACAGAGATTAGGGAAATGGAGTGCAAAGGGATTTTAATTGCAGCATTAATATCCAGGGAAAATCCACCTACCAGGGGTGGCTGATCCTCATGAGACAACTTGTTCATGTCTAGCTTTTAGGAGTTGTGTGAATGCAAATCTCACTTTTTATTAGGATGAAAAATATGGAGGGATGTGTTGCAGTGTGGCAAAGATGAATGTTCATGGTTTGCATGGTAATTATTTCCTTGTTTCCTCATTTCAGCCTATGAAGCCTTTGAAGGCTGCTGCCACCACCTCCCAGCCTGTGCTGACCAGTCAGCAGATTGAGACAATATTCTTCAAAGTGCCTGAGCTCTATGAGATCCACAAAGAATTCTATGATGGGCTCTTTCCCCGAGTGCAGCAGTGGAGTCACCAGCAACGTGTCGGGGACCTCTTCCAAAAGCTGGTGAGTCAGCTGCCATCACCAAAGATGCCCCTCACCCATCTCACAGGAGCTGGAGGTGCCCTTTGGTGGCTGCAGAGACCAAAGGGATCAGAGTCTGTGGCTGGAATAGATGAGAGGTTTCTCACCTCCTCACTTTGCCACTGCAGTGGAGGCCCTACAGCAAAAGTGGCTCTTTCATTGTATTTAATTAAAGACTGCAGCAAGCTGTGGTGGTAAAATAAATACAGTTTCACATAAATGTTGAATCTCCAGGGTTTCTGCCGAATCCTCAAAGCATTTCCTTTCGATGGGGATGGGAGAGTGGCAGTATTACAAAGTGAACTTCTTAACACCAGCAGTGAAGCATTCCTCATTACTGTTGAACTCCCCCACACATCCTTCCCCCTCTGTCTGGTGCTTTGCTCTTCCTGGTGCTGATTTATGGTCATCACCACTGGCTTTGCTTTTCTGCCACTATCCTGGCCTTTCTGTTCCCCTTGCTGTTATGCTGATGCAGTCAACCTGCAGCTGAGAATCCTCCAAGCAACCTCAACAAAATTCTCTGAGTGCAGAAAAGGACAAAGACATATACAGCATATTCCTGAGGCTGAATTAAAATTGCTGAGTTTCTGAGCCAGATGACAAATTGTTTGCATTCTAGGAGGTTTTTTTGGCCCCTTTAGCCTCTCCCCTAGCATGTGCAGAGAGCAAAGGATTAAAGGAGCTGTTTTTTCCTTTTTAGAAAAGAAAAGAAGCTCTGCATTCCTGAGGTGCCTCTGGTTCTCAGGGTAGGAGTGACATTCCAGTGAGGGGTTTATTGGCTGGGGAGTGTGCTTTACCAGGGTCGATCAATTGTTAGCAGCTGTGTAGCCCAGCATCAGCCCCATCCCCTATGGAGCAGGGGGAGCTGGCCTGGAAGATGATGTTTTCTGTACATGCCAGCAGCTCAAGATGAAAATACAGGAATCTGCTTTTCACTGCCAGCATGTTTTAGCCAGGAGGGGTCAAGTTGGTGCCTTGGTGAATAGTTCATGGTATGCAATTTGAGCAGCTGGTTTGAGAGGACAAACCCAGCTGCTGCTGGGTGCTGAAGCAGACACAGAAGGCTGCTGGAAGTGGCAGCCTCCCAAGCTGCCCTGGACGTGTGGTGCAGCAATGGGAATAGCACTAATTGGAGAAGACCTGAACCTATTCCTTGGCAGGGCTGTCCAGCAACCCTCTACTCACTGCACACCTACTCAGGCTTTTGTTTCAGACCATTTCTTGTTGCAGGTTGATCTCAGGTGCAAAAGTTCAGCCTTTCCTCTGCTCTTGTGATTTTTCTGCATTTGTGACAGAATTGTTGATTTTGTTGGATTAGCACTGGAAACAAAGGAACAAATTGCCCTAGTGCAGGAGGCTTTGAGCTGGCATAGCAGTTTTAGTTTCGGATGGTTTGGTACAGCAGTGCTGGGAATTGCAAACTCTTTGTTGGATGAGATAAAGCTAATAATTCTTGGCAGGCACTGGGAAGCAACTAGATGAGAGAGACAGCAAGAACATCAGGCTTTATAAGGCATCTACACTGGATGTACATCAAATCTTTTGGAGCAGACTGTTTACTCGTGGTCATGTCATGCAGTCTGATGATAAACACTGAAATATCCAGATGTCCCTGGGGACATTCATTTTCTGTACTCTCACGCAAAAAACAGCACCGTAGATTGAAGTCACAGATAGTGGATGCAAAGAGTTTTAGAATTCTGTGTGTTCTGGCACAAAGTATGATCTATTTGCAACATCAAATTGACTGTTATTACACCTTCTCCTGTTGAGAAAAAGAAAAGATGCCAGGCGTGTGGGAGTGAAATACGCTTCTCATTTTTGGAGAATATATTGTACATATTTTTTTATAGCTAGAAAGGAAACTCTTTAGAGCTCTTTTTAGAAATTAAGATATATTTAGCAAACATCCTCACTGATAGGCCTCAGAAACAAAAGATGTCCAAAAGCCAGCCATTTCTACCAACTCTTGTTTCATTTTCAGTGGGTTCTTTTTAATTGAAAAAAAAATTAAACCAGCACATAAACGGTGTGTGAGCATTATTGCTTTTATTGGAAGCTCAGTTTTTAATGAAAAAGATGTCTTTGTGATGACACATTCAGAGGAGGAAAATGAAAGCTTAGAAAGACTGTTCAGGAGTAGCAGGAAATGAAAGAACTGCATGGGAATGGACAAACTTTAAAGCTCTGCCATGTTAGCTGGCATCATCCAAATCTGAATGGCATAAGCCCTGCAAATGGTCAGTAATTCTGACAGCAATGTCTTTACAGGATTGTGCCTCAGTGGCAAATACAGGTTTCATTGTCTCCATGCTGCTGGGGTCATCCCTGGTATGAGTGAGCACAGTTTTCTTCAGCTTCAGTCATAACTGTGTAATTTTGTATAAGGGTTGAGATTGGTTTCTAGTTTTTCAGTAAAATGCCATCTAGGAAATAGCTCGCTGTTTCTCAGCCCTGTTAACAGAGTTTGTGCAGGGAATGTTGTCTTGAGAGTGGCTTTTTCTCTTCCATTACCTCTGGCACAAAGCTCCACAGAGAATGGGGAGCACAATGGTTATGAGAGAGCAGGAGAGGGAAGGAGCAGTGGGGAAGTTCCCTGCTCTGCCTCTTGCACATCTGGGGCAGCAGTGCTGAGGTGAGTGCAGCCCCCTGGCAATGTCCCTTGGCTGCTGCCCGGCACTGCGGGCTCAGGCTGCCGAGGTGTGCCCAGCCCAGCCTGGCAGCTCTGCAGCACAAAGCCAGCTCTGCACTCCAGACAAGCTTGGAGGCTACCCAGGGATTTCCCGTGCTGGATCTTGTGTTCTCTGGCATGAATATGGCTGAAGCTCCTAAGTCAGCAAACGAGATCAGTGCTAAGACTCTGTGATAATAATGACTTACTGTTGCACTCTGAGGCCTGTTCCATCCTCTTCTGGACCAATTCCATATTCCTTCTGCTGGAAAAACTGCCATTTTCTGTCACCTAGTGCCCCAGTCACTGCCATCCAAACAGATTGTGCTTTCTTCTGTATTTTCAGCACTCTGCTGCCCTTACAATAATGCTCACTAAGGCAGATATGGGTAATATCTGGGTTTGATTTAGTATATCCATCAAGCAAAGGCCAACAAGTAGCTTACTGGGGTCACATTTGTGCTGTTGGGCTGAATCATTCCTCCCTGATTCATTATGTTGTGGCAAAAAGCCAGCAGCTCCAGTTACATCAATGAGCTGCAATATTAATAGATACTAATCTGGCAGTTTAGAAGGGAAAAATAGATGTCAGAAATAAGGATGTGTCACTCTCATAGGCTTTCACATCCTTCACAAGTAAACTTGTTCAGCATAGGGTGGAACTGGGTGCATGGGGGCACAAGTGCTGGTTGGACAAAGTCGAGAGGTCCGAGATGTCGTTCTGGGCCTGCTCAGCATTCCCTGCAGTTGTTTGGTGTGAAAGAAACATGACCTGATCATTGGATACCAAGACTGACCATCCCAAACTGCCTTCTTCCACAGCATTTATTATATTTTGTTTTGCTTCCTGCAGGCCAGCCAGCTGGGAGTGTACCGGGCCTTTGTGGATAACTACGAAGTTGCTATGGAGACAGCAGAGAAATGCTGCCAAGCCAATGCTCAGTTTGCTGAAATCTCTGAGGTAATGTCACGGTGTTCAGACACACGAGCTGTCTGCCTCTGACTAATACCCTGCCATGTCACTCCTGTCTATTCTCCAAGTACCTCTGCAGCCCTGACTTCTGGAGGAGTTGTGAGCTCCCACAGACTCCCTGCTTCAGCTCGTGCTCTTACACTGAATTGTACCCTGGGCTGGGCACAGACACAGCCTTTGTGTGCTGTCCCCACCCAGGGAATCTGCTAGAAACTGGCATTGCTTTGAAATTCTCCAGCTCTGTGCCACCTTCATGCAGTTCTAGAAGGGAAAAGCTCTATGTGAGTTTCTCAAATGTTTCTCTTGCTAATGATGATTCTGGCTGTGGTATAAAAGCCATCCTTAATGGCTTGCACAGTGGCTGTCAGTGGGATTGCAGGCTTCACTGGCATGGAGAGGAGAGAGTAATTCTCTCATGAAAAAGGCAAGTGTGTCAACCATAAATCTATAATGCTATTCTTTGGCCTGCTCTGATTTCCTACGTGTCAGAGGAGTACCTGTCTCAAAGCATTTTGAATATTTTTTCAGGCTTCCCAGACCATCAGCTTTCCCTGCAGTGCATGGTCTCATTGACACTTTGTATTGCAGTGATTATTTCTTGAAGAACTCGGTTGCCAAGAAAACATAAATTTTATATGTGTCTCCTTAAAAACAATCAGATAAATCATCAGAGCACTACCAGGGGCGTTTAGTGCTCTGAGAAAACTCCTGAGTACATTCTATATCACGTGTCCCTTGAGACTTATGAGAAAGAGGTAAAATATGATCTCTCAGTTTTGCTGTCTCTGACAAATAATTCTGAATCATGCCAGTATCTACTGTATTTGGAATGATGGTGATGGTACTTCTGCATTTGTGTCCTGGTGAGGATTTTGGAGCTGAGCACATTAATGCATGGCATGGCCCATGGCAAGGAGCAGAGTCACAGACAGTGTTCCTCTGCTGCTGTGGAAGAACTGATGTGTCCAAGGTCACCTAGCTCAGAGTACAGGGGTAAGAAGTATAACCTGAGGGTATTGAATGCCAATCCTCTACTTTATTTATTGGTGCTGGGACAGTGGCTGTGTCCTTATGGATGTCTTTTGTCTGCAGGTGATTTAAAAACTCCCTCATCCCTGTTCCTGTAGGTGGTTCCCTGCTTTGCTGCATGTCTATTGACAGGTGCTCCTTACATTGCTCAGTATTTGAGATGTGTGGGTGCCTGTGACATGGCAGTGGTGGATTTACCAAGAAGGAAAGTGCATTTTTCCATCACTGACTTGAACTGTGATAGGGCTCTCCTCCTTTCACACCTAGGCCTTCCCCTGGAGGAGCAGATAGTCTGTTGTGTTCCCATGTGATATTTCAAAGTGATTGACCATCTGCTATATGGGTTTTCTCTTTCTTTTAGAATCTAAAGGCCAGAAGCACAAAGGAATCTAAAGATCAGACGACGAAAAATTCCTTGGAAAGTGAGTGACCATGGAGAGGAGACTGGTCTGTCAGGACTGTGTGGAGGCTGTTGCCAAACCTCCACCCTCCCTTTTTCTTTTCGAATGCTGGAAGGTTATGGGGTCTGCTGGCTCTACCTGGGAAGTCAGTTCCCTTTTGCTAAGTGGCAGAGCTCGTGCAAAGTAGGCTGCCTGCATGGGGAAGTGCCTGCTGGCTGCAAACCTCATCAGTGCCTTTGGGCAAAGCCAGCCCAACCACTGGGCTGTTGTGATTTTAAGAGAACGTCTGCTACCCAGTGATAGCACAAATACAACCCCAGCAGTGATGGTTTTATGGGGGCACTTACAGAGCCTGGTCAAGATCAGGTTCCACTGTGCTTGTCTTTGTGCACAGAAGTAGAAGACACCCCATGCTAGAAGGAGCTTCTATACTCACTCTTCCTGATATTGCTGCTGCTTTGTTTCCACAGCTCTGTTGTACAAGCCAGTGGATCGAGTGACCCGCAGCACACTTGTCTTGCATGTAAGTATCTGAAGGGGAGTTTTCAAACTTTAGACCCTTGTCCTATTTTCTTTGACCTTCAAATTTTCCGTGGAGTTGCAGGACTGCAAAAATAAACCTGTTGAGCTGCATAAGAGCCTCTTCCCTTTACACCAAGGAGATGGAGTCCATGGGTAGGATGCTGCTATCTTTACAGTGATGTCACCAAGAAGTGCTGGCTATTTTTATCTTTATCTAGAGATAAAGCCTTGCTCTCATCTGTATGAAGAAGCTGGAGCATCTTGTCCTACAGCTCTGATTAGGGGTGCTTGAGCTCTCCTGCCATCCAGTGCTGTCCATGACTGTGTTCTCTCTGTTTGTGTTCCTGCTGTCAGGATTTGCTCAAGCACACTCCTGTGAGCCACCCTGACCATCCCCTGCTGCAGGATGCTCTGCGGATCTCGCAGAACTTCCTCTCCAGCATCAACGAGGAGATCACTCCTCGCCGGCAGTCCATGACTGTAAAGAAAGGGGAGGTGAGTCTTCCTGTCGTGTTATTTTCTCAGTTTCTAAATACTGGTTATGTCTTTTCTGTAGAGCTGACTAGGAAGTTATGCTGTTAAGCTGTTTGTTGCTAAGATACAGTTTATCCAATGTCCTTGTTCTCTAAAGGATGTGGTACAGCTCCCTCTGTTTTCTGTTCAGAAAACAGTTTGGAAACTGAGAGGAAAAGTATGATTAGAGTTTTGTCCTTAGCATTGTTATAATCATTTGTCAGACGTAATTCCTATGATGCACATTGCCATGCACTAAATGGATTTGTATTTTACCTGCAAACTGAAACCAAATGGGAAGCCAGGGAGGAGAAAAAGATAAGGAAAAGCTGTTTTCCTGAATCTTCATTTTCACCATAAAATTAATTTTCTGCATCTTTATTCTAAAGGAGAGTGTTGTAAATATGACTGGAAAGCAAAATGAATGGAATGGGTTGGGAATGCCAGAGAGATTGTTGACTCCTAAGAGTGTAATATAATCCTTCTCAGCTCTGTAAGGAGCTGGCCTGCACCCAGAAAGGTCTGAGATGTGCAGATCCTTCACCTGCATGCAGTGTTGTGCAAGGAGACCATGGAGCTTCTTGTGGTGGAGTCTGCATTCCTCAATGGCTTGATTCAGCTGCCTCCAGTAAAAAGGGATTCAGTCCCTCCTGATAAGGAAAGGCCAGGACTGGCAGGAGTGTTGAGAGAGGGAAGGATGTAGGAGATTGGACACAGAGAGGTGCAGCTCAGATAGTAACGGTGTAAGAAGAGCTGTGGCAGCATTCCAGACATGGGCTGATCAACAGTGACCCAAATTACCCTGTACAAAAGCATCTCTTACAAAGCCCAGGAGATTGTTAAGATACTGTGAACCTTCATGATTTATTCCCAAATCCTGACAGCTAAACATGCTTACTTTTAGCTGTTAAACTGATTTTCGGCTGATGAAAGGTTTGCTGGAAGCTGCAGTTCTGAGAATTTGGTGCACTTTGTCCTGCAAGTCTTGCTCATTGTCTCATTTTGTCAACCGAGGACACCTCCAGCTGGGAAAAGAAGAGGAGGGGCCGAGCAATTGGAGGCTGAGGTAGAAGCTCAGCCATCAGTCACCAGTGCCTCAGTGACAGGGGATGGCCTCGTTAAAGTGGCTGCTGATTGAGTCATAGCAGAAAGCGCAGGCTAGAATGCCCCTCGCAGGGGAGGGAGCAGTTTGTGTTCTCTGGTTGTCTGTCAGCATCTCAGTGAGGGATGCAGGCTTTGAAACATGTCACGCAGAATCCTAATGAGGTGCCAGAGCCCAGGCAGAGGAGCAGGCTCCGGAGGATGATCCTGCTGATCGCTTTTTGGAGCGGTGTATTTGTCAGATCTTAGAAAGCAGGAGGGGAGGCACGGCAGGACTGGGCTCAGCAGGCCTGGTCACACTCTCACTGGTCCTGCAGTGACTCCAGGTATGATGTGGGGAGGGAGGAAGAGGTCATACCAGAGGAGAGGGGCTGTGGGTGTGCTAGGGGGGACTGGGAAGCCTTTGTGCCCTCCCTCACCACACACAGCTTTTCCCGAGCCCAGGGAAGAAAAGGACTTCCCTTCCACTCTGGGAATCTGACCATGAATATTTTTTTAGTCATTTGGCAGCAATATCTCACTTCCGTCAAAGCAGTAGTGCCCCAGTCGAACCCTCTGTGTCCTGAGAGTAGGTATGTTCACTCTCCGTGTAGTAATGCAGAGACACAAATCTGCTCCCAGCTACTCTGTGTGGGTTAGTGATGGCTGTTCCTTCCTACAAGCTGCTCAGCTTGGGGTCATAACTGGGTTTTGTTTATGCCTGTAAATCTTTCCTTTTCTACTTATCCTTTCCTCCCACTCGCCTTGCTGGTGCTTCCCCCGGGGTGAGAGGACAGTGTGTGGATTGCATCTCCTAATTGACTGCTCTCAATGCATAATGCATTTTTTATTTTAATGAATCACCAGCTTGCTTATTTGTACTCCTCCCATTGAAGGTTCCTTGGTGGAAAGGAAGGAGGGTAAAATAGCCTTTTCCCCTCATGTATTGCTTAGGTGCTGATCTCAGTTATCTTTTTTTCCCAGTCCTTGCCTTTAATGTGGAATATTTTTTCCTTTTCAGTGTATTGTGGGGAGGAATCAAATCTCCTTTGCCAGCCTCTCGCTCCAGCTCTTTTTTCAGGATTGCTTTGAACTGGGGGAAAGCAGCCAGTTGTTAATCTCCCTAGTGACAGGCTGCTAAGGAGGGGAGTGCAGGTCAGGAGAGAGTACAGGCTCATCAGCACAGTGTTGTTCTGTTTTGCAGAGGTGATTCCCTGCTTTGGGAGCAGTGACTTAGCCTGCCCTGCCTGCTGGGCTCCCTGTGTGGTGCCAAGTGTCCATCCTGCACTCCAGCCCCCCAGTTCTGCTGGGCTCCAGAGGCTTTGTTCTAATCTAGACTTATGCACAGGAGGTTTCTGTTATGTGGTTTGATTGCTGGGCTGGATGAGTATTTCAGGTAACGCAAAGAGATGGGAACAAAGGGAGTAAAATCCCTCCCCAGAGGGCCAGAAAGAGCTGCAGCAGAGAAGGCAAAATTGGTGCAGTGAGCCTGTGAACAGAGAGTTTGGTCCTTGCTGACTGTAGCAGACTATGCTGAGAGCCACAGTGCAGAGGAGCCAGCAGAGCCTCAGCCCCAGCCTGGGAACACAGGGGAGCCAGGGGGGCATCTCTGGCCTCTGGGGTCTGTTTCCATTCAGCTTGATCCACTACATTCTCTTGCTCCCTTCTTTTCATCCCATCTTTCTACTTTCATAGTTTTACCTTTTTTACTGTTTTTAAATGAATTATCTACAGGTATCCACTTTGCTAACCCTCCAAATAACCAAGCAAATGCATGGAGGGGAAGGGAGTCTTAAGTAGCCCTGTACTTTGTGGCTTGTGAGTGGTGGAGAGTCACCCAGCCCTTGGGGCCATGGAAGAGGCATCTTCTTGTCACTGCTGATCCTTCTGCACCACTGTTGTCTTGGTTTAAATAAGGAACGAGGTTGAGGTTCTACAGGGGATGGTGCCTTGGGGAAGAAGGAAAACAAATGCATTGGGAAGAAGGGTGTGCCACTGTTAGGTGCAGAAGGAGGGCAGTAATAACCTTCTCTAGTCCTGTTAACAGAGCAGCTCTAGGTACTGCATGTTGGCTTTTTTCAGCTGAGCCCGGATGCAAATGACTGTAGTGCTTGTGTCTTGGCCTGCCAGAGGTCAAGGCTGGTGTTTCCAGCTAATTCAGTGCATTTGCGCAGAGCAGGAATTAATGAAACAGCAAAAAATTGCAGAGTTCACTTGGTGGTCCCTTTCTTGACTGCTGCTCCTCTCTTGCTCTTTGCAGAGTGTTGTTCCAGGGCAGTTCAGACCAGCCTGAGTGTGGTGGCTGCCACTCTGCCTTGCCTTGGCCATGTCCTCCCACCCTCTCTGAAG
Organism: Ploceus nigricollis; assembly: GCA_013399945.1. Taxonomy (NCBI): domain Eukaryota; kingdom Metazoa; phylum Chordata; class Aves; order Passeriformes; family Ploceidae; genus Ploceus; species Ploceus nigricollis. Next base: position 318,893 of record VXBC01011185.1, read on the forward strand.
TGTTCATACTGATGTTTGTGTGATCCCACAGCAGCACGGAGGAAAGGAGCCTGGAGTTTTGGGTCACTGCTGGCTGAGTGGCTTCATGTCTGGTCTCATCAGCACTGGTCCAGACACAAGGGAGCTGACAGGCAGCTTTTTCTGGGAACAAGCCCAGTAGATCACATCACAGATCTGCTTGTGCTACTGTACACCTTTGTCCTTGCCCTGGAGAGGAGAGGCTGCTTGGCAAGCTGCTCTACTGTGTTTCTAAATGTGGTTTTAAACTGCAGTCAAGGGACTGGCTTGCATTGCCTTAGGCTTCTCTTTGACTTTGTAGAGGACCAAGTGTGCTAGAGAAGGGAAAGGACAAAGGACATGTGCAAGGGAGCAGAAGTGCAAACTGAAGCCTTTGAAAAGCTGGAAGCAAAGCTTAGACATAGCCATGCACAGCATGGGCCTGGTGCCTGCTGCTCCTGGAGGCCTTGGGCAGATGTTGGCAATAGAGCACTCAGAAATTACCTTGGCTGCTTCACACTCTGTCTTACAGCTGGAGCCAGAGAGCTCCTGGTGACAGGAGCTTTGGGAAGAAGAAAGAGGCCATTAAAATTCTCAAAGAGCAGCCAGTTTAACTCCCTAGGCAGAGCATCCCTTTTTTTTTTATTTTTGCAGTGCTGGTCTTGCAACACACTTACACACACGAGGAATCATTTTCTTCCTACGCTCTGCAGAAAGCCAAACCACCTCTTCCTCACTGACATGTGCCAATACCCATCTCCTGGTTTTCCCCTCCTCCCTGTGCCTCACACATGTCCCAGCCCTTCCTGGGGCTCTCACCCACGCACGCTGCAGGCCTCTGCTGTCACCACATCGGATGAGCTCTTTCCTCAGCACACAAGCAGGGAGATGGCCTTTTGTGCAGCTGTGGGTCTGCTTGAGTAGGTTTTTAAATTCTACTTTTCGTAATGTGTCTCAGACAAGCTGGCCACACTTCCTGGAGTTAATCAGTCTGTGACAGCAGCAGGATTTATCATATGCAAACAGCACAAAAACACTGTAGGATGAATAGATGAGCACACAGGTAGTCGTGAGCTTGGTAGCAGAGGAAGGGAAGATGCTCAGTGACAGCGGTAAGAGGAGGAGGAGGACAGCAACAGGCAATCCAAAGAGGATAACCAAGCTCTGGAAAAGGTACAGGGAGAGCTCTTTTGTTCAGAGCACTGAGGTGGGTGGGAGAAGAAGCAGATGAAAACATGCAAAGAAAAGCAGGGCCTGGAAAAGAGATGTGGAACTTATATTGCACCAGTACAGGAGCTTTGCAAGAGCCACTGAAGTTAACAGAACGGGCCTTGTGTGAGAGATTAAAGATGATCCTAATTCACTCTATCATGACACAAAATCAAGAGTTTTCTCCCACACTTCCTGGAACATTTTTCTGAAGCTGAGCTGAGCTCCTGTGCTGGACATCTGACAGACTTGGGGGCTGGCTGTGGAAGAGAGGGGATCACTCTGCCACTTTCCTGCCACTGTCTCCCTATCACCCTAATCTTATGTTCTCTTGGATGTTTATTTGGTGTTTCTGTAGTCAGTGTTATTTCAGAGTATTTTAGGAAATCTTTAGCACCTTTGGTTACTTTAACAAACAGAATAACTCTGGGAATAAGGTAGAGTGATGGTTTCCCACACGAGAGCTATTATATGTCAGTACAGCAGGCTCACCCATCCAAAAACCCTTGTGTTTCAGGAGACCCCATTTAACAGGAGGCCACCAAAGGAATAGCTGTTGGTGGCCCTGGGTGGGCGGAGTTGACCAAAGTCTTGGTTCCAAAACTGCAGAGCTGAGGTAGCACAGGCCTCTGAGTGGCACAAGCCCTGTCTGAGGGGGCTGCTGGCTCCCCCAGGGTGGGAGAGGATGGACTGACTCATGTCAGGAGGTCCAGGAAGGTGCCCTTTGCTCCCACACTGTGGGGTTTGGCGGGATCTGGTAAGCCATTGGGAAATCCTTTTATTGTTTCCCTCTGACCTGCTGAACCTCCCGGCAAGATGACTCATTTGCAGCAAAGGATGTGCCCCTTTGCTGGAAGTGCCCCTCCTCAGCTCCATGGATGCTGAGCAGCCTGGAGCATGCCTGTTTTACCCAGCCCTAATGAAAGTTCTCTTTTCCAAGGAAAGCTGGTAGTGAGGAGAGATTTCCTGACTTGATCCACAGATGTTTTCTCCTGTACTCTCCTCTCCAGATGCTTGGTTGCTCTTATGGCAGTTCACTCCCGCTGCTTGCTGGAGGGACACCTAGGAACTTCTTCCCATGAGCAAGAAGATAAGAAGAATGAAGGGTTCTGGGAAGCTCCATGTTTCTCTCTGTCTGACTGGAATATATTTCTTTCACCTCTTTCCTTCTGTTCCAGCCAAGCTTAGGAAGTACAGGCTTGTCCTCTTCCACCCAGCTCTCTTTGTGGGACTTTTTGCTGCCTCAGGGTTGCACAGTGTCTATGTCAGTGATAGGATTTGGTTCCCAGGAGTGCTAACCCAAATAAACTCAGTGCCACCTCAGCCCCAGATGGGAATGTGAAGGTTGTTGGGTCATTTGGCATGGAATGGCTGAGCTTTCTGCTCAGGTTTTGGGGAGATGTGCTCTCGGCAGGGTGCTGGGCTGGGGCCCTGGCTCATCTCACACACTGCCAGTGCCTGGCAGAGGCAGACAGAAGGTCAGGTCAGGACTGTGCCCTGCAGTGCCAGGCAGGGAAAGGACAGTGCCACATCCTGCTGGGTAGCAGAGATGAGTAAGCTGTGAGAACATCTTTACACCTACGAACAGTGAGCAGAGGTTGAGCTGGCAGCAAGCAGCTATTCTCATTGCTCCAGAGGAGCTGAGCTGATTTGCAGTGTAATTAATATGCATCAGATCTAGAAACCTGAGATCAGGGGTTTGGCTTGCTCAGAAAGTATCTTTCCCTGCTTATTATTATTGCTCCCAAATGAAATTCTTTGCAGGAGTGGAGAGTGTTCTTGCGCTACTGACAACATACCTCCTCCTGTTTGTTTATTTATTTTCAAAGCTCAGTGTTTCTAGTTTCCTGTCTGGGGCTTGCTCTCCCAGGCAGGAGGGGAAGGCGTGCTCAAGTGCCCATCAGCAGCAAAGGCAGGAGTGCAGGCAGGAGTTCTCTCCAAAAACACTGAGAAGAAGCCAGGACGATCACACCCACCTAAAAATAAACACTAACATATGTACAGGCCTTTGTGAGCTGAATCACTGCTGGATGCCAGATCTTCCCAGAGTCCTGCCTTAAGATGGTGCAGCCGTCTGCCAGGGAGCATCCTTGCTTCCTGCAGCTCTGGGAAAGGTGCAGCTTTTGCTGCCATGCTCACAGATTTCCAGGACCTTTGTGTAATGGAAGGCAGCACCAAGATGAGCTGCTGACACTGCTTCATGTGCTTTTGCAGGTAGCTATGGTGCTCCTGTAGCTGCAGATGAGAAAATGCAGGCTCCTCATCCCTGTCAGGAACTGTAGGGTGCTGTGGGACAGACTATGGAAAGAAGAATTATGTCTGCAAGGGCATTTCTTTGTCATGTGTTCCTTGCCATGATGCCTGCTAGGCTCAGGACTGATGTGGTTTGTTTTAATTTTGGAGAGCCAAGATGGGAAGAATGGTAGGCAGGAGGAGAGGCAGCGTGGGCGTTTGCACTCCCACACCCTTGACAGGGAATGCGTTCAGGGTTTGTTAAGTCACGCAACAAACAGAACCCAGGGGCATCACCTGAGAAATGGAGGCATCACTTCTGGTGTGGGTGTCCTGACCTTGCCCAGGGGAGCTGCTGTCATGGTGCTGCCCCAGGAGACCCTTCTGTGTGTGTGTCAGTGTGGGGGTCCCAGCCATGGGGCAGGGCAGCAGGGACTCGGGGGTGAGTCCTGAGCCTGGGCTGGGCAAGGCTGGCAGTGAGGCAGCTGGGGTGGTGCTGGTTAGCCCTGGTCAGGGTTAGCAGAACTCTCCTGTCTCCAGCCACACTGCTGTCTAGGCAGATGTCTGATATGTCATTTAGGGATGGCAGAGGAGCATCCTCTTGGCTGGAATAACAAAGGAAGTATGGGTCAGGGAAGAAAGAGTTCCTTAGCTTACCTTAGCATGTGTGGGGAAGCTGATGGTTTCTGCTTGTACTGGCTGTGAAGTGAGGCAACACTGACAGTTATACATATTGGTGGAAATAAAACTTGCTCAGAGCTGAATGCCCTGACTTCTGCTTGAAAATCAGTGGGAGGTATCTGTTCCAGGTGTGCACTGAGTCCTACTGATCCTGACAGCACAGTAGAGGACCTCAGCACAGAGCAGGGCATAAAACTCCTGTCGTGGTCACTGGAAGGAGCACACAGCCACCTGTTGACGTGCCAGCATTCCAGCCTTTTGGGTTTTTGACTATGGAGTCATCTGTCCTGCCCCTCCCCCATAAGGGAATTAGGAAAGCAATGATTCTGCCTACCCATGTGTGCCCCTTCTTTAGGAGGCTGTTAAACTCTGTGGAACTAGAAGCAGGATTAAAGGCATCAGCGTTGTGCAGCTTCTTTGCATGTTCTAGGTTTGAGGAATCTTTATATGATATATAAAGAAGATTCCAATAGGCACATGGTGAGGGTACATCCAGATGGTCCTTTTAAAGCACAGGCTGATAAGGAGCTCCTGAGAAGTTTGCCAGATACACATGTTCGGGAATTATCCCTTAACAGCACTTATAATGAAGAAGCAGCCATGGCGTTCAGCTGTTAATGTTGACAAAGTCGTTCTGTGAATGGGAAAGGAAGGGGTCGAGGAGAGCTTTGCTGTCCCTGCTGGGGTGGCTGAAGCTGATGCAGAGGCTGGGAAGTGACTGAGAGATGTGACTCTGGGAGAAGCGGTGTGTGCTGCTCTCTGCTGGCTCGGGAGGGGACGATCTGCTGGCAGGGATTCAGGGACTCTGGAGCTGGGCAGTGACTCACAACAAACTGCACTTGGGCTCAGGAACAAGTGATGGAGAGAAGCCCAAAGTCTGACCCAGCACCAGGCAGGGAAGAAGATGCATGGCTCTTTCTGCCTCTGGGAGAGAGGGCTGCAGCAGGGAACAAAGTTGACAGCAAGGAGTATTTAGTAGGCTTTTTTATTTTTCTGAATTATATAAATGTACTGAATTTGCTCTGGTAGCAGTTGAGTTTAAGGACTGTGTTGCCCCAGTGCCAAATTTGGAGCACTGAAATTTTTTCCTGTTTTTTTCCCCAGCACCGGCAGCTGCTGAAGGACAGTTTCATGGTGGAGCTGGTGGAAGGGGCTCGCAAGCTACGCCATGTCTTTCTTTTCACTGACCTCTTCCTGTGTGCCAAGCTCAAGAAGCAGATTGGAGGGTGAGTTTTCTTTTGGACTTTGTGCTTTGCACCTCAGCTGCAACAGAATCCTGGGTTTAGCCTGCAGTTTTAGTTGCACATGGATACCCCAGACCTGGGTAACCATAATCCACAAGAAGTAGTTAGATAAGAAATGATCAGCAAGATAGGAATGCTTACTGTATGAGATTCTGTCTAAGTCCTGATCCCTCAGGAAAGGTAATTCCTCCCATCCCTGCCCTGAGCCTACCTAGGAGAGCAGGATATGTTGTAGCTGCTGGTAGTCTGGACAAATGTCATTCATTTTTCTACTTCCCCTTCCTTTTAATAGGTGACGTTCTTCACTTTTTTTTTTTATGACTAGGGTTGTTAATTTTGGCTTTGCAGCTACAACCTGTTAACAGTTTTACAGAAAAATGGCAAAGGTGCAGTAAACAGACCATGTGTCAGTGCCGAAGTGCAGCTATAAAAGCAGTTTTGTTGACAGTTTTCACATGTGAGGGGGGAGGAGCCATTACCAGTGTACTTGCCTCAAATAGGGCTTCTCTTCATTTGGTAAATGTTCTTCTTGGGGAGACATCTCATTTCTTCTTGCCCTCCTCAAGCAAAAAATTTACTCCTGCCCTTTTCAAAGCACATGCTTGTGAGGAATGAGCCTTCAAAGGAGTGGGACATTCCCAAGAGTGGATGTTCCTGACAGCACAGGTGAAGAGGGAATAAATGACATGAAACATTTTAAAAGTGAGCTGCTTATCCTGGTGAAATCCCTGGAGAATGGCAGTTATGAGCTGTAGTTTCTCTCCCCTGGTTGGATTACACAGAAGTTTATATCCATTGGCTCACCTGACCCACTTTGGCCCCAGCTTGGGCAAGAGAGAGCTAGGTTCAGATGCCAGGGGGCCACCAGGTCACATGGCTTTAGAACTTCACCACACCAGAGGCTTCAAAGAGAGAGCACTCAGGACCAAAATTGACTGCAGGAGATGGATGTGGTTTCTTAGGATGAAAAGAACTAGATAACAAAATGAGTTGCCTTTTTATGTGCTGTACCAGCTACTGTCCCTGCTAGGCTGTCTTGCTGAAAAGCAGCCTGTTGCCAGACTTTTTCCATATGGGAATCACAGTAAAGATGGGCCAGTATCTGCATCTTCTGCACTATAGCAGGGAAGAGCTTGTGGGAAGGACTGGGTGTTGCCAAACACCAGTAGTAGTAAAAAGTTTGGACCTACTCCCTTTCAGAAAAAGCCAACAATATGACTGCAAGTGGTACATCCCACTCACTGACCTCAGTTTCCAAATGGTGGATGAGTCTGAGGCAGTGCCCAATATCCCACTGGTACCTGATGAGGAGCTGGATGCCATGAAGATCAAGATATCCCAGATCAAGAACGACATCCAGCGGGAAAAGGTAAAGGAGTTGAGCACTCCAGGGCAATGCAGACACAGGGTCTGTGCTCAGATGAGGTGCTGGTGGCAGCTCTCCCAGGGCTGCACAATGTGGGGAGCCAGGCTGCAACAGACTGTTCAGCAGGGGCTTTGCTCATCCAAGTGCACAGCCTGGGTGATGCTGCCCTCTGAGGAGGCAGAGACAAAAAGACTCTGTGGTTGTACCCAGCAGCTCCTCTGTTCCTATGAGCATCCATGTGGAGGGCAGGGATCTTATGCTGCAGACGTGAAAAGGACTGGGAGTGTTATTTGCCAATTTCTGGCTGTTAAATTATGGTCCTGCCAGTGATTTTGGTCAGAAGCCATATACTCTTGAATTTTAGCAGGCTCAGTTATGCCTTTGAAGCTTTTTCCTACTTCACTGATGTCAAAGCAGCAGCAAATGTATAGAAAACAGCAATTATGCTGACAGTCAGACGTGGACATGGTGCCTGTGGCCCAGGCTTCTCTTTGCTTGCAAGATATGTTTTCTGAGAGCTGTTAGATCCCAAACCTTCCTGGAGCCTAAAAGAGAAATAAGAGTTTGAACACTGGTGGTGTGTAGGGCAGGATATGAATAACATTGATCAGGCTGTGGGAAGGTTATTCCCTGCACTTCCAAGGAACATGCTTCTGCCTCTCGGCCCTGGCTGGCTTTCAAAGAGGGCTTCCTGGAAAAAGTAAGATATTAGGAAGAACACTTTGTGGAAGCCGTTTACTCACCAGCTGCAGGTGTCTAAGATTTGTGCTTTGGTGCATCAGTGCTAAACAATACACATGGCTGGGGTTGGTCCTGGATTTTATCCAGGAAAAACCGTATTTTTAGCAGACCTCTGATGAAAATGGATCAGCGGGTGGTGAGTGGGAGAGTTCTGGGCGGCTTCTACAGAAGTTCCTTAGAATCTCCTTGGTTAAGGAAACTTGGAGGATCTGGCAGTGCTATGGCTGCCCAGTGACATGATGCTACTGCAGCCTCTGGAACAGAAAATACAGGGTACGGCTGGGACAGTGGCCACACACCTCTGCACTTCAGCTGGGACAGCTGGAATCAGGGAACAGAGCCCCATCCATGTGTAGAGATTCTGCAAATAACACCTTTCTGAGCAGCTGGGAGTCCTGTGGATCCTATTGACAGCATTTCTTCTGCTCTGGGGCCAGTTACCTACTCACAGGGTAGAGACTGTGGATTTCAAAATAGCAGTTAGTGTAAATGAGGGCAGATTTGGAGAATAACACTTGTCCTCTGCTCCCTCTCTCCCGCACCCTTCAGAGAGCCAATAAAGGCAGCAAGGTCATTGAGAGGTTGAAAAAGAAGCTGTCGGAGCAGGAATCCCTCCTACTGCTGATGTCTCCCAGCATGGCCTTCCGGGTACACAATCGCAACGGCAAGGTGAGAGCACCCCGCCACCTCAGGGGCCAGAGATCCTGGGGGCTTGAGTCTGTGGCTGCATGTGCTCCTGCACAGCGAGGGCTTTGTGGCCTCTAGTGAGTGTCCTCAAAGCACTTTCCAAGCAGCAGACACCTCACCCTTGCTGTGCCAAAGGTTATGATGGCATCCTATAAGGCTGTGACTAATTTGCATACAAGACTGGCATTTAAGAAATAACCATAGAAATTAATCCCCTGTCTCAGCACCAGTCCTGGTGGAGCAATAGGAACAGCCCTTCACCCAAGGTCCAGCTCTGCAGCAGCTTCCTTGTAGACTGCCTTGTGGCTTCAAGGCTTGGCACACTCAGGGCAGTGTCCTCAGGGCTGCAGCTCCCCCTGCCAGGGTCCTCTGCCAGGGGTATTCCCAGCTCTGGCAGTGCTGTAACCTCTCACTGTGGCCTTTCCATGCACACGGCAAAGGAGTCTCACAGGAGTGTGTTACTGCTCAGTGAAAATCCATGAGCTGATCACTGCTTCATCAGTGTCTAGGCCTGTGCTGGAGGCTTTTGGCATTCCTGGTGCAGCTGAATTCCTATTGTGAGGAATAGCACAAGCTGCCATGGGAGCTGCTGCAGGGCCGCAGCTGCCCTTGGCAGGGTGGGGAGCTGTGAGCTCTGACTGTCCATGTTGGTACCATGGGCACATTGCCAGAGCCCAGCCTGTCTTGACAGAGATGTGATGCAGGATAAGGGGCAGGAGTGCCAGCAGAACAGTCTGTCCTAAATTTGCACTGGGGGAGGGTGGGAGCAGGCAGGCCCTGTCCTCAGTGGTGCCTCAGACTAATGCATGCCCTATTTTCTTCTGTGTTCCTGGGTAGAGTTACACATTCCTCATTTCATCAGACTATGAAAGGGCAGAGTGGAGGGAGAACATCCGGGAACAGCAGAAGAAATGTGAGTATCCCTCAGCTGTCATTGGTACAAATACTGTGATCTTAAGAGAGCAGGGCTCCAGAAGATGAGGTGTGGGACAGCCTTCCCTGCCAAAACAGAGATCTGCGTTGAAATCCACAGCACAGTATGGATGTCTCCTGTCTGTTTGGGGAACTTCTGCTGCAGCAACACGTGAGGCATGTGTGGAGAGGGCAGTTAGTAGGTAAATGTGTGTAGAGATTCTCCCATTTACCGTAGAGATCAGAGCTCAGTGCAATTCCACAGAGAGGAAAGAGCCACACCCTTTTCCCTCGCTCCATTCAAAAGAAACTTAGTTACTTTTATGGGTGTTTTTGGCTTTGCAAGGAACTAAGAACCCTCTATTTCCTGTGAACCATCCTGAGACTTTACTTGGACAAGTAACTAAATATGCCCCCAGCAGAGCTGGGCTGCAGCAGCAGCAGTACTGCCCTGAGCACCTCGGTGCTGCTGCTGAGCAGTGCCCAGGGAGCACTATCCTATGTGTGCCCAGGATGAGGGCTCATGCATCCAGCCTCTCCTTGGAATTTTTACTCCTCCCTCTTTCAATCTCCATGGCAGGCTTTAAAAGCTTCTCACTCACATCGGTGGAGCTCCAGATGCTGACAAACTCCTGTGTGAAGCTTCAGACAGTGCACAACATTCCCCTCACTATCAATAAGGAAGGTAAGACCTTTGAGTTTTGCTTTCACATGGTGCAGCTGCAGTGAAACTCTCCCCCTGCCTGATTTTGTGCTTTCCCCTAGAACTGCTCTTACTGTTCCCTTTTGCTACAGGTTGCAGGCATCCTCCAGTATACATTAATCAACTATTAAATGGTCCTTGCATGCAGCTGTTTGCAAGGTATTGGAGTGCCTGGTGGGGTCCTAGCCTGGGACAGCTTTGAGCTATGTCTGAGAATCCTTTGGAACAACACTAGTTGGCCAAAATTGTGTCACGGACCATCCTAAATTACTACTTAATCTGCTAGTGTAGACTTAGCCTCCATAATTTACTTTTTCTCCTTTGAATTTCTTCCATGCTGTCTTGCTGATCCTTGAACTGTCACTTTAAAGGCCCCCCAGTGCCAGAAGATATTACAGGTGGCAACTGTGGAACAGTCTCCTGTCTTGCTGTAATGGTTGTTACTTGCTCCTGCCATCCTTGGGGACAGCTCACCCTCTGCTCATTAACCTGTGTAATATCAGTCTCATCACTCTCACTCTTGGCTCCACTGTGACTGTAACAAAATCCCTTGGGTCTTTTGTACAGATGATGAATCCCCAGGTCTCTATGGATTCCTGAATGTCATCGTCCACTCTGCCACGGGATTCAAGCAAAGCTCAAGTGAGTTGCAGTTCTGGGACACACAAGAGGTACTGATAGGGCGTAGATAAGCCATGTGCTGGGACAGCTGGGCATGGATTGCAGCATCTGTGGTGATGGTGAGGAGAAGAGGTGTTTTGGGGAACTGGAGGTTCCTACTCTTAACTCCCAAAAAGATCACCATGAAGGATCGAGTGCACAGCATTTATTGCTAGGCCTGGTCTGTTTGAGGTTTTAAGCAGTGTTTGCTGATTACCCAGCTGTTCTAGAAACAAGTCAGCCCTTATCCTGAATTCTTTCAGCTGTATTTTGTTTTACAATGAAAGAATGAAAGGTGTTCTCTGGCATCCAGAATTTTTGTTAGGAATAAAGTGGTAAAATTCAGGGGAATGACTAGACAGAAGGCTCAAAAAAGGTGACAGAGCTTCTTAAGGACAGCTGGGCTGATCAAGGTGACGAGATTTGTATGGGATGGTGTTACTGGTAGTAATACAGAGATGATGGAAATGAAGGCGCCTTGTGCAAGTGATTATTGCAAGTTAGGAGATTCTAGATATTTTTTTAAAGTTTTTGTCCCTGTCTCCCCTCCTCAGATTTGTACTGCACGTTAGAGGTGGATTCTTTTGGGTATTTTGTGAACAAGGCCAAAACTAGAGTTTACAGAGACACCACGGAGCCCAACTGGAACGAGGTAGGTTTGATTTTTCTTGGTGTGACTTGTTCCGTGTGCCAAACATCAACACATGATGGGCAGAAGACCTGCCAATGAAGGAGGTTGCTGCATGCTCAGCGCTTGTGCTGCACATGCTGCTTCTCAGAAAACACTTTTCTGCCAGGTTCATTTGGCTGTCAGGGCCTGCAGAAGATTTTCTCTTGGATTAGCAGTAGTTAAACAATTTGATACAAATTAGTCTTGTCCAGTATTTCGTCTTTTAAACAGATGCATGCTTGATAATTTTTTTAAAGACACAAGTAAAAATATGTTGAAGGAGATGGTTTTGTTTATTTGTTGAGAGGGGGAAGAATTAGCTATAGACATTTTGCCTGTTTACAGCCAACTTAGACCTGCTGGTGAGCAAAATTTCTTACAAGGAAGGTGAGCACATTTGTGTCTTTGAATAATGCTTTGCTGAGACTTGTGAAACCTGACTAAGGAGTGAACCATCTTAGTCTCCAAGTTGACCACCTTATAGATACAAAGTACAATTTCAGCTTATTTCTAGACCAATTCCAGTAGGGAGGAGGTTTTGGCCAGTCCTTAAGTGTTCTTCTGATGAGTAGTAAAGAGACTGTATTGATTATTCTGAGACTGGTGTTCTGTTGTGATGCAGCCATTGCTCTTTCCTTTCCTGGTGCCCTGCAGGAGTTTGAGATTGAGCTGGAGGGCTCACAGACACTGCGGATTCTGTGCTATGAAAAGTGCTACAACAAAACCAAGCTCACCAAAGAGGATGGAGAGAGCACAGATCGCATCATGGGGAAAGGACAGACCCAGGTAAGACTGTGCTCAACTCGTTTCTGATACCCTTACTGCAAAACATCACAGGACTTTTGAATCCTGCAGTTCGCCGCAGAGATTTTTTTCTGCCTTCTGATTGTCTCAGCATTGAAGATTTTTCCCTCAGATAGTGAGGTACACAGTGTGATCCACAGGCAGGAAATCAGCAGCTTTGTCCCTCTTGCTTTGTGCCCTATGCCTGCTCCGTGGAATAGCTGCTTGTTTTGATCTCTCATTTGCCCATTAACTTCAAAACTTCCACACCACTGTATAGGAACTGCCCCTGGGCACTGGTGAGGATGCTTCATTTGTGACAGGAGGATGCAAGAATATTCTCTCTACTCTGTAAATCATGTGCAGAAAGGCTGCCATCTGTGTGTGCTGGAAGTTGATGGATGTGTTGGCCAGGCCCTGGGACAGCCTGCCTGTCCTAGTGACTGCCATGCCCAGAGTGTGGTGTCCATGACAGCAGGCAGCATCTGAGGAACATTTCCATTGCTGGGAACTGGCCTGGGACACTTTGTGTGGCAGATGTGTAATACAGTGGGGGAGGTGACGATTGCAAAGGGCTGCTGCACTTGGGGAGCTGCTGTGTGATAGAGCACTAAAGCTGGATGTAGGAGAAATCAGGCCTTGTGTGGAGGAAGACATGGGGAACATATGTCCCCCATCTTGTTCCAGTTTGTTGCACTGTCTGTCACAACTTTAGGAGGGTGTTTAAATGCCTGTTCTGAGGACACATTCTTTGTGTTGGAGTGGCTGTTGAACAGAACAGGGACCCTGCCCAGATACCTTTTCCTTTCTGGCATGTTTAAAGATCTCACCAGTTCCCCTTCATTTGGGTCTGGCTGTCCATCTCCGTGTGGATGACAGCTTTCCCTGGCACTGGAGTGATGGTCATGCAGGCCAAGGCCATTTGTGGGATTGCAGAAGCAGCTCAGGGGGAGGGTGGCCTGTGGGATCACATCCCACCTTTGCTCTGGCAGGGTTCATTGCCTAAATGACTTTGATTAGGCCTCTTCCTTCCCTCTCTCCTGTTTTCAGGGAGAGCTTTGTCTCAAATGCACGGTGGGATTTTGCAGGGAGCTCGTGTGCAGATCAATAAATGCCGGCACAGGCTGTCTCCTGTCTGTGTGTCTCGGATGACCAGAAATCCCCATGTCCCTTCAGCTAACAAAGGCTATTTTCCACAGAGCTGAGCAACTACAAAAGAGCAAGTTTTCAGCCCTGAAATGCCCTGGAGATTTGTGTGCTCATAACAGAGAACCCTGAAATCACTGACCTGCTAAATTCTACAAATATGTTACATAGAAAGATTAAAAAAAACCAAATAAAATCTCTTAAATTTTTGGCAATTTTTTTCCTTCTCACAGCTGTGGGCATTTTTATGCACAGCAATTGTGTATTTTTAAAATATATTTTATACTTAACTAAATAAAAATACTCTTTGATGGCAATTAAATATTAATTGCATCTTGATTCTTTTAGAGAAACCTAGATGGTAGGAAGTTAAAAAAATCAATTAAAATGTTTTTAATCAATGTACAAATGTTGCATTCTGTTGTATCATAAAAGGCACATGCAAAAGCTCTCTCGATTTCTGTAAATCCCCTTTGCAATTTATAAAGAAACTTGATGAATTGCCAGAATAACCCCTTAATTTTCAGTGATTTCTGTCCCATCATGGATTTCAAACACTATTGAATCAAAGAGAAGTCATATGACAGTCTGGTAAGATTTTGAATTGATAAAAATTATTAAAGGTTTTGATTTTGGTTTAGTTCTATTTTTGAAGTAAACACCATTTCTCTGTTAAGAAACCATAATAATGCAACAACAAAATCTGATTACAGCCTGAAGGTTGGCAGTTCTCCCAGGTGCTTTTATATCAAATTTTGTTTACCTTAGAGTTTGTAGTTTTTCCTGGGTTTCTGATTTGTTGTTGCATTGTCATTTTTCAGCCCAAGTTTGTCTGTCTAAAAGCAAGGTCTGTGAGGTTGGGTGAGGATTTTTGTTTCATAAATTCCTTTTAGTTAAAAACTCTGGGAGCATGAGTCGTATCTGCATCCTCCTGTTGATAAAAGCAGAGAAGTTTCTCTGTTGGCCAAATTGCAGTGTATTGTTAAGCCATGTCTTATTGTAAATATGCAACTTCCCACTACTGGGAATTCTGACTCACCAAATACTGAGCCTCAGTGATGAAGACAGTCAAGGCGACTAGGACTGTTTTGGCTGTAAAAATGTTTATTAAATCTCTCCGTTACATTATGGCAGTGAAGGAAGGAAGGCTGGAAATTGGTCCATGTCACAAGTTTCCAGGAATGGGCAGCAATTTTAGTAGCTCCCATTGCTCATAGTTTCTTTTCCTATGGAATGTTTCATTTGTCTGTCTTTATAGCCAGATGCAAGAGCTGCTTCAATTCCTGCCAGTCTACAAGTTTTTTCTCTCTGAAACATAAAAAAAAACCCATGAGGTTTTAGTGGTGGAGAACCTCCTGTAAATGTAGGAGTGAAGTCCTCACCAGACCTGGGCACAGCAGTGCTGGGTGTGCAGTGTTGAACTGACTGGCACACATGGCTGGGGGCTTCTGTGCACCTCAGGCATGAGAAATACTATTCCTGAGTACACTGTGAAACTGAAATTACTCGGGGAGCTGGAGGAGGACGGAATGGACATCACATGATGGGAGGAATGTGAGGCTTAGTTCAGCTGTGGGCATAAGCCCCTCTCATTGTGAGCACCCTGGGCTTTTCTTTCTGTTGTTACCTTGCAGTCCATCTTTGGCACTTGGCTGGCCTTTTGTTTCCTTGAATTTTGCACTTCATATGGCAGACACATCCCCGTGTTTGGAGTGCAGCAGCCTTTTGTTTGGCGTTGAGACTGTACCATTGGGCACATTTGTCAGCAGGACCAGCCTGGCCGTGGGAACTGTGAGTGAGTGAAGTGATCACCCTGTGATCCAGCTCCTCCCACTGGTGCCTCCTAGAAATGCCATTTCCTTCGCTGTTTTCTTTTTCTGCATGATCAGCTCAAGCTAAATATTTCCTTCTCCCTCACAGCAGTGCTGGAAAATTAGGGAGGATGTGACCTTAGATCACTCATTCTGTGGAGCAGCACCATTCCTCTGTTGCCTTGCAGAACAATCACTCTTATCTTAATTATGTGGGATGTCTCATAGCAGTGCCCGTGGCTATTTCAGGCATTATGTTGTTTTCCATGTAAACCAGATTGTCCCATGCTGTACCAGGTGTTAACTTGGAAACCTTTTACTCACTCAAGCTTGTTTAAACAGTTTGCTGAAGCAGAACATTGTCCCAGCAATGAAAATAGGGGAGAAATGAAGAAGGCAATGGGTCATGGCTAAAGGGGGATGGTGGAAAAGATTAACCTGTCACTGAGGAGCTGTGAGAAGAATGGGGTTATGGCAGGACTGGGAGTTCCCAGCAGCAGTGAGACTCTGATAACATGTGTGTCACACTAGTTACAGTTCAAAATTGATGGAGTGTAAAGTTGCCTGGGAAATTTAATAAAGGGAAGAAGTAATGTGAATGAATACATAAAACACACTAACCTTAATGTTCTGCAGTCCATGCTCTTTCATTTCCACTGCGGCTTCTTTGTTTTTCCCTCCTTCTGCATGTTTTCTTTTCTCTCTGGGGAAAAGGAAATCATAACCAAGCTCTCAGTGGTGGTTTCCTAGGGCAGAGCATAGATACCCTTCCTAGTGCCTGGCTTGCATTTGCCAGAGCAGCATCCCCAGTTTGCCTTTTTCCAGGTTCTCACCACACTGCTGTGCACTCTCAACCTTTCCTGACTGCTGTGCCCTGTCTGAGTTCTGTGCTGAGCTGCTACAAGGGCCAGAGACCTGTACTCAGAAACCCCTGTGGTGCTGAGCTGCTTTGTTCTGTTGTGTTTTGGGCAGGATACAGAGAGGTATTGGCTTGATTCGTTAGTGAGTTTAGGGCTGTAGCTTGCCACTGCAAATACCAAAAGCCACAAGAGTCCTGGAGGGAGCAGCAAACAGGCAGAGTGGTTGGTTTGTATTTTCCTGTTCAACATGAGCTTTTGGTGGGGGCTGTGCAAAGAAGCCCATGCAATACAGCTGTGAGACCTGCACACCTGCTGTGAGCAGGTCTGTCCTATTTGCACAGAGCATGGAAACAACACAATGGCTCTGCTTCAATGGAGATGGGGCAGGTCACTCAAACCAAGCAACTGTTTGGAGGAACTGTGTAGAGGAGCAGTAAATTCCACTGTCAAATGCAGAGGCAGCAGCTGCACAGTGCCTCCCCTGCTTGAGCTGGCACAGCTTGCTCAGAGCTGCATCCCTTTGCCATGCTGGCTGTGGATTGCATTCTTCTACTCAGTGTTCCCTCTTTCAGGTCACTGATCTCCAAATCAGGCCAGAAGACAGCATGGCCCCATTTGTCCTCTGTGCTGGAGCATCACTCTTGCTAGCTCATTGTCCTCAGTGTGTTCTCTCCCTGCCTGCTCCAGCTGCTCTTTCCCTCTGTTGCTCTTGCTGGCCTTAGAAGGTCAGTCATCACTTGGGACCACGACTGAAGCTTGATTGAAGTCCCAGTGACAGTTCTTTGTTTCCTGTTGACTCTGTTATGTCCTGCTGTGACTTATCAGACTGTTAGACCTGATCTTCCTGTCTCACTCAGTGTTGCTGAGAGTTTATTCAAGCTTTGCTCTTTTAATAGCTTCCATCATTTTGCTTTGTTATTTAAAAAGCACCTTGGAGGAGTTTGGGTTTTTTTCCCCTTAATTACTGTTGCTATTGCCAGTGATTTATGCAGGGTTGGCTGGGTCAGCCAGCCCTGCTGCCTGTTCTTCCTGGCTGTCCCCATTCAGTACAAGGCATTCTCCAGCAGGAGTCAAACAGTAGGAGGGAGTGCAGGGGTCCTGCCAGCTCTGCAGGAGAGTTCAGAAACAAGGGAGCAAGAGGCAGCAGCAGGTACATGGAGGTTTACTTGTAGTCCTGGCTCAGCCCCAGCAGTTATCCAGCAAGGAAATGTCTCTGTGAGCTCTCAGCTCCAGCAAGGAAAAGTCTGTGAGCTCTCAGCTCCAGCACTCTGCTTCTGGTTGTTCTTTGCAGCAGTGTCAAAGTTACTCTTGAGACAGAGCAGGATGGTGTTTGACTCATATATTTTAACAGCTATTTACTTGATTTTGTTTTGTGCCGTGGCAGGAATTCCCTGGTCATTACTGAGACATACCCAGTAATACCTCTTAGCTTAAATAAACTGTAACCGGATTCTGCTGAACTCTTCCTCTAAAGTTTTTGGCAAATATTCAAACCCTCTTTCCCCTTTAAACTATAAATAATATAACTCCCTGCTATAAATAATACACTCAGTGACTCCATTCTAAAAGCATATGGAAAACTGGTTCCCAGCAAGAGGATTGGCTGTGACAGTGTCCATCAGCAGGGCCATTTTGGCAGCTTAACCAGATGACTCCTCAGAGCTGGAGATCAAGCTTTCAGGAATACTTAGGATGGTTGCTCCTCATAGGAAACCAGACACTTCAGAAATGGTTTCCTCTTGATTCTGGGAAAGAATTCAGTTGTTGAAAGAAATCAAACTTCCAGCATGGAAGTTCAGGGTAGAACAGCCTAGAAACTGGCCAGCTCGTAGGGCCCTTGGCCAGCCCCACAGGCGGGGCGGGTCTGTTCTGCCGGAGTTAAAAGCGAGCCCCCTTGGCGAGCAGTCCTGTGTCTGGGGTCGCTGAGGCACTGAAGCCAAGCACTGCTGCCCATCAGCCTCCTGGACCTTTGCACAGTCCCAAAATGTGGGAGCTGCTGGTTGCTGACAATTCCTTACAAGGGCTCTTCAGGAATTTCTGCCAGCGTTGCACCTACAGGAGCCGGTCCAATTCGACAGGGAAGCGTGTGTGTGCTGGCAGCGTCCCGCTGTGGGCTCACGTCCGTAACAGAGCGCGCAGGGATAAGGTTGGCCTCGCTTGTTCTGTTGCTGCTTGGGGTCTCTGCTGTGGGAGGAAGCAGGGAGGAACTTTGCTCTCTGCTGCTTGCCTTTCTTCGGGGAGTGGGGAAGGTTAAGGTGGGGGCTTGTCTCTGTAGCTGTCAGCAGCACTGGGCTGCTCTGTTGATGATCTGAGTGCGACCATGACCATGTCCCAGAATTTCCTGCAGCTGCCATTGTTCCAGCATTTCCCTCTCCTGCCAGAGCTCTCTGGCCCTGCACGGGGCTCTGTGAGAGGGGGGAGCTGTGCTGCAAAGCAGCTCTGGTTATGACTGCCTGTTTGCTGACAGCAGTAAACTCAAAACAGAGCTTGCTACAGTTGCCTCCTCCTGGTCTTATTGTGCCTCCGTGTTCAAGAGCCAAGTGTTACAAAGCAGTCTCAGGAGGCACTGAATTCTTGCTTTGGCTGGTTCCAATGGCTGATCAAGCCCCCAAGCAGACAGCTCCTCCTCTCTTGCCAGTCTCCCTGGAGCTGAGTGCCACTCCTCAGCCATTCGGACATGTTTGGGGTCTCCCAGGGCAGTAGTGGAATTGCTGGGTGACTTGAGTCAGCTGCTCCCCATCCTCTCAACAGTCCACTCAAGAGATCAAGCAAAGCTGAAAATGAGAGATTGGAACTTGTTTCTCTTTAATGAGTGCTTGCAATAGCAGGGCCTGGTGTTCTTCCTGCCTCTACGCTCAAATAGCAATGAAAAGGAATAGGCTGTTTGAAGGATAACTTTCCATGATTTCTCAGCAGATTGAAACATTGGTTGTGCTCCCTGAGGTGGCCTTTATTGTTGAGCAGACACTGCTCTCATATTGCTGAGTTTTCCATGTGTATGAACCCTCATCAGCCCCTCATGGGCCCTGTTTAGAGAACTGCACAATATCCAAAACCTGGTTTCCCTGAAACCAGGGAAACTTTGGAGTGTGGGTATTCCTATAGAAAAGAAATAATAAGGTAAAAGTGTTTGTGCTCTGCTCACTTGCAGAAGCCTTCCAGGCTAGCTGTTTTCTCTGAAGTCTGTTCCTAGCTCATGGGTAACTTCTGTTTTCCAGCTGGACCCGCAGGCTCTGCAGGACAAAGATTGGCAGCGCACAGTCATCTCAATGAATGGGGTAAGTGTGGCAAACAGAAATTAGCTCTGCTTCTGTGCCTCCTGTGGGCTTTATTTCTTTGCTCTTCATTGCAGCATGGAAAAAAAAAAAAAGAAAATGTTTAAAAAGTAACAGCTATTCTCTTTGGTTCAGGTGGAAGTGAAGCTGTCAGTGAAGTTCACCAGTCGGGAGTTCAGCCTGAAAAGGATGCCATCCCGCAAGCAGACGGGCGTGTTCGGGGTCAAGATTGCTATTGTCACCAAGTGAGCTGCTGGGTCACATTTCTCCCCACTGTGTTTCAGGAAGACAGCTGGCCAGTGGGGTGTACCTGCCTGTGTCCTCCTGAGGGGTTTGGCAGTCCAGCCTGCTCCACTAGTGTAGGAGTGTAGATGTGGCTGCAGACAGGAGCTTTACAATCTCCGAGCTTCATTTTTCGCAGAGATAAAAACCAACGTGCACACAGGCTGTTTACTGACAGCCTATCACTCCTCTGAATTCTGGAAATCCCCATTGCACTTGCCTTCTTTTTAGTTAGCTGACACGGTCACAAATTTCCAGAGCCACTGAACAGTGATGTTTCCTTTCCATAATCAAAAATGTTCAAGGTCTTTGGATCCCATTGTATTATTTTAACCCCTGATCTTTTGTCATGAATCATTTGCCAGCAGAAACCTGTTTGTTCTGTTGTATGGTTTGGGAAGTGTGGTATTTCCTCCCCATGGAATTGCATCAGTTTGAAAGCAACAGAGTTGCTATGTATCCAAGGGCTGTTTGGGAATCCTCTGATTACCTGGGCAGAGTCGCAGGCTCTAGGGGCACTGGGACCTGGCCAAGAGCTCAAGTGCTCAGGGAAGCTTCAGAACAGCCAGAGCAAGGCTGAGACAGTCAGAAAACCCTCTTCAGTTTTAAAAGAAGTTCTTCAGCTCAGTCCTGACTGCCTGCTCAGACTTCCTACCACCCTGTTTTCCAGAAGAGGTTTGCACAGGGAAATGTCAGGGTGCTTGTAGCCATCCTGGCTGGCTGGGGAACAGGCACAGAGGGCCTGGGCTGAACTGAACTCTTCTGTCTGGCTTTCTTCAGGAGAGAGAGGTCGAAGGTGCCGTACATCGTGCGGCAGTGCGTGGAGGAGATCGAGCGGCGCGGGATGGAGGAGGTGGGGATCTACCGCGTCTCTGGAGTTGCAACCGACATCCAGGCTTTGAAAGCTGCCTTTGATGTCAGTAAGTATTTGGGTCTGATTTTTCCCTTAGCTCTCTGATAACCCACCTGAGCTCCTGTCAGGTGGCTGTGCTATTTTTAATCTTATGTTGCCCAAGAAGCATTAAGAAGTAGAGATTCTCACTCAAGGAAAATAATTTTAGCCCTGGCTGCATATTTTATTTACTGATATAACCCAAGACATACCACAGGATGGATCCTTGTACCAAACCATGCTTTTTTTATTCTTCCCAGCAGACATGAAATGATGGCTTCACCTTCCTTGCCAAATCTTTGTAAATGGCAGACACCTCTCTGGGGGGAAACATCAGCAATCAGAAGTCATAATTTCTTCACTGTTGTGAGGTGTCCAAATTAATAGAAATCCTTAAAATAAAGAATGTTTTGTGAAAGCCAATGTTCCTTAGAACTAGGAAAGGTATTTATGAAACTGCGGTTGGGTGGTCAGGGCTTCTCTCCCTAACTCCATCTGGACTGATGTGCACAGGCTTAGAAAATTAGATCACTCTGACCAACCTTCGCAAAGCTCTGTTTGATCTTGAGCAGAAAAAGGCTCCTTACTGGTGCTACATTTAAAAGAGTGGCCTGTATGTCCCAAAATGCACCTGAGATCAGGCAGGTGAAATGCTTCTGAATTGCTGAGGTACAAAAAGTGAAATTTTTCCCTACTTCCAGCTTCCACGTGATGGTCCAAGAACTCTTCAAGCCACACTTCAACAGTCACAAGATCTGTGCCAGACACCCAAATTCACCCTCCCTGCACTTTTCCTTCAGTTTCTAGTGAAATTTCCTTCTTGTGTTTTCTTTTCAATCACCCTAAGATATCAAAAACCACTGATGAATCGCACTAGTGCAAGTAAGGGTCTTTCACAGTTTGAAAAACAATTTTTTTCATTTCTGTGAAATGCTGGCTTACACTGTTTTATGAAACCAATGCTGGTTGGTGTTTAGTTCAGGGAGAGGGGTTGGTTTTGTTGTTCTTAATAGTAACAAAATGGAAATATAAGCCCTGAATTGCCTTAGCTACACTCAATGGGGAGTTAGAGAATCTCAGAATCTCTTAGTCTAAGCTGTTAGAGGCAGGGAATTGGAATAACAACTGTTGTCAGTAATAAAAGTTGAAATGCATATAAAGTCAAGTAGAGCTTGTTCAGATCAGGCCAGGTTTGCTGGCACAGCACAGCTAGCCCTGGGAGGGTGAGGTTCCCTGGCTTGATGTAAAGCAATGAAGTGTTTGCAGTCATTTGTACAGTGCTTCTCAGCTGGAAGGTTGCTCATTTAATCCGGAGAAATGTAAACAGGAAAACTCCCAGCTATTTGGGCAGAGACGAAAGATAAACAGACCCAAAGCAAGGAAAAGAAGGAATGCAAGGCCAGCAGTTCCTTTACCCTTCCTCTACTCTCCCCTCTTTCAGATAACAAGGATGTGTCAGTGATGATGAGTGAGATGGACGTTAATGCCATTGCAGGCACTCTCAAGCTGTACTTCCGGGAGCTGCCGGAACCCCTCTTCACAGATGAGCTGTACCCCAACTTTGCTGAAGGCATCGGTAGGTGCAGCACAAGGAACCCTTGGTAATGGAGACTCTTCCGTAGGAGGCTGCTCTTAAAGCATCATAAAACCCATATTTATAGTGTTGGACAAAAGCTGGAACAAGCTGTGAGGGGAGTGGAATGGAGCTCAGAATGACATGGCCTTCCCACGTGGTGCAGTAGGGGTGCTTGCCGTGCTGCTCTGCAAGCTGCAAAAGCCCAGGTTTCTGAAGGATAAGTTCAGGACAGAATGCCAGCCTGCCTGCTGGTGCCCTACACACTCACTGCCCAGGCAGGCTTCAGGGAAGCCCCCTTTAGAGGAGAGGGGGATATGTACCTTATCTTATCTTGATGCAGAGAAAAACATCAATGTTTGAAAGCCTCAAAGCACTTGAACTGCTTTGAAAGAGAGAGAAAAGGATTCTTAATGCATTTGTGAAATAAAGGAATGAGATGCTGTGGGGTATTGATGTGCAACTCTGGCCTTCCAGCCTATGATGATGTAGTGACAGTCCTTTTGGAACCATCCATATTGGCTGTTCTGGGACATGGCTCAGTCAGTCAGATTTGCACTCACTGCCTGTGGTGATGTCTTGTTCTCTGTCTTGTGTAGCACTTTCAGATCCTGTTGCAAAGGAGAGCTGTATGTTGAATCTGTTGCTATCGCTTCCAGAGCCCAACCTTGTGACATTCCTTTTCCTTCTGGACCATTTAAAAAGGTAATATGTGGTTCCTTCAGAAATGCATTTGATGTGTAAAGCACTGGCTATTTTGTAAAGTGGAGCCTTTTCTTTAAATACCTGCTGAATCACAGAAATGAAGAAGTATTTGCTGATCTGCTGTGAATGCTCATCAGATAACTATTGTCTCATACTCACTTAGTGAGGTAGTAAATCCTGAATTCCATTTCCACTCATACTGAAAAAGGATTAGAACTGGAGGAAAGGAGTAACAAAAGAGTCAGGGCTTACCTATTGCAAATGCAAATTTCTGCTGCAATGTCACTGAGACTGCATCTGTGTGGCAGCAGCTCTGGCCACAGAGAGCAGGCACAGACTTTCTCAGGATTTTTCCTGAGAGAAGCTGTGAAAGAAGAGAATCAAAACAATTATTATCTCTGCTTGTTGTTGTGCTCATGCGGAATGTGTTCTGAAGATTGTTTACCCAAGGTAATTACTTGATTAGATTCTAGTGATGGTGTTTAGATTCACTGACCTGTTAGATCCACAGCTGTGTCTGGACTCTGAGGAGAGAAAGTCAGGGGTTTTCTAGTTAGTGAGAACTCTTGCTACTATAATATAGTGTAATATAAGTATAATAAAATATGCTATAAGATATAATAAAACAATTGATCAGCCTTCTGAATCATAGAGTCAATACTAATTATTACCCATCTGGGGACCTACAACAACACACCTGCATCTGGATACACAGACCAGGAAAGATTTTTGTATAAACCATGAAGATTTACCTATATTTAAGGTCTAGAGAACCCTGTCTCAAAAGGTGTCTGAAATCTAGTACCATCTATTTTTTAAATTCCAGCACTTTGCCTTTTGTATATGTCTTTGTAATATGGTTGTATTGCCATGCATTTGACATTAATGCAATAAGCTGGCTTAATGCTTGCCCAGTGTGTTGATTTGCATAAGTATGTTGTACATACCAGAGACTGTCCCTGGAGACATGAAAGATCATTTTGTGATTGAGATTCTGGATTAAAATCCAGGAAATCGAGGCTTTAGTTGTGTTTCTGCTGCAGACTTTTCTGCCCTTGGGCAAATTTTTTAAACTTTGTGCCTTGGTTTCTCATTTATAAAACTCAGATATTTATGAAGGTCTGCCTTGTGCATTGTTTCTTCTCCCAGGGTTGCTGAGAGGGAAAGCGTCAACAAGATGTCCCTGCATAATCTTGCCACTGTCTTTGGACCAACACTGCTCAGACCTTCGGAGAAGGACAGTAAAATCCCTGCTAACCCAACCCAGCCCATCACAATGACTGACAGCTGGTCACTAGAAGTCATGTCCCAGGTAAAATCCTGAATGTGCTCTTCCGTCTTGCGAAGACGCTTTCTGGGAGAGCACAGTCCTGTGGCAGGCCTGGCTCAGTGACCCCCCCTGGGTTTTCATGGTCATTTTCTTGGTAAACATAAAACAACTTCTGCCCTCACACAGACATTTTAGCCTGTCTGTAGAACAGTGTTCCTTCAGGCAGGTCAACTTGCATCTGTACAAATACAGCTTTTCATGAAGGAATGTCTGTGTGTGCGCATCCTGTGTGTGCTTGTGCATGGGAAGAGTTTTTGGGGAGCTGTGTCCCAGCACCATGCTGCTGGCCTGGGATAAAAGAATTGGCAGTGTTTCCACAATGCTCCTCAGCACTTAAACCACCTTCACTGATGCCCAACAAAATTCTTTGGCCACTCCTGCCTTTGAAGGCAGAGGATTGGAGCACAGAGCCTGTGTCACTGAGTCAGACTGGTTTGTATTTTTCCATTGAGTAATGGCAAATTCTAGATTTAATTTTTTCAGTGCTGGAACCACCAGCACAATTTTTCCACCTGGGATCTAAAAAGAGTGTCTCTGAAGCATGTCAAGTTCTACCATTTCTACTGCTGTTATACAACATATTAAATACACAGCTGCTAGGTGTCCCAGAGAGACCTGTGTCACCAGCTCTCACATAGCCAGGATGAGAATGAATTTTTACAGGGCTTTAGTATCACCTTGTCGTTTCTCTTTCCAGGTTCAAGTTCTTCTGTACTTCCTGCAGCTAGAGACTATCCCTACCCCGGACAGCAAGAGGCAAAGCATTCTCTTTTCTACAGAGGTGTAGGTGCCTGCAGTACCAACAGGACACAAACTGCTTTTGGCATAACTCTGTCACCCTGGGAAAAAGATGACTGGTGTTTCCTTGGACTGGCCTGTTCCTGTGCTGGGGAATTCTGGCCCTCAGTGCTTCTGCAGTTTGTTAACCAGAGACAAGCTGGAGAGAATGGAGAAAAATCTCCTTGTGCTGGTGGAACCAGAACTAACCGGAGATGGAGCTGTGTGGAATCTCCACTAGAAGGAGCAATAGACACTTGGACAAATGCACCACAGAATGTGGCGATTATTCTTGTTAGGAATGTGACAGAAGGTATTCCTCATTTTATGGATTTAATTTATCATAAAGAAACTTCAAGATTTCTACTGGACCACTTGATAGGACACCCCTTTTTGGGAGAGGGGGCGTTAAATGATATATCACAACTGTGTCTTTAATAACTGCTGTTTTTCAAGTACTGTTCGAGGCCACAAAAAATAGCATTGCTTTGCAAGAGGAAGGAGAAGAGAAGGGTCTGGGATCTAAAATTCTCTCCACAGAAATTCAAGTCTTGATTTGAATATGGTTCTAAAGAAATCAAAGAGTTTTATATACAGCTAGAACTGTTGTCTGGTTGGGCGCTGGGTTTTTTATTTTGTTTGTACGTTTTTTTGGCTCACCCAGCCTTTCCCATAGAAATGTTTGTACACCCCAGGGAAGGAGATGCCCTGCTCTTGCCTATGTTGCACTTCTGATGGGTTTTGTTGGGTTGAGACAGACTCAACAAAATTAAATAAATAAATACAGCAAATTAAAGAGAGGCAGGGAGAATAACAGTTAGTGATTCTGTTGTTTGTTTGCTTATAAAAGCAGGGGCACTATTGTGCAGGAAGGATTGCTAAAATCCTTAGACCCCACCAAACTTAATGAAAATTAATTGGGAAGACTATTAATACCCAACACTCCAAAGAAAACACATTATCTCTGCAAAAGTAATTGAAGAATTTGTGGGTTAAAGAAAAAAAAAATCAATGTCTCTCAGTTTGGCTGGCTGCTTACTGCAGACTTTTATCAGAACATCTTTTTTTTTTTGATACTTGAATTTTTGGAGGCTTTGTACATTGTTTCTACAAGAGTCTTTTTCTGATAGATACAAACGCTCTGAAAAAATGCCAGAATGTACTTTATGGACAATCTAGCAAGTAGCATGCATTGTGGATTCTCCAGAAATTCCAACTCTGTTTTAAGTAAGAGCAGTGGAGAAATTTCTGTGGAACTCCATCTAACAGTACAAAAGGTCTGGCCAAACACCAATTTTGTATTTCCCTCCCTAAATCAGTTGAAGCTACAGGGGTGGAAAAGGCAGCAGTATTTGTCCAGGGAATTGAAACTGCAGAATCTAATTGCTGGTATCCAGAGCCAGCATTCTGGCTCTGAAGCAGTTGTGCCAAACATCCTGGGGGTGGGAGCGATGCCATTGTCCTAAACTATTCCAGCCCCCGCTACTCCTACCCAGCTATGCAGCATCCATTTAGTGGCATCTGTCCATCATCATCCTGGCAAGAAGTACAGCTGGAAGACAAGGGAAGGAACTGGCACCAAAGGGGGAGGGAGGGACAGATGTTTAAAGATTGGTAGGGTCAGGTTGTCAACATCATTTGCAGGGAAAAATGACACAGAAAGCAACTCCTCTTGTGCTGAATTGCACATTTTCTGATGGGTGATCTGCAAACTCTCAATTTAAAAAAAATAGCAAAGGAGTGTTTCAAGCAAATGGAAAAAATTAAAGGGAAATTATTTTGTAGTCACTGTAATTCTGACTGCTGCAGAATATTAGAAATTATTGTACTGTGAAGTTGCGAAATCAGAAAGGAACAAATATAAATTTCAATTTTGTGAGTATATCAATATTTTGCATGCTTTGTAAGGATTCTTATAGGAATTTAATATTGCTTAGTATCCCTCCCTCCTTAGGTCTGGGAGCAAACCTCTTTGTAATGTAATGTACAACTAGAAATTCCTTCTCTCTTGTATGTATTTCCACGACATTCCAACTTCTGAACCCGCAAAAAAGAAAAAACTGTCTGTAGTAGGAGGTGCTTTTTGGGGGAGGGAGGGAATGAAGGCAAGGAAACTTGAAGGCTTAAGATTTTGATTTTTTAAATTTTTATATTTCTTTTTTGCCTGCTTGAAGGTAAAAACTGGTCACAATCCTGAAAAACCATTGACTTGAGCCATGTCGTGCAGAGCAGTAAAGCATTCTCTGTGTTTGTTTCTCTGTATTTGTTCTCCCTTTTCCCCAGCAGCTCTACAGCAATCCTTGCACTTCTGCCTGCTCCCACTCGGGGAGATGGACCTGAGGCAGGAGCACTGCTGATGACTTCATGGAAAAGGGAGAAAACCCAAGCTACACCTGGTGCTGGGTGATAGCCTTTTCCTTTGGTGTTTGGAATCTGTGGCTGCTCCTTGCAGTGTTGAAACTGGAAAGTAATACCATAATGACTGTGCCAATTTACTTTTGCCCAACTTTTTAATTTTTATTTATATAGGAAGTTAATTTTAATATTAGATTACTGATCTATAGTATGTAACCATGAGAAAATTGCTTTTGCTTTGGTTACTGTGACAGGTTGTTGCTGTCTGTTTCATTACAATGCTCAGTTCTAATGTAATGTTATCTAACATGCAGGCATGTGGATCAGGGAAAAAAAGTTAATTTAACTTAACCCATTAATTATTTCTGTTAAGTATGAATATGTTTTCCCCAAAGCTGGTAATTTTGGGCTGGAAAAGATATTGGATCTTATTGCTGATGATGAAATAATGGACTGATTTGAAATACGAGAATTGATTTCTTGAATTTCCTTTAATTTTGCAATTAATTTTTTTCCAATAGTCTTATGTTTTCAGAAATTAAGTATTTCCAAAAAGGCTTTTATGGTTTTTTCCGAGGGATGTCGGTTGGGGTTTTTTGTTTGTTTGGAGGGGTTTTTTTTGTGTTTTGGGTTTTCTTTTCCTTTTTTTTTTTTTTAATAAGCCTTATCATACTTAAACAAAAAGGAAATGCAAAACTTGGCTTTAGAAAAGGCCTTCTGATTTCTCCTCTTATACATTCCCTTGTGAGTTGTGTCAGAAAACTGAACTCTTTAATTTTCTACGTTAAAAGGTACAATATAAACAACACAAGAGCAAACTAGCAAAAAGTTACCCTTTATGTCTGCACTGGGAGATTTTGCTCCTTCAGTTTCTAATGTATGGAGAGACTTTGTATGTCGCTTTCAGGAACAGGAATCTGAAATGTTTAAATTTTCAGCTAAGGAAATTCAGGTGATTAGGATAGTCTATGTCTCTCCAGCTAAAGGAGGGGAATGAGCATCAGTTTCTTGGCATTTAGAAACTACCTTAAAATTCTTGTGGATTTTTTTAATGCTGAATAGGTTTTTAAGTAAAATTTTTAAAAGTTAAGCAAATGAAAGGAAAAGTTTTCAAAGATGGACAAGAAATAACAGTTACTAGCTCAGAGTCAGCTTTGTGTTTGTGTATGCTTTGTATGGGAGGGAAGTGTCAGAAACCAAATTGAAATACATCCATTCAAATGCTGCTGGTGTTCTTTATTCTTGCACATTTTTAACAAGTTGAGGTAGTAGCTAAGCTATTTCAGGCTGTATTTTAATGCTGCTATTTTTCAGTGTATAGCTAAGGGCAAAATCCAGCAGTGGGGTGCCCGTCCTTGCCGGTGCCCACTGCCCGCCTCGGCTCTGGCCGTCGTCGCACACACGCGGAATTGTCCGGCCCTCGTGGTGTTGGCCATGAGGTGGTGGAACCACAGAGGATATTTATGGCAGGTGCAAGATTTTTAAAGTTTATTAGTTTTACCTGTTTAAAACTATTTTATGGTTGTTCCTGTTAGTTTTCGATGAGTTTATTTAAACAAATGGACTGTTCCTTAAGGCAGACCTGGATCTCCAGATCAGTTTGTCACCTGTGTAACACTGGAAGGCATCACAATGTGTTCATTTACCTTAATGTGCCATTCTTTCAAGTGTGTATAAAATGTAAACTGACCAATGTGGTTTTAAAAATGTTTAAAGTCTGATGGCAAAACCCCAACCTTCTCTGGTTACTCACTAGGTAATCTTTTTGTTTCAGTGCTTGGTCACCTACTGTGATAACTTTACCAGATGTGGCATTCTTCTTATGGAAATTTTAGTATAAAATGGGAAATGTTTTAAGAAAAAAACCTTCCCCTTTCTCTTTTTACTTTAATTCAAGATGACAGGGACTTGTAATAACAGAAGACCAATACATTTGTGCAGGAACTTGGGGGGGATTTGCTTCTGTTGCTTGAAGAAGAAAAATCTGAAAGGGCAATTCCTAGATACAGTCAAATTAATCAAATTCTTGTAGATAGTCACTTGTTTACACCCTCCTAAATTTCTACTCCCGGGATGTTTTTCTTTGTAGACTTTGCTAACACTGTCCTACTACTATTAGTGAAAAATAAACATGGTACCATTCCCTTCCTTTAACACAGGGCCTGTACAACTGAGATACTGGAGCCTTGGACTAGTATTAGCAATTCTCCATTCTGAACTAGGATAAAATAAATGTTCATGTGTGTTCGGTGAACTTTCTAATTGAATAGAATTAAATCCATGGATTGCCCTTAAAATCAACAGAAGCTATAAAGGAAGCACTTACAGTTAATAGACTGTTCCTTAACAATCATTAGGGAATGAAATATCACAAATGGAAAAGGGAAGCAAAATTAGGAATTGCTCAAGGCCACGTTGCTTGGGACTAGAATGAGGCTCTCATTTTGAGTTACAGAAGGTGGCTCATGCCCTAGATAACTGAGCAAAGGCTCTCTTGCCAGTAAATAAACATGAACATGGGAATGCCAGGAATTTAGCTTCAGCAGCCTCACAGTTCTGATGTGCTGCAACCCCTCTTTCTTGCTAGTGAACATTCACAGTTCAGTGCTAAGAAAGCAAAGCTTATCGCTTGCTCTCTACCATTTCCCCCTGAGGCAGCAGCTATAGTGCCTGTATGTTAACATAGGTGAACCACCACAAGGAATAAAAAAGCTCCTAGAACCAAAAAGTTGGTATTGTTTAAGCTAGAAGTCTGGTTTTGGGCTGCAAGGATAAAATGCCTTCTTTAATGAAAGACGGGTTGGGGCAGTAGGACCAAAGCAAACCTGAGTGTATGTGTTGTCTTGAGTCTCCCTTCCATGACCATATCATTAGATATATGCCTCTCAGGTCAAGCAAATTCATAAATGCTCTTGTCAAGAATTAGAAAATTAAATTACCTAGTTTGCCTCCACTGTTGATTCTCTTGTGTTACCATCTTACAGTGACATTGCTGGGGACCGCTGCAAAACATGCAGAGGTTTTTACATTATTTTTTTCAGCTGCCATGTTTCACCTCACAGTAAGACAGACCATTCCTTTCCCAACAGAACCACTTCACATCTTTCTGCACTGTAGCAACTACCACACTGAGAGGTTCAGTTTGTAGCAGAGCTACAGAGCAGAGCCCTGGAGATAATTAAAATATTTCCAGTCTTCTTGTGCAGAGTGGACCAGGTAGTGCTAAAGTTCTGGGCTCACGCAAGACTGTGTTGTGAGCTAAGTAAAATTCTATTATTTACAGCTGTTCAAGCATATTTGGGAATTAATATGATTACAGAATGCCCAAGCCTAGCAGAAGTGTTTGCTCTACTGCTTTGTCCTATCACAGTCATGTTCAAATCCTCTTGTCAAAAATGGTTCACCAGAATAGAGAAAGTTTTATTTTGCGCTAGAGCTTTTGCTTGTGTAACTGCTGTGGTCTTTTCCCCCATGGTAGGATGTTCTGAGAATCTGAGACATTCTACAGATGAGCTGTTTCTCTAATCTGCAGAATGATTTATACCACACAGCATTTTATATCCCTGTGGATGTACAGAAGGGCAGGCTTGTGTACAAAACAGCTTCCTGCTTGCAAGGAGACTCCAGCAGCTTCCTGGAGGTGACCCCAAGCGAGGGTCACAGCAGGTCCAGCCCACCAGCGAGCAGAGGCCTTGCTGCTGCTTGGGCACTCCCATCTCCCCTGGGGCAGTTTGACGAGGCTCAGAAGGCAGCTGTGAGTTCCTTCTTACTGCACCCAACCAAGTGATCAAATGCTGATCGACAGTAGCTCAAAATTCCTCTATTTTAGTCCCATTTTGGGAGAAACAGGGACAATGCTAATTTGGGATTATACAAATAGCTGAAAACCAATCTATATCTAAAACCTATTTCATATATAGTAGATGGTAATGTAAAAGCTGCTAGAGCAAAAGGTCATTTTTCCACAAGAGCCTTTTCTACTCTCTGCCTTCTTTACTGCTTCTTACAGCCTAAAAGAAGTCTTGTCTTGGGTTTCACAGTCACATACAAAACTTGCAGAATCCTGGATAAAACTTAGCTATGCAGGGACCAATGTTTCAGGAGTACTAAAAGTGATTACCAAGGTAGCAAAAATAGGGTAAGGAATTGTTGTGTTGGGATAACTGAAAAGCATCACAACGAAATGGTGAATTTAAAAATGATCTCACAGCAGGACATTGAAATGTTGTCCTTTCTGTGTCTGTCCAGCAAAAAAAACCAAAACAAAACAACTCAGCCTTCTCTTGCCTTTGTAAGTCATGTAGTTTGTCCTTATCTCTAGTATTATAAGTGTTTATAATCCATGAAGAATTCCAAGGAAAGGAGTTAAGACTATTTATTTAAATATAAATACAATTAAACTATATAATTAGTCCTAAATTATCAGATGTAGAAGACAAACAACTTGTTACTGTTTGGATAATTTTGGGTTTCATCAGAGCTAATACTGTTGGCATTATTTTAAACACTACCATGTTAGGGAGTCAGTTTTTGACATTTTATCCTGCTGTTGCTAGTGCTTCAGTATCTCATAGTGCTCAGTTTTGAGGAAAGAAAACCTAATCCTAATAGTTTAATACGGAAAGGTGTTGAAACCATACTGCTAAACTTCTCTCAGTTTAGGCCCAAAGAGAAGGGGAAAGGGAAAAGTATCATTCTGGATTTTTTTTTTTTTTTGACTTTCTGAGAAAAGTGGTATGAAAAAGGGATCCAAAAACTGTATTTGGGGGAAAAATGTCTTAAGGCATTTGTAGCCTTTCTTTGTACACAATGTTAAATAAAATCTCCTGTATCTATGTTGTCAGGTTCTTTTGGTCTTATTTAGATAAAAGTGGGCCTACACTACACTGAATGTGTGAATTGCATTCAGCTGAGTTTGCTGGGGGCATGGAATTTAACACTGATGTTTCAAAATAAAAGCTCTTTCTTGTTTTACAAGGTAAAAACTGTATCACCTAAAATCTAGAGGTTATTACAGAGAACTAAACTGAAACAACTTGAAATAGTGTGGAAATAGTTTACATGGAAGGTAGAGAAATAGCTGAGCAACCCAATCCCTGTTCAGATCTATATGAATCCTTTTGTAGGAGTTCTGCTCCAAAACCCAGCCTGTCTCAGACTTTGTCAACTTTCCCTTTGTGTGCAGAGCACTTGAACTGTAGTTAGTGTTTACTAAGAAATCAGCTCTGGCCTCCAGTTCTTCAAACACTGCATGAAATTAGTGGGATTTTGTAGGAATCAGTGTGGAAACTGAATCAGTTATTTAAATCAAGTTAACTTGGTGCTTTATTTAAACATTGTTTAAATTATTAATGTAATTAAAGTACATTTATGTTTGAATATAGTCCAAATTTAATATAATATATAAACCTTTCTACAATAAAAAGATACCTGCTTGAATGTTCTCTAGCCCATTTCATTAAGTGTGGATCACAAAGATTACAGGGTTCCATTGCAACATGGAAGTAGATAAAATGTAACTAAGTATCATGCTTACCACTGAACTGGGCAAAGAAGGGGAAACTCAATGGCTGTTACTAACACTTCTGATCAGTGGTGTGGCTATATAATGTAAAACAGTTTTCCAATAGCTTCAATGTGGAATTCTGCCAAATGGTTCTCCCTCTCCCAGAAAGTGAACCCTTGAAGTGCAACCACATGGAACAGCAGCCTCTGGATGAGCCTGGAAGGGATGGTGTCCTGCACCAGGCACTCTGCACCCACAACCAGCTCCTACCGTGTCCAGCTCTCCGCTGACTGCCAGCCTGGAGCACCCCAGCCACTCCTCCTGGATGCTTTTCCCCGACTGAAGGCCCCAGGTGAGCCGGGTGCAGGCCTGAGCAAAGCAGCCGGCACACACCTTGGCACCTGGAACGAGAGGGAGCAAACGGAACCTGAGGCTGGAGCGGGATGAGAAAGAACATGAATATAATAACCACGGATGTTCTGTGCAAATTGCTCCACCTGAGCAGGTGTCTTTCCATTTTCCAGACAGCCCTGAGGCTTGGACAGGCTGCCCTGGGGCAGCAGCTCCCCTGAGGCCTGCGGGATACAGCTGTCAGGACCAGCCGTCCCTGCCTGACTCCTGAGAGACATTTGTCTGCTCTTTGTTAGAAGCCTCCAGTTATGGAGATTCTGTAATCCTCTGGGGCAGGCTAACCCAGAACTAACCACAATGAGAAAGCTTTCCTAGCAGACAGCTGAACCACTCTCGCACACACACAATACTGCCATTTAACACATTTTTTTAGCAACCTTTTAAGTTCCAGAACCAAGATCCAAGGCATATGCACTGTCAGCTAGCAGCTTGTTCATTAATTCACTGAGCTGAGCGGCTGCTTCCTGCTGCAAAACAGAAAGCTGAGCCCTTTGTGGGCTACCGTGAGAAATACATTGTTCAAAACAAATGCAGCCACTTTTCACATCCTTAATACAGAATTAGTGCCATTGAAATGCCATTTTTTAGCTGATAACTTAAAAATCAATCCAAAGGTAGAAACAGGAAAACATTTTGCTGAAGGTATCATGGAGCAGAAAACGTAGCAGAATGACATTGGTCATAGTGTAGGAAAATAAACATCAGGATTATTATTTAAGCATAAAGGAGCATTTCAAACAAGTGCACCATGTCTGTGCAACCACCTGCCAGGGGAACCCGCACCAGGTAGGAGCAGGCAGAGTGACACAGAAATGGACAGGGAAGGGCATCTCAATGAAATTGACTTTGTAAGACGCACAAACAGAAAAATTTTCCCACCACGTAAATCAAATATGTTGCAATATCTGGCAGCATACATCCTGCCAGTTTTAAAGGGAATTCTGATGTAATAGAGATATCATTTACTTTGATTTATAATATTGAAAACTTAACTTCATCAAAGATAATGAGGGGACTGTAAATCATACTTGCCCTACCGGTCTGTAACCTACAAATTCCGTATTCCTGTGAATTCTATTCCTATGAATTCTAAGAAGGAATGTACCTCAAGGGAGAACATGCAACTCAATCTTACACTGAAATGTTTCTTTTGCTAAAACAGCTGAGTTGGGAGAGAAGCTTTAGCCCAAATAGAGGGAAACTTTTACAGGAATGTGTCAAATCAGCACATTTACTTAATTACTGTGTTCATAGCATTTCCCAGGCAGTGTCTGTAAATACAAACTCTGCTATACCTCCCACCAAAGCACCCACGCTGCAATTTGGGGTTATTAACTTCAGTTGCTGGTTATTCATGACAAGTCAAACATCCTGTACAGCTACAAAGCTGAGCTTAGTTTAGTGCATTTGAAGGGAGCTCAGACTCTGAAAGCTTGCGTGCATGTGAGTTCTTGTCACCTAAGAAGGCAAAGCTATTTCCTACCATAATGTGCTGCTTTTGGCTGGGGTAGAGTTAATTTTCTTCAAGGTGGCTAGTACGGGCTATATTTTGGGTTTGTGCTGAAGAGTGAAGAAAACTCTAGCCATTTAAGCCACAACACACATTTAAACATTTACTTCTCATTCAAATGAAAAGCTACAATTATAGATCTGGACAGTAAGACACAGGTTTAGAAGATCCCCAGCCCCCCCACTCACACTTATGTTTCCTGCACTTTGTGCGCTTGCTGCCAGAGCTTAAAATATGCATGCTTATTCCCCGGCCCACAAAACCCCCACAAAAAAATTGATTTTTTCACCAGTCCCAGATGTGGGCCCTGGCCCGGGGTTCTTGCTGCCCTCCCACCCTCAGCAAAGGAGCTGGGGAAGGGTCTGGAGCACAAGTGTGATGAGGAGCGGCTGAGGGAGCTGGGGGGTCCGGCCTGGAGAAAAGGAGGCTCAGGGGGGACCTTCTGTCCTTCCACAAGTCCCTGACAGGAGGATGCGGCCGTGAGGGGCCGGGGTCTGCTCCCGGCAACAAGGGATAGGATGAGAGGAAACGGCCTCAAGGTGCGCCAGGGGAGGTTCAGGTCGGACATGAGGAGTAATTTCCCCACAGAAGGGTTAATCAGACATCGGAACGGGCTGCCCTGGGAGGTGATGGAGTCACCGTGCCGGGAGGTGTTTGAGGAAGAACTGAACGTGGCGCTCAGTTCACGGCCATGTTCTAGATGACCCGGTAGTGTTGGGTCACAGGTTGGGCCCCACCACCTCAGAGTCTTTTCCTCCCAACCTGAAGCCGGTACCCCGCGCTGTCACCCGCGGCGGTGACACCGCCCCGCGCCCGCCTCGGGTACCCCCGCGCCTCAGGGGCCGCCCGCGGCACCCTCCGCCCGGCCTGCCGCGTCCTCGCTGTCACCCGTGTTGCGATGAGCCCGCGGGAGCGCCGCGGGGCAGGCGGCGAGGGAACGGAGCGCCCGCCGGTCCCGGCTGGCGGGGAGGCGCAGGTTGGCCCGCTTTTGCACCCCGCGGTGGAATCATTCGCTTCACGCCGCTGGCTGGTGTCTGTGAGAGGGATGGTGCGTGCGTGTGGAGCTCCCTGAGGAGAAACGCGGAGTGCCCGCGTTCAGCAGCTTTCTGGCTGGGTTTTGGTGTGTTCGGGAGCACCTTTGTCTGGATTCTGGTCTCATGCTTCTCTGGAGCGCGGTTTTTCTGCCTTTTTAGAGCTGAAAGAGCCTCTAAGTTCCAGATTTATGCCTGCTGTCAGCCATCCTGTGCCTCCCTATTTTAGCTTCCAAGTCTGTCATGACCTCTTATTACTAGGGATATAGGAAGGCAGGTTCCTATAGCTGGGCCAAACCCGGTCACCACCCTGTTCTGAGAGGTTCTGTACGCTGTGTCTGTAGGGAGAAAAACAATGCAGTGCTGTGCTGATGCTCAGCAGACTGCACCCTTCTCTCCACAACAGCATCTGTGATCGCATGAAGTGTCTGTCTGTGCTGGGATCTGGAAAACACAGTTCTCTTGTAGCAGAAAATGTGTCATGTAAGTGGTTCTGCTGGGTGAAAAAAGCTCTAAGGAGCTGTGGGTTCTGTTGAAGGGCATAGTCTGTGCAAGCTCTGCTCACCCCAAAAGCAAACATAAACCTTCTGGAGCTGCTTCCTGCTTCATTAATGGTGTGGACTTTGGCTGCTGAAAGATAGGCAAATTAAAGCCCCTGGCTGCTTTTAACACTGTGGATCACAATGTAGTGCTGTGGTAGCTCAGGAGAAGAGAAGCAGTTTCTTCTCTGTCTCCAGCCTGGTTGAGTGTTGTTAGGTAGTTGCTAACAAAAATGAAAAGAGAAGGTCATTGTAAATAGTCTGAGATTAAAACTGGGAAACTGAGACGGGAGTAGTCTCATGTTTCTTGTAACACTGCCACTTCACTTTCAGCTAATGGAAAAACCAGATTCCAGGCTGGTAAACTAGGTGAAGTAAGGAAAAAACCCCTTGATTTCTCAGATGCTTTTATATGGCTGAAGATACATGTATTTTTCTTTCTCTTTTTGAATACGATACATAATTGGGAATAAAATGTCTCAAATATTTTTAACGTATTTTTCTATTTCTGTCAAATAAAGGGCCATCTAGTTAGATAATGCAGCCCACATTTTCCCAGTTATTTTATCTGCTCAAGTTAATTGTTGGCATGTGTTTTAGTGTGATCATCAGTAAAGATCTGTCCTCTCTCTTTGAGAGGGTTGGGGGTTTGTTATATTAAAGTCTGATGAAGGTGGAACATCACAGTGGGAAAACCTCTATGAAGGGATTTCCAGATGTCATGGACTGTTACCTTCTATTGTGATTTGCAGCCCTGAGGTATTTTTCATTTCCCTTTGTGCTCTAAGCTGGTGTAATCTCTGTGGCCTTCCAGGCATCTGCCAAAGGTGTCTTCTGCATCAGGCTGGAGCTAAGGTTTCCCTCAATGGAGAGTGTGTCCATAGCAGCAAATCAAACTTGGGTATTAGGCTGAGGTCTGGCACATGCTTGGCCACATCATTGTCAGCATGGGCGTTGGCATGGCTTGCTTGGGCCAGCTGGCATTTTCCTGAGCCATACCTGGACATCATTTAAAGGTGGCAAATGCCAGGTCTAAAATTTCTTGTTTTAGAAGTTTCTGTCTAAGCACATGTTGGGATGGATATTTTTATGCTGCAAAGATTTAATTGTACAAAATAAATCTGATGTACAGTCAACATTTTATGTATTGATAGATATATACTTAGAAGTAACATTTCGAAGTCAAATTGTTGCCATTTTTGCTTTACTATTGGTCTGAAAGAGGAAAATAGATTCTCAGAAGGTGGAGGCTATGGAACTCTTTAGGAGATTTTTCACTAATGTAATTCAGAAGCTCTTTCTTGACTTTGTGATGTTGGAGCCTGTCTT
The DNA here is from genome assembly GCA_013399945.1 of Ploceus nigricollis. Classification (NCBI taxonomy): domain Eukaryota; kingdom Metazoa; phylum Chordata; class Aves; order Passeriformes; family Ploceidae; genus Ploceus; species Ploceus nigricollis. The sequence continues at coordinate 356,110 of VXBC01011185.1, forward strand.
GCCAAAAAGGATCCAGTCCTAGCAGTGTGTAATGCTATTAATGGGACTGAATCACTATTGCTCATTGGGAAAACAGCGTAAGAAATGTTAGGCTTGTACTTCCTGGCTTAAAAAATCACCCCATTTAGTCTTATTTTTGGTCTTTATACTGAAAAAGGGAGAAAGAGCAAGTGTTGGAAGCTGATTTATGTACATAATGGTAGCCTGACGTGACTGGTTACAAGGAACCTATTACTTGTTTCTTTTGAGCTTATTCCAACTGAAATGATCAGAGAAGCCACCATTTGGAGTACTTAGCAGTAGTGCAGCCTGGAAGTAATCACAGGATTCTATCTTTAAACATAAATAATTCATTAGTAGAGTTTTCACACATATGTGCATGATTTTCTTTGGGAAAGAAGACTTTACTGTCCTACACCTACAAGGCACTACAACTTTTGATCTTCATCTTCTCTGGGTACTTCAGTTTTGCAATGAACTGATGCTGTGTTGCAAATCAGCGGCAGAACTAGAAGCTTCCCAAATTGCAGGGAAGAATAATACAAGGATAAATTCTGAAGTTAGGTGAAAGGAGACTTTATGAAGTGTTTCAATCCACAAGGTTTCAGTACCAAAAAAAAATTTAGAACAAGTCACTTGTTGCATATAAAATGGTTATAAAGCCACTAAAGCAAAATTTCAGAAGAGTAAATAACAAGTTTTTACTTACTTCAGAACTTGGTTTGACATTTTTGAAAGATAAATCTTGCATAAATTTTATTTTCCATTACTGTGTGCCAGAATGGAGCCAAGGTGATGACTGGCTGCAACTAATTGTTAGATACGCAGTTTTATTCAGGAAAATAGACTGAGCACCTAACATGTAGTATTTAAATAATAGTAAAAAAGAGTTAAGGTAGAGTTGGAGCGCTCGAGTGATGTATTTAATGACATCAGTCTGAAAGTATTTGTATATTTTGGATGCTAAAAGCGTTTCCTTGACTTTGGTCATTTGGGCAGTGTGGGATCCATGCTCTGCACAGGTACCTGCAGTGAGTAATGACTTTCTGTGGGATCTGCCTTTGGAGAGGTGGTTGGGAAGCATGACCAGGGTGCTGGTGTTCTTACTGCTCCCTGAAACTTTGTGTTCCTCTTAATGCATTTCTGTGGATGTTCTTAATTAAAAGCACACGGTGGCTTTGGCAGATGGAGCCTTCTTGAAGCTTCGGCTGCAGAATTTCCTTACTGTGTGAGGGTTGGTGCTGGAGAGGCTCCTTCAATGTATTTCACTGCTAGAATGTTTGCTGTCTTTGTATGGACAGGTCTTAAGTGACATGGGCAAGTTTGTAACAATGATCTGCTAAAGTTTGACTCTCTCCGTTTAGCCGTAGGATTTTTAATCTTTCTTTTTTTTTGCTTTTTACTGAGTTGCCAGATTATACTGAGCTAAAATTTTCTTTTATTTAGCAAAGTAAATGACATTGAGGGTTGATAATGGGTGTGCATTTAAAGTAGCATCTGCTGTGCAGTGTCTTTTCAGACAATGGTCTTGCCTGTTTCAATTTGCTTTTCCCTAACAAGTGAGCAGCACTTTAAGTGGTTAATGGCAAATATTTCCTTCAAGTCCCTGAAGGAATATAGGCTTTTCTGGAAGAGAAAAGGAAAACTAAAGCTACTTTTATAGACATGATTCCTTCCACAAATCTGAGTAACTGTGTACACTTGAAGTTTTAGTTTTGTTTTTATTTCTTTCTGTGACCAAAAAAAACGAAAAAAAAAAACCAAAAAACCTTCTTTCCTTTCAGTGATGGAATCATGCAAAGTTACTTTGTATCTGCACTTGCTTACATGAGATGGACAATTAATGTCTCTTTTGGAAATTATGAACTTCTTAAATACATACAGTTGTTGGTAGTTGTTGTCATCAAATTAATCTTAACTTAGGATTTGTAAATATGAGATGCATCCTTGAATGTGGCAATATAATTTGATTTAACTATACTGAGGTCATCAAGAATTAACATGTTAAAATGAAAACTTTGTGACATAAACTTTCCCCCATTACTGTTGCTGTTCTTTCTAGTTTTATACGAAACTACAGGAGGGGGTTTCCTCAACCTGCAGCATGGGTGTGCCTGTGACTTTGGAAAAGTTTAAAGGTGCCATCATGCTGTTCTCCAAAGATTTTGATAGTTTGCTGGGGTAGATATTACTGTAAACAATGTAAATTCTGTTTGTGAAAACTCAGGAAAAATAGTAAAGACGTTTTAAAGGGTATAGATCCAGGTGTGCACATGAAGTTTCAGTCTACTTTGTTTCATATTCAGGACTACATTTGCTGTGTTAAAAACATGAAATCATACAAATTCTTGTTACAAAAACTTCTTGACAGTTTCCTGAAAATCTTTCTGATATACACACCTGTGAAAAATAAATAGTGTCTATCTACAGAAGAAAATTAAGTCTATCAGTTATGGACATTAGTGTTGTAATATAAAGGATATTTGAAGGAAAAGACTTCAGTATAGCTTTTTTTAGTAAAAAGACTGCATTTTTCTGGAGGAAAAACTATTCTGAGGCCTTCAGTCACACATCAAAGGCTTGGCAGGAAACCCGGAGATCCAGGAGCTTTTCAAAGAAATACCTTAAAAGTGTTTCACAGTGGAAAGTGCACTTGGCAGTCCATGAGGATAGCAGCACATCAGTAGCTACATCAGCTAGGGATGCTGTACTGGGCTTTTAGTGCTTTCCCAGGCTTTGTCCCATGTAGAATCCTGCATTGCTCCAGCAACCAAACTGTCCCAGGGAACAGTGGCTTCATGAACTGGCTAGTGACTCACCCTTTTCTGGAAGGCTTGGAATAAAATTTGGGAGAGAAATAGTCTTACCCTTTTTCCCCTGGGGAAATAAAAAATTACAAGTAGATGGGAACCTCTCCATCCTGTCGCAAGGACTTTCCTTCCATATGACTCAAATTTATGTCCTTGAGCTTCCGTGCTGGGGCCGGTAACGGCTCCTCCCTTAGTGATACCAGAGTATTTAGGAAGGATTTGCATGTGGCTCTGTCTCTGCTCTGTCTGCCAAGCCTGAAGCCTTTAAACTATGTAATGAGCATGCTGTTGACAGGTCTTGGAGGTGAGGAAAGATGTGGGCCACTGCACAGAATTGAAATCTGTAGATAACCAGGCTTCAGACCCCTCAGTGCCCTGTTTTGTCACGTGGTGATAGAGTAAAAATAACACGGTTCATCTGTGCCCTGGAAGAGTGTGGCTTGGAAAGTGTTGGTGGTTTGGTGGGGGGCAGTAAGAGGTTCATTTAAAGCAGGGCTGTTGCTGAGCGGCCGATAGCCTGAAACTGAATTAAAACAAATTTGGGGCTGCACCATCTGTGAAAGGATGAGACTTCCTTCTTGTTCCCAGTCCCGCTGCTTCCTTTGCATAGTATCTAGCAATTACAAGGTGAGTCAGATCAGTCCTGATCTGTCTGAAAGACCAACTCATCAAAAATGAGCTGTGATCTCTAGAATGGAGAGAAGGGAGAGGACTGAGGAAGGGGTGGGACTGCCTCTTTAGGTGGCAAGGTACAATTAAGTTATTTTCATTACTAACTTAAGCAATCCCCAGCAGGCACTTCCCTCCCCCAGCCTTAGCAAGATTGACTTGTGCATGAGCCATTCCCATTCAGGCCATTTGCTTGGTGCATCTGAGACCAGGATGGTCCTTCTGGGCTTGGGAATCCCAGAGCTGTAAGCACCTGGGGCCTGGGAAGGTCCTCAGGTGATGCATCTCTTTATTGCTTCTTCTGTTCTCTGGGACTTTTTTGTTGCAATGCCTTCAAGAATGTTGTCAGACCAGGTTGGTGGTGAAGTGGACACGGTGAGCACCCAGTCACCTCCCAGTTCCAGACATCCAGGCAATAGAAAGTTCTCAAGCTGAGAATTAATCAACTGCTGGTAAGAACAGATCTATCATCATAACCATCCTCGTATCAGGACTTGGCGTGTTTGGATTTTGCATGAACTGAAGATCTGGTGGAGTGTTTTGGATGAGCATGAGACCTAGTCAAAGTTAATCACTTCTCTTACAGGTTTTACCTGTAACACACGTGTGCTGGGAGCCACTGGTCTGCCTCCTGAAATGGCTCGTGGCATGTCCTTTCTCTGTCCCCTTCCTGTGATGGGCCCCTGGCTGTTGTCTGCCTTTCTCCTCCCTGGGAACTTGGTGCAGCAGAAGCCTTTGCTGCAGTTGTTGATATCTGAGTTCAGCTGACAACATTTACAATGGACCAAGGGGAGGAGGTCACCACTGGTCACCTCCTCCAGGCAGCACTTCTGGGAACAGCTGTGCTGGGAGAGAGAACATTGCAGTGAAATGTTGTATGCTGAGCCAGTCAGTTTGAAAGGGAAGGAAGCTGTAGTGTTGGTCCTACACCTTTTGTTGTGCTGTTCTACCAACTCCCCTGGTTTTAAAATTGATAGGACTGGTTTTGAAAGTACTGCCAGGCAGTGCCAGGGGAATTTCCACGTGTGTGTTTGTCAGTAGGACTCATGGCTGTAGGAATCACAGCAATTAACACTGTAAGCATTCTACCAGTGGACTTTGATTGTTGTGTGAGGAATACAGTATATGCTTAAGGTTAGAGGACACTAAATACACCTTTGTAAGTGGAAAGTCGTTGATTTTTGGAGTAACACTTGCTTTAGAGCATGCTTGGAATAACAGTAAGAGCACTTCCTGTTGATGGAGTTAACTGATCAGGTATCACTTTTTAGATTACTGGGGTTTATACTTAAAGCTGGCCAGTCCTTCGCCTGGGAAAATCTGTGTGTTAATTTTTTTACTTTCCTGGAAAACAAGTGTTGCTGTAGGAGTTAGCTCTGTTTTATCAGAATACTAACCCAAGGGTTTTATGGGGAAGGTTGACATGTCTGCTGTTTGTTCAAGCATGTAAAATATGACATAGAAGTGCAATTGCTACCCAGGAAATAGGTATATACTGCCTCATCTCTTAGTGTGTGGCTTAAAATTTGGATGCAACTGTGAAATTTACCAAAAGGAGTGAAAAATGACAGTGTAACCAAATTACCTGTATTTTCAACACCAAGGAAACAAGCCCTACTTAATAGTAACGTGGATGGTGTTTTGATCTGGACTGTGAGCAGCTGTAGTTAAGGGGCAAGTTGAGGGTACTGAGCCGACATAGAAGGTTTTGTAACCAACTCAACGATGGATACCAGTAAGGTATGGATATACCTGGTCTGTTATTCTGTTTTTCAAAGCTATAATTAAAAAAGTCTTCTGAAGCTGCCATCAGTGTAGAAGCTCATGCTGAGACCAAGTTATGGACAGTGTTGCCCTTCCCTGTTGAACAGTTTCTCCATGCTAGTTGATGAACAGTTATTTTTTCATTCCTTGGTAGTGGTTTGAAATAGCAGTTGTTTGAAATAGGAGCTTGAAAACAAGGCTACATAATTTAATTTTGTTATGAAAAGGCCTTTAGAGCACAGTTTGTGAGTTCAGGAGTTCTGTAAATGTTCCTGTCACTTGTCTGGAATGTTAAGTATTGCAACGGTTACACATCGTTTGCAGCAGCTACAGCTCTGAAGTTTTCTCCAAAGAAGGAGTAGAGAAATTGAGGTGTGCAACAGCCAATTCTTGCCCAAAGCTCTGGTCTTTCTTCCCTTCTGTTTGAAAGAGAAGTAGCAATAGCAAATGCAGCTTGAAAACAGTGGATGAATAGCATAACTTAAATGCAGAATTCCTGTTTTTGTAATTCCACAAGTTGTAATGGAAAACTGTAAAGGCTCTTCAGAATTTTTAAGACAGAAAGTAACAGAAAGGTCTTTTCTCTCTAAATGACTCCCTGCAGCCATTGTTGCAGGAGTGCAGCCCCATGTGCTCCATCTGTATTGAACTGCAATGCACAGTTGTGTATTTTCCTCACAGCACAAGAACATAGCAGACACTGCCCACACTGGCACAGGGATCCAGCCCACCTGGAGCTCCTTCCCACCTGCAGCTGTGAGCAGATGCCTTAGGGAAAAACCCAAACCCAAAGTCAAATGCCTTAGGAAAAAACCCAAACCCAAGGTCTTCCCTCCTACCCTGATTGCTCTCTCACCTTGAAATTAGTTTTGGCTCAGAGGGGTTTCTGAGCCCTTTGTGCTCAGATGTTTAACAGCCATTAGGAAATCTCTGTACCTTGTGCATGGCCAGTCTCCCCATGTCCTCACACAATATACATTAAACATACAGCTCACTTTTTTTATTTAGAACCTGGCTCTAAATCCATTTGCTGGTCTTTAGTTTTAGTACTGGAAGAGATGATTAACAGCCACTCCCAGTCTGCCTTCTCGATGCCATTCCAGATTTGGTAGGTTTTTGTCATGTTCTCTGTGAGATGTCTCAAGGGAGCTATTATATACCTTTGATCTTAGTTTTGCCCCTTGCTCGATCATTTTAAGATCTGTAAGAAAAATTTTTTTGAGGTTGAGAGAAGAACTGCACATAGCAATTAAAGTGTGGGTAGATGGGCAAAAAATTGATTTGTTGAGTGTGATATTTGTGTTTTATGGTTCATTCTCTGTTCCTTTCTTTAATAATTTCTGGAATAGCTTTGCTTTTTTTCTTTTCCTTATTCCAAACACTGTAGTGATAGTTTAATGAAGCTGTGAATCAGAATGCTGTAGTCTTGCTGAGCAGTACTGATACACTGAGAGCACATTTATATTTGAAGCTGAGGTTGCTTTCCCCTGACAGATTGATGTGTTTGTGTTTACCTCTAGTTAATTTTGTTTGCTGTTTTTATTGTCCTGTTAGTCTCATAAGGGTCTTTGTGATTCCATGGACTCTCCTGTTATCCTTGGTATCTTAAATTACCCGCTAGCATCGGCAAACTTTCAAGTCACTAAATCTGATGTCTTAATCTTAAGCAATAAAAGAAATGCACTGTTTGCTGTGGGCTGCTGGAATCCAGTGGTTTATATATCATGTTTTTGGAATTATTGAGTAAGAGACATTGTTGTAGAGTGCTTGTGCAGCTTGCAGGCTGAAAGTTAAAAGTGTAGAGAGCTGTGTCTCTTTCTAGATAGCTTATTTCATATTCCAGATATGAAGCTTTTTGGTGTCTGCGCTGCCTTGTCTGCAGAGACTTGGGAAAGTTCTGTATCTGTGTTTTACAGGGGGTTGATGAGGCTGTATTTTATAATCTCTTTGCTTTTCTGCCTTTTGGGACTGTATAAGTGACCTGAAAACGTCATTCCCTAATTATCTGGGCAAAGTTGTCAGCCTGAATATATCAAAATGAAAGAATTTGCGCAAATAGAGAGGGAAAGTATACTGGCTCTGTTGCTCTTAGATGTGAGCAATTTCTTCTCTAACTTGGGTATTTGATTTTCCAAAAGTGCTCAGTATTCTCAGATTTCAAGGATTGCTTGCTTCTATTTTTTTTAATCTCTTAAAAGACAATTCTAAGATTATTTATAATTTTATTAATAATTCACAATTTTTAGTAGGTAGAACTGCTTAATGCCTCTCAATACTTTTGTTGCTTAACCCTCTATTGTCTTCCAGGCACAGGAAACTATATTCTGTACTCTTGTAACTACTACTCTTTACTTTTGTGACAGCAATATTAGCATAAACAAGCATATTAAATAATGGATGAGATTAAAATAATCACAGTAAGGAATCATCCCCTCCCTGCCCTGTTTCAGTGCTCAGGGTTGTGAAGAGTAATGCTGAAAGCATTGCATGTTGACTGGCTGGATGTATCATATCAGTTTACAGTCAGGAGCAGAGCCATGCTATTGGGCAAAACAGTTTTAAATTATTATTTATGCAGTTGTGTTTGCAGCTGGTATAAAACACAGGACTGGTTTCACATGCCTCCACCAGAGCAGGGAGAGCACTCCTGAGCAAGTTCTCCTGTTTCCTGGACTATGTGTGCTGTGGAAAGAGAGACGGCTGGGAAAGGATACAGGTTAGAGGGAATAGTTACAGTTTAGTTTAGGAATGCAGTCTTTAATCTGATATTTTGGTGTTGTTTTGGCTTTGTTCCATTTTGATTAATTGATAACTGTTTGTGCTATCATTAATCAAATGTTTTTCAGTAATGTCTTGTGTGTGTTGATGAGTATTTTCTTTAGTAGTGGCTTTTTTCCTTTTTTTTTTTTTTTTTTTTTTTTGAGGAGGAGGAAGTGTGTATAAAGGGAAAGGAAGTCTTCAGTAATTCTTTCTTTTTCCCTAGGGCAAAATATAAAATACAGTTTTATATGCAATATTTTCTTTTTAAAACAATAGTGAAATAATATTTTAGTTCTCGTTTGAATTGTTAATGCTGTATGTTACACTTCAGAAAGCTTCCTTTGGTTAGAGAGTGTTTTATTTCTTATTTTAAAATTTATTGTTAAATTTTCCTGTTGGGCAGAGACAAGATTATTGTTGATTCTTAATACTGTTTCTTCCTAAGGAGTGTGGTTGTGTTTTTCAGAAGCACAAAAATAGTTTTTATCTGCCCTACCTGCCTTTTGGGAAACTGGGTGAAGCAGGGCTTTTTCTATTTCCAGTCCCACAATATTGATGTCTTCTGTTTTCAGTGCAGAAACTCCATCTTCTTTCTCCTTCCTGGAGAAGGCAGGAGGGGAGAAATTGGCACAGAGAGGCCATAAATTCACTTTAGGAGTCTTAGTAAGCAGCTGCTTTTAGAACCTGTAATGCTAATTGATGTCTTGTTCTTATTTTGTGTGACCCATTTGTATATTTTTCTCAGTTTTTAAACTCTAATGATGTAAACTTCTTTCATTAGGAAAGTAACTACTAAGGTTTAGTTTCTCTGGAATTAAAACAGGAACAGTGGTCTCTAAGCCTTCTTGTCCTCTATATATCTTTAAAGTTTCTGGAACATTGAGTTTCATGAATCAAAAATACTGGTCTTGAGTGTCAAATTTATGGATATTTTAAAGTAATGCTGTGATGAAACGTGAGGATTATACTTAGCTGACATTGTTGAGTTTTGCTTGCTTCCATCACTGCTTTACAGTTGCTGTTCTTGAAGCAAACACTGTGGCATGTTTTCAGGAACACTTCTCATGGATGAGAAACATTTGAGTTCATAGAGTCTTGTCACTGCTGACCCCCTGAGATATCTTGGTACCAGTATAAATGGTTTGTTCTGTAAAAGGTCATGTTAGCCTGCATCTCTTTGAAGCCATCCATCCAGTGGGTTATGTTATTGTCTTACTTGCTGTAATAAACAGATCCAACTGTGTTTACTGTGCATGCAAAGCTCGTGTGTGCTGCGTCTGGCTTTGCAAGGTGTGTCAGGGCTGATGAATGTGCTCTGCAGACGTGAAAGATGTGCCTTGCAAGCAGCCAGTGCTGGGTGTCTCCATGCCAGCCAGAGCCACTGCTTTATCTACATTGCCAGTCAAGGTTGTCCGGCTTTGCCCAAATATCACTGCCAGTGCCTAACCCTCCTCAGAGCCCTGCCTTCTCACTCTGTGAGCTGTCAAAAAGGGATGATCTGACTGGCTGGATTTATCACAGCTGTGTAGTTTTTCTTTGGGATAATTTTTTAAATGCAGTCAGCTTCGCTACAAACTGCCCTCTGAAAATTCATTTGGTTATTCCTCAAGTGTGCTATGGGCAATTTATTTATGTCTGTAAAACATCAAAAATACCACTCAGTAGTAAAAATGCCAGTTTTACTAAAGAACTCTATCCTCTTTAGTATTTTTCAGTTTTAGTTTTCAGTTGAATAAGATCAAAAGCACAAGTAAGTGTTTGACTCATAAACCTGAAAAAGGCAAGAAATGGAAGTGTGGCAACTTAGATGGTAACCAGTGTTACCATCTGCTTCTGGAATCTAGTAGGCATTAATATTATACGTGTATTGCAAACATATTACCTTCATGGGGCTTTTCTGGTTTGGGTTTTGGTTTTTTAAGGAGTCTCTAATTTCAAATTATCTCTCAGTTATTTAGTCTTCTGTGAAAGCATTCTGATTACTTGTAGCTGTATCGCAGGACTGGTGCATTTTTGACATCATGATGATGAAACTGCAACTGCAAACAAAGTTTTCTGTGTCTGTTCATGACAGCTTTCAGAGCTAAAGGGAATCTGGAAGCTATAAACAAATATTTTCAGTGTCTTAAGATGAAGCTTCCTGTTGCTTCTGTTAACAATACTTAGGGATCTGAGGAAGCAAAACTCCTGCAGTTTTACTGACTTTTATCAAAGTCAGAATTGAAACATACTTGTGTGCAGCTGAAGGAAGGAATGTGTTTAAGGGTATGGTGTTAATTTTGTTAGCTAAAATTATTTAGTACTTCTGACCACTGTACTGTTATGTCAAATGTCTCATGCACAGTCATCAGTCTCCTTTTTGTGCCTTTGAAATGCTTCAGTTTTTAAGAGATGGAAATGACTGGATATGTTTCATGTTTCAAGTCAGCTGTGAGATATTGGGCTCAGATAAACCTGATCACTTACCTCCACCTGGAATCCCTAAGACTGAAAATGGAGTGGAGATATTGTCCTCTTAATCTTCCATCCCATGACATCTGACTCAGGGGTGATGAAGAAAACAGCTGCCAGCTCTCACTCTTGCAGGAGGAGAAGATCCTGGTGTGTCTAGTCTTTCTGGTAGCCCATGCTTCAAGTAATAGTTCTGTGGCTGTTCTCCTGTTAGTCTGTGCTTCCTTGGAATCAGCTGCTGTAGTTGCAATACCTGCAGTTTTCTGCTGTGGCTGCTCCTGGTTTGGATAAAGCCAGCTTTGTTTTCTGGACTTCCATCTGTGCTTGTGGGTGGAATGGCAGTGCTGGCAGTTGTCTGCTGTCAGAGACAGGCTGGGCCAGGCTGCAGGAGAGTCCTCACTGCAGGCTGTGGAACCCAGTGAGCTGCTTCTGGTTCCTTCCTGCAGATAATCCTCATAATCACACGACTTGTGTTAAATTTGGTAAAGTTCCATGAGTTTATTATTGTGATTTTTAATAATTGGATTGAGAGAATCTGAATTTTTCAACTTATTTGGATTTTTTGTACAGTAAGTTTTTCTCCACGGCTGCTGTTTTACTGAGCTAGTGGTAATCTTTTCTCAGATCCAGTGTTGTTGGTAGTTAAACTGTTGCCTGAATACTCCCACAGTGTTTTCCTTCCCACAGTCAGAAATAGAGGACATTGCTCCCTAATAAGCCTTTCTTTTGCTGGCTAACGAGTGAACTCAGCAACATGGGTCACTTATAAAATATCCTCAGCTCAATGCCATTTGTGGAACGAGAACTTGAAAAAATATATATATATATAATTTGGAGTGGAGCTGTAGGAAGTGCTTAGTCCTTAGCAAAAATCTCTTTTAAAAAAAGGCAAAAACCATTGGTCAGTCACATGCATTTTGTTTGGCTCTAATTTGTGGTCTTTGCTGCTCTTCTGGATTTCTAGTCTTAAATAGAACATTATAAAAAAAGACATTGCTTTTCTTCTGTATTTTATATTTAAAGTCTCTTTCTTTCTGCTTGTAGATTTGTTTGTAAATGCATCATAAACAGACAGCCCAGAATGAAGAAAGCAAGCAGGAGTGTTGGCTCAGTGCCCAAAGTGCCTGGAGTAAATAAAGCTCAAACAAGTGAAAAAGCCAAACCAGAAAACGGCTCCTCAGTGTCTGCAGTAACAAAACTCTCCAAAACCGGGACATCAGCATCTCTTTTGAAGGTAATAACCAGTAGAACATTCTGATTATTTGTATTTTTTACAATAAAGCTTTAAAAATGATAGAATTTCCAGGCTTGTCTTTAATGCAGCTTTGACTAGAGGTTGCACGGGTAGCTGGAGGGAGTCTGGATAGTTACAGAGTGCTGGGCAGGGTGACAGGATCTTGTGTGTCATTCATGTTGTACTTTCCTACTGCAGCATGAGATGGAGAGCAGTGTGCTGTGCAGGACTTGGCTGCTGTGCAAAAGGAGCAGAGTGGAAGTTGTGTTCTGACGAATGTTATTTGTTTGGTGTTATGCTTGAATGGTGTCAGTGACTAATAGGATTTGATAAGAGTTATTTACTAATTCTGAAAAAAGAACTAATGAAGTGTCTAACAGGAGAACTTCTTTATATCAGTGATCTGTGTCGGGTCAGTGAGCTGAGTTCTTCTGGCTGTTTTGGCCTTTGCTTTATATTGAAGTACTGCTTGAGCTGAATTTTCACAAGTTGATTCTTGCTCCCAGAACAAGTTCAAAGGTAGAGGTTTTCTCTTACAGTAGGAAAACAGGGCAGTATATGGAGGAACATATGGCTTCCAACAAACAATCAGGCACACTGAGGTGTGCTGCTGTGGAGTTTTCACCTGGGAGCAACCACATCTGGGTTGGATGGATGGAATGAGCCTGCCTGCTCTGCCTCCTATTCCTGGCATGGAGAGGTGGCTGGATCCAGCTCCTTTTGCTCTCTGCAGCCCAGTGTGCAGTGCTGTGCTGCTGCTGCCCTGGAACAAATGAACAGAGCAAGGAACAGGGTGTCCAGCAGGACCTGGACCGCTGTCACTGATGCACAGGAAGCCACAAAGGCCATTTAAGTAACTGGCAAATAAAGATCCAAAATTACAGAAGTGTAAGAGTTGAGGTCTCTGTAATAGCTCTGCAGGGTTACTGAAGTCAAAAGGTGTGTTCCCTTTCTCTTCTTCCTTTTCATTTATGGAAGAACGGTTAATACTTTTGCTGATGAACTTGCAAGCCAGGTTTCAGAGAGATTTTTATCCCAGTGCCCCTTCTTTCTTCCATCACCCAATTCATCTTGCAGTTTTCTTAGCTTTAAATAATCTTTTGATGCTTGTTGACACTACATACTTTATATTTCTAGAAACCTCTCAAAGCAACAAAGTCCTTTGTAGTTTACTTATCAAGTTTCTTATGTCATACCTCTCAGGGAGATAAAGGAGGAGGATGATGTAACACTGAACAGATTTGACCCGGTATGCTTTCACAATTTTACTTATATTAGTAACACTTCTGGCTATGTTTTGGTGTGGGATTATAATTCATGACAGTTTATGAGTTTGAGGCACAATGAGAATTTTCTCTTGATTACTAAGGCTTATCTCAGGTTTATGTTCAACCAGGCTTACTCATACAGTTGGATGTCTTTTACTTGTTATGGTGCTGTTGTGCCAACTGTGTGACTTAATGATAGTGATGAATATTCTTTGAGTGTTCTGTACTTATATAACAAAGTTAGTTGTTTGTGGGGCTTTTTGTTTACTGGTGCTGACAAATCACATGATTTCCGGCTTAAAAGAAGTATCAATAGAAGTTGCATTTTTAAAAATATTGTTTAATATAATTTTATATTTAATATTGTTGATGAAACATTTGGCATATTGTTTTCCTCAGAGGTTGTGGGATATTCTCTTAGAGTTGAATTGGTGTGTGTTCTGAATTTCTTTTAATATTCTTTGACAAAAGAAAAAAGCTGGCATTAAATAACTTTATTGCAATGCTTATTAATTTATTCAGTCCTTTGAGTTGGATATTGAATGAAAGGTCCCTGTTAAAGAGTAGAAATACAGTACTACAAGAGTCTTGGTTCAGTCAGTAATAATGTTGCAAAATGGAAAATTATTTTGTATTTGTAGCATCCTCTTAATGATATAACTATAGGCCAGAGTTCAGCTTTGGGTGGGCTTCTTTAACTGCATTGTTCCATACATTTGTCCTTTCTTGTGCAGTTTTCAAAACGTGTGGACAATGAGCACAGGAAGAAACTGTGGGACCCACCCTTCAGCAGAGCTGAGCCTGTCCCAGGGTCTGTTTCCCAATGCCCTTGGTCGGTTCCTTCTCTGTAGTTTTTGTCTCCCACTTTGCCCAGCACTTGTGTAAATGTTCAGCACCCCACACACTTTATTACTACAGAAATTTAACTGCCAGCCACTTTTACTCTGTCAAAAAATACTCTACAAATAATGTAGTCTTATTTTTAAGATCATTATTTTTTGACTTCTTCAGCTAATGAGCTTGTGATCCTGCTAACACTCTCAGCTGTAATTAGACAGCAGCTGTACTTCAGACGAATTGCAAAATCCAGTGTCCCTGAAAAGCCAGGACTTGGAGACCAATATTTGAATATTAAAAATTAGAGTGTGTTTTCAGTATTCATGTGTCTAGGCTTCTATTCTGTTTGCAAAATGCAGTAACTTAATTACAGATTGTTGTGAAGTTTGATGTTTGAAAAACTCAAATACAGCAACAACAACCATCAAAGAAAATCTTAGGTAGGAATAATTATATATATATATAAAGGGATTTGCATGAGATGCAGTAAATAGGATATACCTGTTGAGAAACTAAGATGAAATGAATTGTATAGGTCATTATTCAAGTTTCGTTGCACTGAAAGAAAGTGGTGAGAGGAAAACAGAATATGAATTGTATAATTATAAAGTGGTTTTTAATACAAAAAATCAAAATAGGTCTGGATGAGCCTTTCTAATTATGAGATTTTCTAATTTTTCATATTTTAATGTAGGAGTTTTAATGCTAAGCAGGATGGCACAGCTCTTAGTAAATGGGAAGAAGTTGTTTGATAAATATACACCATCGCTTTTGCTTCAATTAAAAAGATACAAAAATACTTTGATTTTAAAAGTTCTGAACGGTTGCCATTGTGGAACATTAAGAAGAGAGCTGCTGGTTTGTAATTTTTCCAAAGCTTTGCTAAATAGTTTTCTTTGCCAAGAGTATAATGTTACAGCTTTGAGAAACTGTTTACTAATTGGCTGCAGAGGAGGCAGTGCCTTCCAACCTAGACCAGAAATAGTTTATGGGTAAGTCAGAAGAAGAATGGCTGTCTTAAATTCCTTTGTTCAGCAAGGGCTGCAGATGACTAATGTCTGAATGTGTGTATTTTACTTAGCGTTTTTTTTTCTTCAAGCTGAGTCACATCTTGACCTATTTGGCTTGATAACATATACTTGTACTCTAAGTGTCTAAAAGCTTAATCTAATTTCCCCAGTCATTCAGCAGGGTAAAGATGCTGACAGCTCACAGTCTGTTTGAACTATCACCTTTGCAGGCGGGTGGGCAGATCCAGCAGCAAAGGAGAAAATCACTGTTCTGTGCCTTTTTGTACTACCTCGGTTTAGACAACAGTTGCACAGGGTTGTTTCTCTCCCCCTGTGCCCCCATGCCCACAAAATGAGTTTCAATTAAATACAAAAATCTAATCAGATCACAGGTAGATTGTTGTACACCAGTAGTTTGTGCTCAGCCCGTCCTCCCCACATGAGCTGGGTGGGCTTTATGGCTTTTGTAGCCCTCTGATATTTCTGCTTTCTTATTTATATTTCCATTGCCTGTGCCTGTTTGCATGGCTGTGTGACATGGCAGATCAAGGAGCTGGTCTGACTCCTGGGAGGAAGGAGCCCTTGGAAAAGCCTTGTTTGCACAGCAAACAACAATGGCATTTCCATAGCAGAAAAGCCAGCTTTAGATGCACATCAGACTGGATCCTTGGAGTGATGTGTTTTCTTCCAGCCTTTTATAAACCTTCTCAGAAAGCTACACCATTTCTGACATGATTCAGTAAAAACTTTCTTGTCCTAGAGAATCTTACCCTTACAAATAGATGTTTCTATCTGTAAATTTTCTATATTTCTCTCAATTGCATGTGGAGCAAATATGTTCTCCTTCCAAAGCTCCCTTTTGTTTTGTAGTTGCTCTTTGTAAATGGCACAGATCCCATCCATGCTCTTTCCACAGTGTTGTGATCAGTGTTCCTAGCTGTTCTGGAATTGGCATTTGCAGAAAGAGACTGTAGAGAGTAGAGTAACATGCAACTATTGTTTTAATTAAGCAAGTGTACCTTTATTCTAAATGTTTAGAATTGTAATGTTTGCAATATAGTTTTTAACATGGATGTGTGTGGGAGCTGGAAGTTACAAACTTGCAGACATGATGGAAAGCAACTGGTTAACTCCTAAGCACTACCTTTTAGCTGGGATGTTGGAGGAGAGTTCAAATGTGTTATCCAGCTGAATAATACAGTTGCTCAAGGAATGTTGCTAGCACAGCTGTTTCCTCTTAATTTTTTTTTCATATAATGGTAAAAATGTTGAGCACATTTTGATTTTCGCCATTTGAAAAATTGTATTTTAAAGAGTAGAAAGTCTGCCAATTAATGCTTAAGAGCTTAGTATTTCTAGACTTTGCTTTATTCTGAAAGATGTATTCTCTGTTTGGGAGTCTGGTTGTTGAGAATCCTGTGCTTGCTGCCTTGTCACATTCCAGGCAGCTTTTGTGGCTAACAGTAGTTTCAGGAACAATCATATGAGGTTAGACAGAAAGTCCATCAAACAAATACCCCGTCTCTTAAAATTCCCTAGAAAAGAGATTGAAAGCAAGGCAAGGATATATGGTGAGGGTGGCTTTTCCTCTGCCTCTGTCCTAGCTTCTTGTGATCTGTAGCTTAGTATTTTGAGCTAGAAATTGTATTTTGCTAATGTTGGATTGATTTTTGTTCTTCTTTGATTTGAGCTTTTTGTTGTGAATTTGTCCACCAGAAAATATTTGATCATATTCAATTGAAGGATATTGTACTAACTTCCTGGTATTTGGTGGTGTAATTATCTAAGAATTGCCTTCAGTTTTATGCATAAGCAAACTTTCATTCAAAATTGAGATGTTTTACACTATGATGTTTTACTGTGCTTTAATTGATTTTTAAAAAAAATTTTCTCCTTGGTACTGAAAGGTTAAGAATTTTTGGGGGGAGAGAGAAGACTCAGTTTCAAGGCTCACTCATATGTAAGGAGTTAAAGTTCCATTTCAGTTTACTGACTCTGCACAATGCAGTGCACTTACACTTTTCAGCATTCTTGCATAGACACATGACTTGTCAAATATGTGCTTTTTAAACTGAAGCAATCTTTAACAGTAGAAATGTTGGCTATGCAGACTTCTGGGCCAGCTGTCTTAAAGCTGCTTCTTCCCTTTCTTTCAGACTAAGAGTAACGATGACCTCTTAGCAGGGATGGCTGGTGGCGGCGGAGTGACAATGACCAATGGTGTCAAGGCCAAGAAGAACTCTTGTGTATCAACAGCATCTTCAGCTCCAGGGACAGCCATGAACAGTCTGGAAAACAAACCCAAAACTATTGCAGGTAAACGGATATATTGATTCTTAAAGGTGGAAGTTGGGGGGCTTTTTATTTTCATTTAATGTATTGAGGATCCAGGTTGTCTGCTGAAGTGCTCAGTAACACCATGATCAAATCACACACCTTCTAAACTCTTTTCCTGTTTTTAATAATGTAATTGCTTTTATGGAGGGTGTTCCTTTTAGTTTTTTCAGTACTGACTTTGCAACTATTATATAACATGAAATAATATAATTAATTTAGAGAATCATAGATTTTTTAAAAATTGTTTGTTTAAAAACCCATGACACAAGCACTGAATCTCTAAGATGAATTGTTACAATGAACATTTTGGACGTTTTATGTCACTTTATAGAAATAAAGTAAGACAGCTTTCAGAAACTGTTCAGAAAAGTTAAATAATTTGGTGTGTTATTGATATGAATTGAAATAGGTCTTGCCTCCCGTTGCTGTGTTTTGGATTCAGTAATGCTTGCAAAGCTGTAAAGCATCTGGAAATAAAGGAGTAATAATAATCTATCTATTCCTATGCAATGAGATGAAAATACAGAAAACAGAAAATACAGATGTTGGGTTAATGCTTACTTCCAATATTTTCTATGAAATGTATTTAGTAGTGTGATTCAGAAAATCAACCCCTGTGTTGCTGATACAAAGCACACAGCCTGCTGTGACAGATACGGTATTTTAAATTCATGTTCCTAACTTTCAAAAAACATACAGGTACAAGTTCCACAGCTAAGCGTAGCACTTCATCTGGAAATAAAGAGTCAAGCTCTTCTAGAGAGAGGATCCGGGATCGTTCTCGTTTGAGCCAGAGCAAGAAGCTGCCTCTGGCAGGACAGGGGCCCAGTGACACGGTGCTGGCAAAGCGCTCCCGCAGCCGCACCAATCCCGAATCCGATATCCGGATGAGCAAGTCCAAGTCAGACAATCAGATCAGTGACAGAGCTGCACTGGAAGCAAAGGTGAATGATCTTCTGACATTAGCAAAAACTAAAGATGTGGAGATCTTGCATCTGAGAAATGAATTAAGAGACATGCGTGCTCAGCTGGGACTCAACGAAGATCATCTTGAGGGGGATGAAAAATCTGAAGAGAAGGAAGCCATTGTTGTCCATCAGCCAACTGATGTAGAGTCTACACTGCTCCAGTTACAGGAACAAAACACTGCCATCAGAGAAGAGCTCAACCAGCTGAAGAATGAGAATCGAATGTTAAAAGACAGACTAAATGCTTTGGGCTTTTCTTTGGAACAAAGGCTGGACAACTCTGAAAAGCTCTTTGGCTATCAGTCTTTGAGTCCAGAGATTACAGCTGGCAACCACAGCGATGGTGGGGGCACTCTGACATCTTCAGTGGAAGGTTCTGCTCCTGGATCAATGGAAGACTTGTTAAGTCAGGATGAAAACACTCTCATGGACAACCAACACAGTAATTCCATGGATAATTTAGACAGTGAGTGCAGTGAAGTTTATCAGCCACTGACGTCAAGCGATGATGCCTTAGATGCTCCATCATCTTCAGAATCTGAAGGAGTACCAAGTATAGAAAGGTCTAGGAAGGGAAGCAGTGGCAATGCAAGTGAAGTGTCCGTAGCTTGTCTGACAGAACGGATACATCAGATGGAAGAGAATCAACACAGTACAGCTGAAGAGCTCCAAGCCACGCTTCAAGAGCTTGCAGATCTGCAACAAATAACACAAGAGCTGAACAGCGAGAATGAAAGACTTGGAGAGGAAAAAGTAATCCTGATGGAGTCTTTGTGCCAGCAAAGTGACAAGCTGGAGCACTTCAGCCGTCAGATCGAGTATTTCCGGTCCCTTTTGGATGAGCACCATATTTCCTATGTAATTGATGAAGACATGAAGAGCGGGCGCTACATGGAGCTGGAGCAGCGCTACATGGAGCTGGCGGAGAACGCTCGCTTCGAGCGGGAGCAGCTGCTGGGGGTTCAGCAGCACTTGAGCAACACTTTGAAGATGGCAGAACAAGATAACAAGGAGGCCCAAGAAATGATAGGGGCATTAAAAGAAAGGAATCACCACATGGAACGGATCATTGAGTCAGAGCAGAAAAGCAAAACAGCTCTGGCATCTACCTTAGAGGAGTACAAAGCCACAGTAGCCAGTGACCAGATTGAGATGAACAGGCTGAAAGCTCAGCTAGAGCATGAAAAGCAGAGAGTGGCCGAGTTGTATTCTATACACAACTCTGGAGATAAATCAGATATACAAGACCTGCTGGAGAGTGTCAGGCTGGATAAGGAGAAAGCAGAGACCTTGGCCAGCGGTCTGCAGGAGGAGCTGGCCCACACCCGCAACGATGCCAATCGATTGCAAGATGCCATTGCTAAGGTAGTGCTTAAAATACCATTGCATTCTAACATCCCTTGTACACAATGACCTGTTGGCCTCTGTAGTTCTTTCAGAAGTAAAACATTAATTATGAGCTTAACTGGATTGCAGTAATGTTAGGACTGATTACTTTCTCTTGACTTTTGTTATGAAAATTATGTCAGCATTTGAAAAAATTATATGGATACATTGAGCTACAGGGTGACTGTTATATTACTTTTAAAAAATATTTAAACTCCACAACTTATTTCAGTGGCCAAACTTAAACAGTATTTAAGATACTGTACTAATTTAGTGCTTAAATTGCACACCTTCTGCAAGACTTTATGTGCTGATTAGGTTTTGAATCGAAATGTCTATTTCCAAATATTTCTAATTTATGCAGTAGCTATGTCTGGTAAAAGTATTTATTATAATTAATTATAAAAGCAATAATCATACATTTTATTAAATAACTTACATATGCATTTGAAGGTGTATCTTCCTGAAGAGACAGTTTATGCCAAATTTAATGTGTGAACTATATGTTAGCTGCAAAACAACATGTTAGTCATGATCACAAGCCTGTTAGAATCAACCTTAATTTGGGGTGAAAAATATACTAAAATAATTTTAATAATTAAAGTTGGAGAGTGCTATTAAGTTAAAAATCACTGAAACAGATGACTTAAAAGCAGGGTATTTTGTCTATTAAACTTGGTGCCTACCAGCATTGCCCACCCTAAGCCACAACCTACTTTCTCTTGCTTTTCTGACACCCTGTTTTTGCTGTTGGGTTAATGTTCCTGTGCCTCTGATCCCAGCCTGTTACTTATGTTACAGTTTGATGAGACAGGATAAAAAAGCCTCTTCCCTTGCTCCTGAAAGGGAGAAATCAACCACTTCTTCTCTTCCCTGTTTTGGTTTTTTTTCACTGTAATAGTTTGACAGACTCCTCTGAGAACTGCTTCAACTCACTAACACACCTCAC
Source organism: Ploceus nigricollis (assembly GCA_013399945.1). NCBI lineage: Eukaryota > Metazoa > Chordata > Aves > Passeriformes > Ploceidae > Ploceus > Ploceus nigricollis. The sequence goes on from VXBC01011185.1 coordinate 376,553, forward strand.
ACACAAATGTGACACTTGCTAAAGGAAATCACTCATCACACAGGTCCAGCAAGCACTGAAACTGATGCACAAGAGACCAGGCTTTTTCTCTTTTGGCAAGAGAAAGGAAGGGTAAAGAGTTTTAACCTTTCCCCTCCACCCTGTCCCTTTTCCATCACAGCTGGATGTTAAATTGGATCAGCTTTTCATGAAACCTCAGCCTTGGTACAATGGTGGTGTTGCTTCACTTATATGCAGGGCACTGCTCTGAGAGTAGCTGGGAATGCTCATATATCCAGCCTGGGAATAAAAAAAGTGTAACTTTGGCCCAGGAAAAGAGTTGCACTAGAACAATGTATAGTCAAAGGCTTACATTTCTCTTGTGTTTTTCTGGTTGCAGAAACAGATTGTGGGTGTGATAATTACAAAGCAAAATGTATGTTTAATATGCAACTGAGATATATTCTTCTTTAGGTTGAAGATGAATATCGAGTGTTCCAAGAAGAAGCCAAGAAACAAATTGAGGATCTCAATGTGACTCTAGAAAAGCTTCGGACAGAACTGGAAGAAAAAGAGACTGAGAGGAGTGACATGAAAGAAACCATCTATGAGCTGGAGGATGAAGTAGAGCAGCACCGTGCTGTGAAGCTTCATGACAACCTCATCATATCTGATTTGGAGAGTAAGTATTATGTATTTCTCTTGAGAGAAAGGATAATTTAAGAAAAGCTCAAGTAGAACACTGTAATATTGAAAATATTTTCACTTGTCTATTGTATATCTGAATTCAAGTCAGACTAGGTTTTGCAGAATCCTTACACACAAGGGGAAGAAAAAAATCAAGTTGGCTTAGCTTTTCCAGACCCACTTAATAGTTGGTGTGGGAATAAAAGCCTGTGAATAGAGAACAAATATGAAATCTGCTAATACTGTTTTCAAGTTGTTCTTCAAAGTAGAAAAACATGTGGTAGAAAACATGTTTACTGTGTACCTGTCTAGCTCTCTGTGCCTTAGTTCCCTCTCTGATCTTGGAGACCTGCTCAGACATTCCTACCACAGGCTGGAATTCTGCAATTAGTCTCCATCTAATTACGAACATGGGCAGCTCTACCCTGGCAAGTTGTATTTGCACAGTGCTACTTAGAGAATTCAAATATCTGTTAGTCTTCCATGTTATTCAAAGATGAAACAAGATAGCAAAAAAAACCAAAGCATGATTCCTTCTAACAACAAGGGACATATTCATAGAAAGGGTTTTAAATTGGTCTGCTATCAAGAAAAGTTAGTGTCTTAAGCAATCTAAGTTGTTTATTCAAGCTCAGTATTTTCAGACATGGCTATGAGTGTTGTTTCCCTAAGCAGCCCTTCTTTATCTTGAAAGGCAATCACTGCTTCTCTTTACAAAATAGTTTTAAGTTTTTATTCTGAATTTTTTTTCCCTTTCTGTGCAAATAGACAGTCATTTTGGAGCAAAGACTCAAAAAGGTTGAACAGTTTTCTACTTGTTTTGTTTTGTCCATTAACTGAAATACACTTGTGCAGGGAAGAGCACTATAGTCAAGAAGATATTTAGGTATCTGCCTGCAATACCTCAGTGCAAGGCAGCTCTGATTTTTAGATGCTTCTGCTTTGTGGGTACAAACCAGCTGTCAGATATTTAATTTTGACTGGTGAAAATTCAGGCAGACAAACCTCTGCCAGGGGAGAAATCCTCAACAAAAATTGCAAAAGTTTTTGTTATTCATTGGTCTTGGAAAATTCATCTGGAGCAGCCAATGTCCTGACGTGATCCTTTGGGGGGAAGCAAGCTGTTGTTTTAGTTATATGCTGGAAGGAGAGTGGCATCTAGTGGCAGTAAGAAAGGATGGCACCCGAAGAATTTATACACTTTAAAAAGTGCATTTTTTTCTGACAGCTTGGAAACTCTGTTGATTTTGAGTTCATAGTTAAACCTCTTACAGGAGCTTTTTTCTTGGTAGTCTCTAAGTACTGACAGCATAGGACATAATGAAAAATCTGGGACTTAGAGGTAGTACATACAATGTTTAAAAGATAGAATTCCAAACACAAAATGGAAAATTTTAACTTAAAAATTTTATTAAAGACAGACTTTACACTTAGGAGAAAGATGCCTCATAGATGAGGTGGTGAGGAGTTCATTCAATTTAATGATTAATCAACACAAATAGTCATGTAGAAATGGGAAACACTCCAAGCACTGGTACTTAGGGCATGCTTCACTCTGTGGGCATGGGTTTTCAAACACCAAGAAGAGGCACAAGGAACCTACAATGGAACATTTTTCACAGTAATCTGGGTATTGAACTAAAATTAACATTTTAGCTGTTAATATGGCTGCCTGCAGAAACAGGGATCTCTTTGATGTGTGCAGCAGGATGCAAAGTGCTTTGATGAAATACACACAGTATGTTGCTGACATCCATCCAGATGTGGTGAGAGCTGCAGTCACTGCAGCTGAGCTCGTTACTGCTGGGATGAGGAGTTTTAAGCACAGTGCTTAAAGGGCCTGGAGGGGAAACCTAGTGAGGAGCAGCTGAGGGCACCTGGTTTGTTCAGCCTGGAGGAGACTGAGGGGAGACCTCGTTGTGGTCTTCAGTCCCTGTTCTCTGTGACTGGTGACAGGACTTGAGGAAATGTCTGGAGCTAAGTCAGGGGAGGTTTAGGTTGGATACCAGGAAAGGATTCTTCACCCAGAGGGTGGCTGGGCACTGGAACAGGATCCCCAGGACAGTGGTCACGGCCCCAAGGCTGCCAGAGCTCAAGGAGTGTTTGGACAATGCTCTCAGGCACAGGGCAGGATTGTTGGGGTGATCTGTGCAGGGCCGGGATTGTGACTTGATGATCCTGATAGAGCCCTTCCAACTGAGTATATTCTGTGATTCTATTGTATGTAAAAAGTCTAAGAAATATTAAAATAATCTGTATTTTAATACAGATCTGTATTAATTTTAATACAGATTTGTATTTTAATACAGATCTGTATTAATTTTAATACAGATTTGTATTTTAATACAAATCTGTGTTTGATATCCTCCATGCTGTGCTGAGAAACAGGCAGTGGGGAAGGCTGACACTGCACTAGATGGCGTGTTCCCTCTGGCTTTCACTTCTGACTCCCAAAAACTTGCAGTAGTCAGGTAGCCCAGCTGTCACATTAGTCATCTGCAGTAGCTAAGTGGGAAACAGGAACCTATTATTCTCCCAAGCAGTTAATAAGAGTTTGTGGGGAAATTTTTTCCAGAGAAGTTTGACTCCTGATGTGCAGAAAATATATATTTGTAGGTTAGCTTACCACTTCTCAAAGGTTTCTTCTGCAGGACAAAAATAATCATTTCATGTTCTCTTAGCACAGGTGCACGTAGGTTCTCCTAGTCTGTAACTATAAGTCAGTAAATTTTTAGGACAAGTGTAGGTGAGCTAGAAGGTGGATATATTTAATGTTCAGTGAATAGTTCTTTTATGGAGCTGACAGTGTTAGTTTTAATTCTGCTATATCTCATTTGAAAAGGATCTTGACAGCAGTTATGAAATGAAATGTTTACTTTACCATATTTAGGCCTTTTCTAACAAAGTGTTGGAAAAGTCAATGGGATGTTCATTTTTTGTACTTTTTTTTTGCATTTTTAGGATTTTTTTTTTTTTTTGGCTAATGCTGGACCCTTAAAAAGTCACATTTCCTGCTGTATAGACGGATTGTCTGACATGATGAGCTCAAAAGCAAGATTGGTCTACAAATTGCCTGAGCTTTGGTATTTGTACCCAGTGCCTCTTCCTTACAGAAGGAAGCTGTAGTTCTTACACTACTCTGTGTATTTGTGATTGTGTTGGGATGGCCATTTCTCTGGTAAAGAATCAAAGTGCTCTCCCAGTATAAGGCATGCCTGTGTAACCAGTACAAAACCTGTGAGAGTGTCCATTGTGGAATTGCCTGTGTCAGAATTAGTTGATTTAGTGTCCCTTCCATGAAATTGTCATGTCATTTTTTCTGAAACTATTGCATGTGTCTGAATATTGTTAGTATTTTTTCCCTTATTTTTTCCCCAGAAACTATTGAAATTAAAAAGTTGAATGTTGATACTCATTTTTATTACATAATGATAATTTCTAACTGCTAGTTATAATTAGTAAAAATTGCAGATACAGAACATCATGATACCTTTTCTCTGGTAGCCTTACAAAACTCTTCCTCCCAGCCCTAGCTGTAAAAGTTTTCTTCACCATTTGTAGTCTGCATGTCCCATAATCTTTTTTATTTCTGCCTCTTAGGTAGAGGCAAGGCCTTGTCAAACTGTGGCTTAAATCAATATAATTTTCTGAAATGTAGATGTAATTGAATCCTGCAAACACAAGCTTGCTGATTTGCCATTTTTAATTATCCTATTCATTCATCAGGAGAGTCTCCTTGTTCTTCATTTACCCTAATGTGTAGTTACTTTTTCTTTTATCTCAGTCTTCTTTGTTGTCTATGATCCTTAAAAGAAGGAGACTGGATAATGGTAGAAGTACCTGTCCTACCATACTGAAAATTCAGGCACGTGGAGGTGGAAAGGGTTTGTGTATGTTAGAGAATAATGTGGAGTTTGCAAGGATGCAGAAAGGAAAGGTGCCACATGGCAGCCTCTACTTATTTTGACTACTTGAATTTTCAGGCTGCAATTGGTGGAAGAGGTGAAATCACTTACATTAGTCATTATTTCTCACTGCATTTCAAATTCAGTTGCAATTTGGTGGGGGGTATTTTTAGTCTCCTTGGTTGACCGGGGAGGAGAGAGAGCACTGTTTCCAGCAACTGCTGTAAACTGCTCTGTATTATTTAGGTACCTGCAGAATATTCAGGCCATTGTGTTTTACTTCAAAGCATAAATACACTAAAATTTAATGGTGCGTTTCATAACTCACAGAAGCTCAAAACAATGGCACTGCACAAGCTTTAACTGTGGGTGCATTTATGGTTTCTGGTTTGTGGTTATTTTTAGATAGCTTGCTTTTAGTAGTACTGCAAATTTTGTTTTTAAAAACATTTTTTCTTTGAACTGTTTTAAAAGTGAACATGAACATTGGCTTGATTTGTTCCAAAATGTATTTAAAGGAAAAGGGGGGGAGCAAGTTTTATAACTTTGGCCTAAAGCTGGCCTCCTAGTTCTGAATTTAGCTCAAACAAGTCGTGTATCAAGAGACAAGCTAAAAATTGGAGGGCTTTGCTTAAGTATCATGGTAGCATGAGATTTGAGTGGCCCACCCTGTAGGCTTATCTTCAAAGCTTAAAGATCAGCTGGGTGCAACTTAAAATGGGCAGTCTTACAAAGAGGAGATAAATACAGAAGTATCTGTCTATTTTTTATGTTCCAACTTTTCCAAGTTTGAAAGGTTATTGTGTTTTCAGGCCAGCTGAGGTTTATATGATTCTTGTAAAGAAATTAACTGTGACTTAAAAAATCCCTGTACTTTGGGCTGTTGAGGAAGGTTTTGTGTATTGAACAGCCTAAATGTATTAGGCACCTTCAGTCATGTTGTGGAAAGAGCATTGCTAATATACAGGAAAAATATTGTTTCCAGCAGGTGTTGGGATAATGAACCTGAACAGAAAAATGCATTTAGTCAACCTCTCCATCATTTTTACAGTTTTTACAGTCACACAGTGCTATAGAAATAAAACATCCTAGAATCCAAGGATCACTGAAGTGGCACACTGATTAGAAATTTATGCTGCTTCATTAGTTGCTTAGTTTTAAGAATGGAGTAATCAATCACATGGTCCTTGTGTATTGAATAAAGTCAGAAATGAACGATAATTGCAGTAGCCAGTCTGTCAGACGCCACACACGAGCTGCTGCTGCTCGGGCTGTGCACCCTGCTGTGTTGCTGCTGACAGATTTAGGGGACCCTCTCTCTCATAACACGAGCTCACAGACTGTTTGGCCTTTTGCTGTAAATAGTTTGCTTTGACCTCAAATAGTAGCTTGATAGACAAGAATGTCAGATTCTTGGGGACATGAGTTCAGTTTTATCCCTGTGGAAGGCAGGGCTGCGGGTGTTATGTCAGCTGCTTAGTGGCAGGAATTAAACTGTGAATCAAAAGGCTTCATGTAGCTGCAGCTTATGTTTGAGGAGGGGAAACCCCCAGACATCCCTGGTTTTATGATCCTTTCATATTAAATTGCCTACCTTGTTTACTTGCTCTTTGTTATTGCTTTGTCATTTTAGTATTGTGATTTGGGATTTGTGTAAGAATTGAGTTTGCTTATGCTGCTCCCCTTACCAGTCACAGAGGAGTGTGTACCTATTAACACCCTCTGGCAAATTATTCCTTCTCATACTATGTTTCTTCAGATGTCTTTGGTTATAAAAATGTCTTCTCTGAGTAAGTCTTCAAAAACATTTGCAGATCTTTTCAGTTATTCATTTTTAAGTAGATAAATCCCTGGCTAAGATCTTACAGGGAATTTAACTTTTTTTCCAGATACAGTTAAAAAACTTCAGGATCAAAAGCATGACATGGAAAGAGAGATCAAGAATCTTCACAGGAGACTCCGGGTAGGTAAAAACCAAAAAAGTCAATAAATTGTCAGCTTAGAATGTCTTAAGACCAGCTTATGCAATGTGAAAAGATAATATCATTAGATACAATGCCAATAAAATAATTATTGCTGAACGACAGGCACCATGGGAATATATTTACTAACCTACAGACACTAAACAATGCTGAAAATTTTCTCACTGTCACAAAGATACAATGTTGGGCTTAGGCGAAAATGTTCCTGTGTATTTTGATAAGGAGTTTAGTATTAAATATTTTTCTCCTCCACTTTGAACATTTTATTTGTCTCCAGAAAAGAAATTCATGACTTTCAAAGTCTAGTTATTTCCAGCAAAACCTCTTCACTTTAACTTGTGAGTTAGGTTGTGCCTAACACTGGACAAGTGCCTCTGTTGTTCCTGTAAATCGTTTCCTTTAACAGCATAGGAAAACTATGAATAATAAGGATAACTTTTATTTTTAACTTCCAAATTCATGCTTCCAGGAGGAGTCAGCAGAATGGCGTCAGTTCCAGGCAGACCTGCAGACTGCAGTGGTCATAGCCAATGATATCAAGTCCGAGGCCCAGGAAGAGATCGGGGACCTGAAGCGCAGATTGCACGAAGCACAGGAGAAAAATGAGAAGCTCACTAAGGAGCTGGAGGAGATAAAGTCACGCAAGTATGCCAGTGACAACAGGGATATGTGGTCTCTTTTGCAGGGAAGGGGCAGTTTTGGAAATCCAGTTTAGTTACTGCGGCTCCAGAAGTTTGTAAATCCTCTCACTGTGAGGATCTGTATTTCAGCAAAGCTGCTTTATGCTGCTTTCAGCAGTCAAAATATGTACACTTACAACAGCAATATTTGTTTCTTTATACTGTATACTTAATCCACCCAGGGTTTTACAAAACCAAGTTGAAGTGGAGGATTTTTCCATTTTAACAGCTAAAAATTATTTGGCTTCCCACAGTGTGAAAAACAAGTAACATTGCCTTTTCTGTACCATCATTAATATTTCTTTATTAACAGTCAAGGCTTTTGATGTGGTTAAAAACACAGCTGGGTTTTTACCTGAGAGAAAACCTTCATCTAGTTCTGCATGTAACTTACACTGTTTTCTTTCCACCGATAATTAGAGGTGCTTTCTATATAAAAACAAAAATAATCCAAATTGTCATGTATTGTGGCTTGAATTAGGTGCTCCAAATATTTAGAAACTGAGTTATGTCTTTCAGAAGTATTAAAGTCCTCAAATAGGAACATCTTGGACAGTACCATTTGAATCCTGACTACATTGACTCTAGGGGTCAGATATGTATATAGCTTACAGTAATGATGCTTGTGATGTGTATATATAAAACAATTGTTTTCTGCGTGGATGGGAATTTGGTGAGATTTACATTATATTTAGCCCAGCATCTAGTAGGATAGGAGATCCTTTCACAGTCTGTGAAACTTGGGGAAAAGCTGATGCTGCCTAAAGATGTATACCAGAAATATATTCTTACCTTCTTAGCATTAAATTGTTTTCCATTTATTCAGGTGGAAAAAAATTCTCCCCTCTGAGATGATTATTTTCATGTGGAATGAGGAAATCCTTAAGTCTCAATTTTTTCCATCCGTGTGTATGAGATAGGAACAAGAATTAAGCCTTATATCAAATATTGATTTGACAGACTTTTTTTACCAGATGTTGAGCTCTGTTGCTGACAAATAGTAAGAACTTACAGTGAAAATTTGGGTTGATAACCTATTTCTGAATTACAGTGGAAAGAAAACAAGGTTAATGTAATGACCATAGATTGGACCATAGATTTTAATTCAACTTCAATTTGTGTTGATTTTTTTAAGCCTTTGCATGTTAAAATGTTTTTTTAAATTGACTTCAGGCAGGAAGAAGAACGTGGTCGAGTGTACAATTACATGAATGCAGTAGAGAGAGATTTGGCAGCTCTGAGACAAGGAATGGGCCTGAGTCGCAGATCCTCCACCTCCTCAGAGCCAACTCCCACTGTGAAAACGCTCATCAAGTCCTTCGACAGTGCCTCCTCCCAAGGTGAGTCCCACCAGCCAGGGCAGCACTGCACCAGGCTGCCCCTCTGCCTGTGCTCATCTCATGGCTCAAACTGCTTTATCCTGTCATGACCTCCAAGTGATGGCTGAAACAAACCAACCCAAACTGGATTGCAGAGCAGATTGTTCACTGCAGTTGAGTGCAAGCATCCTTTTTTGTCTTGTCTTTATTTTTCTCTTTGCTGTCGCATTGCCAGTGACTCATATGCTGGATGCTTTGATTCAGTGCTCCTGTGTATTAGAAATACATAAACACATATGACACACATAATTATAGCTGGGAGCACAGCTGATTTCAGCCTGATTATTAAAATGTGAACTTAATGTTCCAAATTAAGCATTTTAAAAGCCATGTAACAGCTAGAGCTGAGTTTATTTCTTTTAATAACTTATACTCAGAGCTCTGATGACAGTTAAAAGTAAGATCCAGGCAGTATCACCTATTGAAAGGTATAGGAGATATTTTCTATTTCCATGCTTGCTCATTTTGTTCACAGGTATTTACAGTTTTTTCCTTTTCTAATGTTAATTTAGAAGGTTTTTTGGAGTGTTACTGGAGGAAGGTGCTTTCTTGCCAGAGTTAGTTTAGTTAAATGATAAATCCCCTCTCCCTTCTTTGAAATCTTTTGTTTCAAGCTAATATCTGCCTTCTCCTCAGCATTCATGTCTAATCATGTTGTTAAATCATCAGATCACTGATTCACCAATTTAGAATTTTTCTGTTTTCATACATTTGTAAAAATGTTACTTGTTTAATCCCAAAGTTTAAGGTATATAATAATCTAGTGCTCATGGACTTTGATTAGAAACTAGAAAGGAGAAGCAGGTGATATAGTTTATCTTTCTTGTATTACTAGCAGAGCCAGGAGCCTGCTGCTATCTCTTTAATTGTCTGAAGATCAGAGAACTAGTAATGCCATGATTTACATCTGCCAAGGTAATAGTATCCTGCACCTTAGCCTTGTCCACCCCCAGCCAACTCAGGCTTTTACCATGGATGATAGAAAGACAGCGAATGAAGGTAATTGCAGGGGAGTAAATGTGTAGGCATACTTTCAAATGACTTTTCAGTCAATTGCTAATTGAAATTCTAAGAGTGTGATCTGGTAAAACTGGTAATGTGAAGTACAAGGTGAGGGTTGGCTTTAGCAGTCTCCTGTTGCACTGCAGAGCAGTGTCATGCTCACGATGGCTTCCTTTCCATGTTCCTCCTAGTTCCAAGCCCTGCTGCTGCCACAATTCCTCGCACTCCCCTGAGCCCAAGTCCCATGAAAACTCCCCCAGCTGCTGCTGTATCCCCTATGCAGGTGGGTGTTTTATGACTGCACTTAATCCTTCTCTGTGAAGAAGATTGTGTGAAACTACAGGTGGTAACATACAAGTATTGGCTGACTTGCTGGGGAAATAATGATAAAATGTTGCCTTAAGTAAGTAATTACTGAACTGTTCAGTCTAACAAGTCTGTCACCGAGAACCACGTTGGAAACTTGGAAGTTCTTGTTAAATATTCGCAACCATTGCTATTCCTGTGCTATTAAAAAGCGTGAGAGGAAGACTTTATTTGCATTCCTTAGTTTTAGAGTTGCCATTTGTGAGTTCTTAGTCCTGTGCCTGGCAGGGAAAACAGCAGTAATCCCCTTTGGCAGTGGACTAAGGACTGTGCAGAATCTGTCAGCAATCATCAGTGTAAATGTGTCTTTCAATGCAGGGCTTACAGGGAGGATTGAAATCATTGCAAATTTCTGCTTTTTGTTCATTTCGCACTGGCAGAGTTTGGCCAGTGGGTGATGGTGCTGTGTGTATTTTGTGCTGCCCCCTCTGAAGCTTTGTCCTTTTGCTCAGCTGCTGCAGCAGCCTGGGTGCACTGAGGTGCCTTTGTCAGGACTCTGATGTTCAGCTTTGTAGATCTTTGCTGGCTTTATCATCTCACTTGCTGTGTGAAGTGAGATTTTGGCAGAAGCCAACAAGTTTAAGGACAAAGCAGATGGGACCAGATTCATAAAGAAAAGTCGAAGATTGTACGTTGTTTTACTCCTTTAATATCCATAATTCTCCTGTTGCCTTCAAGATATTGCTATCCAAAAGTTCCAAAACTTGATTTTCACTGTAGGTCAGTGTAATGATTTGGTAATACATTTTCTCTGCCTGAACTGAGGCCATATTAGCTTTTAGTCCTCAAGGAGCAATACCTGGAGCAGACTGACTGTTCTCCTGTTCTCAGACTAGTGCAGCTTTTCTTCATTTAAGAGTGAATTTCATGAAACAAATAGCCTTAAAGCAAAGAGAAAGAATTAAATGGATTTTTTGGGAGAGCTTCTGCTTCTTCTTGTGGTTCAGTCACTCTTGACAGCAGTTTTCTAAATTAGTTAAGTGTGATGAGTTCGCTGACAGATGCTTTGTTCCTATTGATCTGGCTTTATATTTCTGTTTATTTCTGCACTCTTGTAGGAGGAGGCAGACTTAATCTTGTGTTCCAAAGGGCTGAACCAGACCTTTGGAAGACTTTTTGGTGAAGCCTAAGGCTTATCTCACTTTATTTACCTGTAAATTAACCATGAACCAAAGTAATCTCTTAGAATACTGCAACGCTGCTCAGGTTTACAGCTCTTGTTTGATGTTCTTGATCTGCCAGAATTACTTGAATTTTGAATTCAACTTCTGGTATAGACCCAAGTCATTAACAGCTGGATACTCATTAGTGGGAAACATTGCCTGAAAAACAAAGGGAAGGGTGTGTAAATGAAAACAGCTTCTATTGTCTGTCTGAAGATAGGTGGTTTTCTTCAAAGTGCTTGTAATTATCCAGAAGGCAATTGGGTTTCATGACCTCAGTTATGTGAATATTTTCTGCTCAAGAGAGAAGGGGGTTGAGTTGTCTTTATTTTCATATTGCAGCCTCATTTTCTATTGTTGCATTCCATGTAATTTTTTTAAAACATTTTTTGTCTGTGCTCTCTTGCAATTGAAAAGCAAGATTTTAATAAGTAATCACAATGTGAGCTAAACTATTGGCTCCCACCTTATAGAAGTCATCTATGGTTTAAGGTCTTTGAGGAAAGCTGGATCTCTGTAAGGGTGTTGCAGTGTTTATTATCATTAATTTCAGTTCCTCTTCAATGCTGTCACAGGGGAAATATTTACATGAGCACCTACTGAGAAACTGGCACGGGGTTGATACTTCCATAAGATGAGTTGGTTGCAAAAAACATTGTCCAAATACAGATGTGTCAACCATGTGCTTTGTCTTTGGACTGTGTCATGAATTTCCTCAGTCTTGAAGAGTTTTTGTTTGCTTGGTTTGTTTTTCCTTACAGCTGTGTGTATGTATAATGAGATAAATTCTTGGATATGTTTTGCAACTCAAAACAAACAAACAAAACCCTTTCTGGCTTCAGGTCCAAGCCTGCAGTAGAACATAGCTGTGTTTTACTATGGCTGTTAGCAGTACTGCAAAACAATTTAGGAAGAGAGGTATGAAGAGAATGCTCTTCAGAATGTGAAAACAGCCCTGCTGGGTTAGCCCAAAGCTTAGCTGGTCTGGTATGCCACTGGGAGTGACCAAAGCAGATGCCTAGGGAGGAATATAAGGACAAGGGAGTCTATCTGCTGCTTTCCCTGGGTACTTCCATTTTCTGTTTTGTAGCTGGAGGACTCTCTGAAACAGATGTGGTTTCAGATTTACAGGTTACCATTGAATGTCCTGTTTTGCTTTGAGCATATAAACTTCCAGGGTCCAAGCAATTTAGTGTCAAAGACTTCCTATGTCTTAACTAGTCAGTATGTGAAAAACTGTTCTGCAATTGCCATGTGTAGGTGCACTGGCATGAAGTGCAAAGTGATCAGGAAGAGGTACCTGGATAGTGGTGATGGTCATGTTTCCTTCCATAGCTGACAACAGACACAATGATGATGAGTCAGAAGCCAAATATTTGGAGTTGAAGTGATTAGTTCATCCTTCCATGGTTCTGTTTGAAATTTAAAGCATCTCCCAGACACCTGTGCACTGCTACATACATGAAGGCAGGTGAAAATAGGTAAACATCAGTTGGTCCATGTTCCTCTGGTTTGCAGTGCATCAGTCCCTGTGTTAGTGCTGGTAGCTGTGAGATATGGAATTAGGAACTGAGCAGTGCAAGGGAGCCCTGTCTGCAGTGCCAACAGGAGCAAAGAGACAACCAGTTTGTTTTATTGCAAAGAGACAGGTCCAATATACAGCAAGGTATCAGCTGAGTGATACAGCCACTTTCTGACAATATCCATAAAGGATGTTTGGTTTTAAGGGATAAAGGTATATGGTTATCCAGCTCTGTACATACCTGTGTTTCTTGGCTGAAGCTCTGTACTCACCTGTCTCTGTAGTGCCAGTCCCAAAGCTAACCAAAATTAAATATTTTTATTTTAGCCTCATATTTTAGCTGTTTCCTGGATGGGGAGATGCATTGAAATGGCTCACTTTGGTACAGTTCATATCCTTTAGTTAGGAAATGTTTGGGGTTTTTTAAGTAGGTGATGTAAATGTGAAATAGCAGCTCTTGGGGAAGCTGTTGTGGGCATTTCTGTGCATGGCTCAGAGTCACTTTCACCTGCACATTTAACAGTATAATCTTTGTTGTGTATGTGCAGGACATTGGATATATGAAGTGATGGAATTCTTTGTGCTGTACTTTGCAGTTGTTCTCTCCATTTGATTTTTAGCACAAAAGCATAACTCCAGTTTGACTCTAACTGATGAATAAGTAGCCCTGTAATCTTGCCTGTGCTATGGGATGCTGTAAAGGATATACTGTTGACTTGTTTTGATCACAATTCTGGATTTGTCTGTCTTGCCTACATAATTTGGCATGAGAAACATCTGACCTTTAGTATTTTATGAAGATAAGACTCATTTAACCTTGGGCCAGATGGAGACCTGAAAGAGTTTTCAGGATAAACACATTAGTGGACTGATTATGATTAAATATTGGAATCTAATAGAAAGGACGGGGTGAATAAAGAATGAACTATAATTTGCAATAGGCCCTTTGAAATGATTAATTTGAAATAATTGTGGGCGATCCTCCATGAGTCTTCAGCAACTGAATCTGTTTCAGTAACTATAAGGGTAATTATTGCTTTGTACAATTCACTGTGTGAGACTAAAATGCTTATTTTAGTCCTTTTCAGTGCTTACTGAACTGTGTGTACAAGTCTGAACACAGCTGTGATCATGTGCTTGCTAAAAGCCATATATTGCTAAATATTTACATAAAATTTGAAAACTAAATGCTCAATTCATAGCTCTTTAGAGGAGAAAAAAAATTGAAGTGACCTGAGAAGGCAAAAAAAAAAAAAAATTGTATTTTATTACATCTTTGACAAATAAAAAAATGTGTCTCTCCATTTGTTCCCAGAGCATCTCAGTTAAATATGTGGGAACAAAAGCTCTTGACATTCTGAATAAGCCCCATTTTTTCAGTAGTGTTTTTCTTAGCAAAGAGTACTTTGGGTCACTGTACCCATTGCACCGTTCTCCCAACTTTCCAGGAAGAGGCACAAAGCTGTAAAGGCTTATGTTAATTACACAAATCATGCACTAAAACCTTGGCTTTATATAGGGGGTTCTCTTGGTTTAAATAAACACATCAAGTTTAACCAGAACAGGTTTGTTCAAACAAAGTATAAATGAAGNAATTTCTAATAAATAATAATTATAATTTCTAAAGCTGATTCTGCAATTCCACATTTGTTTTTTTTTCCCTTCTAGTTATGTCTGACACAAGTATTTTTCCATTTCAGAGGCATTCCATAAGTGGGCCAATCTCAGCTTCAAAACCCCTTGCTACACTGACAGACAAAAGACCAAGCTATGCAGAAATTCCTGTTCAAGGTACTGATTCAAGTTCTTTTAAACTTTGGTTTTAGCACTGCTATTGATAGTTTTTTAAAAAATTATTTAGTATCCAAAGCATTATCATGTTACATATTTTTATTATCAAAATATCTTAATAGAATCATAGACTATCTCATGTTTTAAGTTCTTTCTACTTGTATTTCATCACAAGTGGTGGTGTAGCATAAAGATGCTTTTTTGGATTTCCAGCAGAACCACAATTGCATGCTGATTACTTGGTACTATTCTGACAAGTTGTGTGTGCATAAACTAAGATCAGTTGTAAAATCAAGATAAGATAATTTCAGGGACATATCTTGCAGCTGTCTCAGATATTAAAAAACCCAACCTCTGGGGTTACAGGTTTTTTAACCCCCAAAATGAAACAAAGATGATAGTTGGCATTGTATTGCATGGGAATAATAAAATAAACTTATTAAGTATTGAACCTTCAGGAGCCAGATGAAAAATTGAATGGAATTGAGTGTTGATTTATCTATTTCCCAATATTCCCCTGTTCTGTGAACTTTGTTTTGTCTCTCAAAACACTGTTCACAATGTGCTCTTCCTGTGAGAATGAATGGCTATCATGTGTTGGGTGTAGTTCTCTGATTTATGCCTGCTTTAGGGGCTTTTTGTGTGTAGATGTTTCTCAAGATAATCCCCATATGACTCCAGGCTGAATATTTCCTCTCAATTTGGTATTCCTGAGGTCTGATGTTTTCTAAAGGGTTGGGTTTTTTTTTTCTGTAGCACTTCATAATAGTCTGTATGTGCCAGATTTCCTTCTTGCCTTTGTTGCATCCATATTGAGGCTATTTGTACAATGCAGCTGCAGTTTTAATTTTAGAAACTTTGATATTTTTAGGAATATTGAAATGCCTTTCCAAGAAGATAATACAGGATTCTTTAATTGTTACAGAGTTCAGGGGTAGACATAAGCTTAAACACAAAATGAATGGTATGTTTTACATGGCTTTTGTGGGTTTTTTTGAATCAGTGAATGCAGGAGCAGGGCTGTGTTCCAGGAGTGAAGGTGCCAGACAGAATTCCTGTTTACAACCATACAGATATATTTTTAATGTATCTCTCCAGCAATGTATGAAAATGTCACATTTTCAATTAATAAATGGGGTTTCACTTTTCTTAATCCTTGTTTCCATGAGGCTTTTTATTGAAATTACTGTCTTCTAAATGTTTCTACGTAGGAGTATGTAAACCTTTTATTTGCAGCTTTTACTTGAAGGAATATTTCATAATAGGAAATAACTTTGATTTGTTGCTATAGAAAATTAATTTTGTAGTTTTTTTTTTTCTCGCTGGCATTAGGTAGGACTAATCTTGCAATACAATATGTAAAGGCACCTTTTAGACCCTCCTGCATGGAGGAAAAAAGGAAAAAATGTGTAGTTCTATTTAATAATAAAATTTAAAAACCCCCCCAAGCCCAAAAAATATCAATCCAACAAACCAGAGAGGAGGAAAAAAGAAATCACCTGAGGGATAAAGCAATCTGCTTTACCATTGAACATTATGAAGGACATACTGAATATTTTTGGCCATGTGCTGAATGGGGGTTCCTTTCTCAGCCTTTTGGTGTAAGGATTTTTTTCATGGCCAGGGCAAGTGGATTAGCAAGAGGCTTTAGGGCAAAAGGATTTAGGTGCTCTTGGTGTATTCCTGGTGCACTTCACTGGCAATGGGCAATTTCAGGGCTTGTCTATCTTCCAGATAAAATCAACTGCCTCCCCTAAAACTGCCAAACTCGGGCACTGGTGGGCAGTATTGGTGACTCAGACCTGAGTGTCTTACATTTGGCTGGAACCTTCAGTAAGGATGACCTCCCTCCTTTCTCTTTGTCCAGAACATTTGTTGAGAACATCCTCCACCAGCCGGCCGGCGTCTCTGCCCAGAGTCCCTGCTATGGAAAGTGCCAAATCCATTTCAGGTAACACCATGGCTTTTAGGTGATCAGGAAAATTAGGAACTCTCATTTCAGTCATCTACTTACAGGTCTGCTTTGTGACTGGCATAACCCACAAATATTCTTCAGCATTGCTGATGGTAGTTGCTGGACATTTTATGTTAACTTTGGATTTAAAAAAAGTCAGACTTGCTGAATACAAGTTTATGCAGAGTGTTAGTTTACTATCAAGCTGTATATACTGATGTCTCAGTATCAGCAGGGGCTTCTAAAACCAAATCTTTATTAATTATAACACAAATGGTGTGATACTGTGAAAATGATGCTTTGTATAATCTAGGCAGAATTGATTTTAGATCAATTTTTTTTTTTTAAAAAACACTGTATTTGAGTAAATGCTTACAAGTTTTAGATAGTTTTTATTTGTCTTAAGAACCCAAACTTCTTGTGTCTGGTATTTATAAATTACTGTACTTGCCCCCAGTTCATTAGAAAATAAGTCCCTGATTTATGTAGAGAGTTGAATCTTTGATTTGCACAAGCATGAGCAGTGGTGATATTTAAGTACAAAGGCAAACCTCATACTTTTAACTGGAAACTCTTCCATGTGGAGAACATGTAACAATTCCAAATTTGGTTTTACGGAGTACAATGCTTGTGCTTTCATTTGAAAGAAAAATAATTTCCTTTGATAAAATGAAGCAAGCTCTGTGGGATGTGGCTGATTGGTCTCAGGTCAACATTTGATATTCTTGTTGATGATATTTAATTAATATCCAGAGCATCACATACATGCCAATTCTTCATTAAAATTAAATGGAAATAAAACAGCTGCCATCTCTAAACTGATTTGGTTTTCTTTTTCCTTAACTACTTGAAGCTTCACAGTGTAATTATATGGACAAAGGAAAATAAATGTTTTTATGTTAAAATTCCTTCTCATTCATTAAATCCTTCAAATAGAAGTGGTTATATTCCAATGAGATACATCCATCAAACTTTCCTTGCTTCAAAATACAAGCTTGATCATAAATGTTTCTAGTGCAGTCTGAATCCTTCATATTTCCAAACTGGAAGGCATCAAGAAGAATGTTGACACCTACTATTAGATATAGGTTTCTATGCTTGGTTTCTGAACGAATGCTTGTCTGAGAGCAAGTTTGAAAGTTTTTATGTTTGCAAATGATAAATGCCTGGGCAATTTTCCCCTTAGTGTCTCGAAGAAGTAGTGAAGAAATCAAGCGGGACATCAGTGCACCTGATGGAGCATCCCCGGCATCTCTCATGGCAATGGGTACCACCTCACCACAGCTGTCCCTCTCATCTTCTCCTACAGCATCAGTCACCCCTACAACCAGAAGCAGAATAAGGTAACAATCCTTTATTGGGATTAATTCCCCAGCTGTCTGCCTGCATTCCTCTAGTATATAATATAGGAGCTGAGACTGCAGACCCCACACAGTAATCATCTTCAGTAATCTGTAAGAGCTTCAGAAAGGTTTTTCTGCAGCTCAGTATTTGTTTAAAGTTAGACTAAAAGTTAAACTTTTTAAAGCTTACGAGTTAATAGCAGACTTTATACTCCACTAGAAAAGCAAGCTAAGTCATGTCACTAAATAATAGTAGCAGTTCAAAATACCATGAAGCCAAATTCAGGAAGTGAGCTTGCAGCACATGGAGCAGATCATGCAGACTGGCTTGAACCCAGGGAGACCATGATAAACCTTAACTTCTGTAATCCCAGTTGAAGACAAAAAGCAGCATGCCAAGATCTTAATCCCAGACACTGGCAGGTCTTTTTAATAACCATGAGTGAATGGGCCTGGGTTTTTTGTCCCACAGATGGAGTCATAGTGCAAGTCTGAGCAACAAATGGCCAACAACCTCCTTTGATTAGTAAGACAAAAGATAAGTCTGTGGTAAATATAAAACTTTTCCTCTCTGTTGTGTTATCAGTCAGAGGACTTCAAAGTATTTAATCCTCACATTATCCAAGTGAAGTATGTCCTCAGCTCTGCTTCATAGCTTGGGAAATTTGCAGACAAAGGTTAAATAACCCTGTCAAGACCATTTCTCACAGAACTTCCTGACAAAGCTTTTGTACAGCAGAAGTATTAAATCTTTAATGTTCAGAGACCCTTGCAATATTTATAAAATTCTAAGGTATTCACAGCTGTGGGTACTTTTGAAAGTGATTTTCCTGAAATCAGCTGACACAGGCCTCAGTGCTGCCCTCCTTTTATTGTGCAGAAATTAAACTGAGTTTAGTAGCAATTAATGTGTATGTTAGCACCTAAATTTAAACTGAGTACATCCAGAAATAAGTTTTAAAAAAACCCTAAAACACCTGTGTATGAACTTTGAACTGGTAACATTGAGTTGTATTGGTGTCAGTCTGCAGACTGGAGCAAATAGTGTGGCATTCCAGGGTGAAGCTGTACAGTTATAATTATGAAATCATTACTGTGCTGCCCAACCATTGCCTGCAGTGTTCAGTACTACCTAAGACTTACTGGGCTGTGCAGCAGTGGGTGTGTGGTGATGAGTGTGGCCTTTGGAGCCACTCTAGTTTGTTGCATGATCAGATTTCTCTGTTTTCCCCTGCCTTTTTCTGAAAGTTATTGGAATATAAACAGTTATTGGTGTAGTTCACTAGAACAAATACTTGCCGTTTACTGTTCCCTGTTCTAGTTGAAACTTCGTTAGCTCTTTGATTTGGAATGCTGTTGAGCCAATATGTGAACATGTAAGATTTGTATGTCAAACCATTTCTCATTGTCTCCATACAACTTAATGCTAATTTATTTTCTTCAGCAGTGTTTTCATAACTGTGAGAACCTGATATAAACCATGTGCTCTTGCTGGAATTTGAGAACAGGCTGTACAGCTCCCTCATGGCTAAACAGTGTGTTTAGCGTAAAGAGAGAGGGATATTTTTATTTGAGTTCTATTGTTGCCCCAGATCTCTGTTCTTCAATTCTCATGGTGTTGTATAACCCTCTTTATAGATTGAATTTGCAATCCCATTGTTACTTGTTTCCATCACCAAAGGAGAAAACCACCAGTGTAAATTGTTGATATTTGTACTGATTTAAGAACTGAAGTACAGAATTTCTTGAAGCATCATTCTGGCTGTGTGGTGCCTATGAAATTTAGGTACAGTGACCTATTCAGAGAATTTATTTCATATTTTAAATACACAATTATTGACTTCCTTGTCATGTTAAATCAAGAAGAGCAATTAGGTTTGAAGGCTCAGTATCAAAGATAGCAGTTACTGTTTTGTGTTTACTGTTCTGCTGGGCATAAATTTTTATAGCTATTTCAGCTGTTATCTCTAAATAACTTGGAGATCCTGCCCATCCATATGTCAGTGAAGACTGGCCAAGCAAACTGCAATACATGTACTTAAGATTAGTTCCTTAAAACATTTCCTTGTCTGATGTGCCACATTCTCTTTTATGCGTTGACCAAGAGATGCTGATACAAGGAACAGTCTCTGGGGTTCTGTTTAAGGCACGCACACAGGAAGATATTCACATTCCATGGATGCTTTCTTCTCCCTTAGCAGGAGCTGGAGAGTTGCTACCTGTAAATCTGCAGCAGAGAATCTACTGATGATATTATTTACTTCCACATAACACCCCTCTTTCCAGTCACCATATGGGCTGTAAAGAACAAAGAGTTGAAGATTTGAGAGTGAATGTATACAATCCCTGTTTTTTGGGGAATATTCAGAAAGAGCAACTTAGGGTATCATTTTTGTAATGTTGTGAAAACTTTGCTTACATCTGATAGGACTCTTTAAAAATGGCAGATGGGGAAGTCTTTGCAGTTCACTGATAGCTATCTTATTTTAATTTGCCAAATGGAGGTTATTAAAAACAAGAACAACTTCTGGGACACTTTGTGTGTGGTAACTAATATCCATAATGGTGTAGTACTTGCTCTTTTTGTCAAAGACTATTTATTATAATATCTACAGAAATACTGAATCATGTAACCAGGCCACTAAAGAAGTATTAGCCTCTATAATATATATTTTTTAAATCTAAGAATTCATTTCTGAAGCCTGGTAAAGAGATGCTTGTAATGTAAGGCTCATGAAAAAAATTGCCAACTTAGTTAGGTTGTTCTTTTCTTCCCCAATCTTTTCTTAAGGAAAAAATTACTTAAGATAGCTTGACAAACTGGAATTGAAGTTAATTGACTGCTTTTATTGTGCTAATACATCAAATGGCAGATCAGCCTACATAGATCTCCCCCTTCTTTTTTGAGAACTCCAGGTCTCAGGCAAATGTTCTGTTAATAACACCGTGCTGCTCATATGCAAACTTGTTGTTTCAAGGTGACATTTGTAATCAGCCATGAGATGCAAAAGAGATAGCATCAGTTTATATTCTTTCTAAATAAGAAATAAAGCCACTTGAGTTAGCTTAATGGTTCAGGCTGGAACTTACTATGTTGTGAGTTTAATTTTTCAAACTCTTAGAAAGAAATACCATTGAGGTGGAAAGATCTAGTAAAAAAAGCTTAAAGGAAAGAGAAGGATGATTTGCTAATGAAAGAATTACTCCAAACTGACTCAAAAGTCTTTTGCAGGTATTCCTGTGTGTTCTGCTTTTCAGTCATAAGTGCCGTATCCTGCTACTTTCAGTGCCAAAATTTTGTCCTTCTATTTAAGCCTTTATAAATACCTATTTCTGTTGTGTTATAAGCTCTTCTGGCCTTGTTCCTAGGGAAGAGAGGAAAGATCCCTTGTCTGCCCTGGCAAGAGAATATGGAGGCTCCAAGAGGAACGCCCTGCTGAAGTGGTGCCAGAAGAAAACAGAGGGCTACCAGGTACCTGCAGAGCTGGCTGACTCTGTGTTCAGTGGCTGCCAGGCAGTGGAGCCTGCCCGTGGCACGAGCCAGGCTGCTGCACACCTGACTGCATGGACTGAGTGCCCTGGCATGTCCTGTACCCTCCCCTTGGAACGTGTGCTCCGAGTGCTGCTCCAGCACCAGCAGCTCCTCAGTCACTTTGCTCCACAGCTTTTTCTTAAGGGAGCAGCTGCCCTCCCACTGAGGCACTTGAAATCAGCTTTTCACAGGTTGCACTTTCGAAACTGGAGCTGAAACTTTATCAACTTAAGGTTTAAATTAATGTTTCCCAAATGCAACTAGAGTACCATTTCTCAGATTTCAGAGATTTAATTTTTATAGGTAATTATCATAGGGCTTTCTTTGGATCTTTGAATGCACTCCCATTTGGCCTCTTAGGGACAGTTTGTTTTGTGAAGGTGGCATTGTCTGGCATTTTGAACTTGGCTTTCCACTGTGGTTGCAGATTTTTTTTTTTTTTTCACTTGGTCCAAATGTTATCAGAAGCCAAAAGAACTAACAAGATAACTGTCCAGAGTTCTCCTGATTACATTATTTTTTCAAAAGAATAGTGGCTTCAGCAAACTAAACCAGGATGTTAATAGTCTGACCATGATGTATTTGTTTGGTTAACTTGTATTGAAAGTGTTTGGAGTTCCCAACACAATCCTCAGTTTAAGAACTTTACTCTTTCCATGACTTGAGCCTCACAATGCAGGAGGAAGTTGAGAGCCACATAACAGGATGGTCGCCCATCCATAGGAAAAGTCCTCCTTCAGCACAATGGACAGGCTGGGATATAAGCCCTCCCCCTCTTCCTGTGGCACGTCTGATACTCAACTGTGCTATTTCTGAGGAGAAGCAGCTTTGTGGAAAGAGCCTTTCTCCTTCCCCACGTTTTAAAAAAGACAGGATGTTACATTTCTTTATAAATCCTCAAACTAAGTGCAAAAATATTTTCCCATATTGTCTTGAAATGAAAGATGAATTTGACAGCTTCGTTAATCTGGTTAGGAAAAGTGATAGAAATTATTCCAAACTTTTCAATCTGTAGTTGTGTGCACATTCAAGAATATGTTTCTGATTCTACAGATTGCTGCTTATAATTCCTTGAGTTTTATAAACACTGGTAAAAGGATAGCTTTTGAGACTTGCTGTACTTCCTTCAGAACCTGCAGCATGGTCCTGAGAAAGCACAGAGCATCTGCAGAGCCACTGCAATGCCTTCATTGAAATTGTAAGATAGTATCAGGAGGTTATATTAAGTAGTTCTTGGGGAAGAATGGCTTTTGCTTTAGGCACACTCATTTTTCATTTCTTTGTTGTACAGAATTTGATTATTTTCAGCATCCCCTGGAATTCAGTTCTGGTTGAACACTGGTGGTATTCTAATGTTTTTAACATACCCAGCACTGTATTCATTGTGAACAGTGCTTATCCAGATTTCTGGCATCTCAATGTTATCAATAACAGATAAGGATCTTTTTCTTTTTTTATTTTCAATGAATCTCTGCTTCATTTAATTTTATTTTAAAACTATGTGTGTTCAAAACTGACAAACAGGAAACAAGCATCAGGGTAATGAACATCTCCCTTCCTCATTCAGTCTTGGTGAAGGTACTCAGCTCTACTTCCTTCACTGTCATCCAAGCATGGACAGGACACCCTCTTTACCTCCAGCTCTTCCTGGTGTCTCACACTCTGCCACAGCTCCCTTTTCTCCCCAGCATTTCCTATCATCAGAACTTCTACTTTTCCATTGTTCCACTGTTGTTTTTTTGGCTTTAGCACCTGGGTGAGAGCCAGCACAAGCCTTCTGAGCTGCAGGTACATGCTGGCTGCCCAGCCCTCCTCTGTCTCTGAGCTGCTGCAGGAGCCTCACAGAACACAAGTCCTAAATACCCCAACCTTTTCCTCTAGGAAGAGCAGTAGGTCACCTTCTATCCAATATTACCAATTTGGCCAATATTAGCTGTTAATATGGCAGGCTAAAGGAAAGATACTTGTAGATGGAATCTGTAACAAGTTCTAAAATGACCTGGAAGATTGTAACCATCATTTGGAAACAAGCAAAAAGAAAAGAAAGGATTAGAAACCTTTTGTTTCAGAATAATTATTTTCTTAATTTTGTCCTGTTCATATTAAACTACCAATACTTAGGTAAAACCCTGTAAGCCAGTATTTTTCAAGATGTGTTTCAATCACAACTGATTCATCCACTGCCAACAGTAATCACTTTTTTTATCTTGTTTTCTCCCTCTCACCTGGAGGTGATGTCTCACAGCTGTAGGTCTCTATGCATAAATGCATGTAAGATATTTATAGAAAATTATTTCAGCTGTTGGTGTTTCACAGGGAAGATGGAACCATGCACCTTGAGTTAAAGCTCCATTTCTAATAGAGACATGTTTGCCCCTGGCATTGTTTTGCCTTTCATCTCTGGTGTTATATTTCACACTGGATAGTGGAAAGTAGCTAATGAATACTGAAAAATAGTAATCACACAAGTAACCAGATACAAATCTTAATTTCTAGAATTTTTTTGAAGGTGTACAGAGTTCTAGGTGAACTGCCAGTGGTTCAGCCTGTTAAACATCAGGTGTGGTGGAGTTGGTTTATTCTTATCAGCAGGGTAAAATACTGCTGATATTTATTTTATTTAATAAAATTACTTTCTCTTCTTTAAAGAGAAAAAACCAAAAAAACCACACCAAAGTCTATCCTGTTTCAAAGAGAGAAGGTTTTCTTTACTCACAAGATACTTGTGGAAAATACAGCACTACAGAATTATCTGGTGTAACTGGTATGGGTTTTTTGTCTGCTCAAGTAAAATGGAAGATAAATAACTCCTGCTTTCCTCTCCCTTCTAGAAAATTGCTTTCAAGCTTTTGATTAAAAGTCTTAAGTACTTATTTCTGCTTTAGAGGCTTGAAACTTTGTGAATGCTAAATAATTCAAATATGATAGTGTGGTGAAGCTCTTAATTTCAGTCCATTATAGTGGAATAAACCCTGTTAAAAAAACCTGTAAATTACTTGATTGTACACTTTTCTTGATTTATTCAAGCAAATTTGGAGGAGACTATATGAATAGTCACCTTTAAATGTAGTTGTTAATATTTAACTGTGTTCCAAATGTTTTTTCAAGACCTCAGTAAAAAAAATCAGGTTGATACAGCCAGTGAAAATAAGAGAAGTTACTAGTGTAAAAACATGAATTACTTCATCTCTTACTATATTGTAGCTTTTAACATGCTGCCTGAATGTTGTTTGCAAGCAGGATTTCTCCTTGGAGCTCAGGTTTGGAGAATGGTGATCTGCAGAAGGTCACTGCAGGACTAGCAGAGGCAGGTTCTGTATTGACTTCCACCCAGAGCCTGTTCAGTCCTGACACAATTGCACACACAAGTTACTGAGCTGCATTGTATTCTGGGCTGAGCAGACCTCTAAGCCATGAGAGAGGAGAGCTGCTCTCAAGATAAGCATTCAGATAAAAGAGGAGCAAATCACCTTTAGTTTTCAGATCAACAGGCACAAAATACTTGAAATTTCATCATGTGTTAGCTTTGCTCAGGATCTGACACTGCTGCAGAGTACAGAGCCAAGTGCTGCATTTTTCAGAGGAGAGAATCCTCCTGGCTCCTCTAAAATATGTGCAGTGTCATAAAACTGTCATAAATTCCAGATATCTTCAAAGCATAAAGTAATCCCATCCAGCTGTTATGGAGCATTTACCCTGGCTGGAGCACAGCTACTTTCATTTTGAGTACACAGCTAATAAAAGTCCCAAAAAGGATGTGAGCATGCATGTTTCATGTTAAAAGAGGACCAACAAACAGGATACACACATCCTTACCCATTCTTATCTCCACCAGTATTTCAATTTATTTTCCATTTTTGTCAGCATTCTGAAAGATAATTCACTTCCAGAAGTCTGACACCAAAAAAGCAATTGTCACAAAATTGCAACAAGAATAGACACATTTTTTTTTTAGACTTTCTTTAAGCTTTACACGCTTCCTAGGTACAGATACACTTAGTGTAGCCATGTAGTACTTGTCCTCTATTTCATGCAATGCTGCTTTCTGGAAAGACTTTTGCTGCAAAGACCTAATTTTTACCTCCTGTACAGATCAAAGCTACATGTCTTACAAAAAATTGAATGCTATGCCCAATGCACCTTGAAATCAAGCAGTGCTTTCATTTGCGCTTGGACAATAAGTGTAGAATAACAAAATTAGAAATAAAAAGTGGTTCAGATTCCTTTTTTTTTTTTAAAGTTATCTACACTGAGCTAGGTCGTATCCTATTCAAAGTACTATATTGATTTTAAAAATGCACAAGAAAAGGACATGACTGTGCTTATGTAAGCCTGTGTTCAAATACTGACTCCAGGGTGTGCATTCTGTGCTGTCTGGTTGATTCATCAGAGTAGTCAGGATGCCAAAACACTTCTCTCCTTGGTTTAAGCTGATGCTTTAGCCAAAAATCGTTGAGTTATGGAAAGACATGCTTCCTTTTTGTGTTTAGATTGGATTCTGATGCAAGAGAAATGTCAGTTTGTTAGACTTAATTGTGACAAAATTTAGAATAAATTATGAAGCTGTCTGTACCTCTGAGTGTTTCAGACATTAATGTCTGAAGCTATTACTGGATTTTGTGAGAATGACTGCTTCTTTTATGGTTCTTCTTTGTGCCCAAACTGAAAAATAACATGTGTTTGGTATGGAAAGAAACATTACCAGTCAGTGTTTAAGGGTTTTGATGGTCTATATTTGCCATTTACTGCCTTTCCAGAAGCTGGGATTGAAGAGGCAGTAGCTGGGACTGCTGCTAAGTCTATTCCAGAAATACTTTCATGTTCTCACCCACTGCCAGAAGCAGATAGCCACAGCTTTATTCCATGATTTGAGAGTCAGTGAATCCTGATTCAATGGAGTGTGGATGGCAGTTCTGTTGTAGTTAACCTTTGTAATCTTCTGTAATGGATACATCCACAAAAGAAAAGTATCTTTAAAAGCTTTTAAAAGCATTTTACTAGTAATTTTCTGCCATGGGAAGAAGCCTGCCAAGGTCTGCACACTTAAACTTCAAATCTTGTTTTAAGGCTTTAATATATTATAGCACAGAATCATATTAATGGTTTTGCTTTCTCAACCCACTCATTTAATTAACTAATACAACAGAGGCAGACACATGCTTTTATTTTCTTCATGTCCTGACTCTTTTGAGAGCCAAACCAAGTTTGGACATGGAAATCTCTCCTCCTTGTGCAGAACAAGGGATGGAGAAATAGCTGCTGTGCAGGATGCTCCTCTGCTGGAGTTCTGATATCCACAGTTCAGGGAGATTGAAGCTGGGGATGTGTCTAAAAAATTGATTAAAGTTACTTTGTTCTTAATTTGTAACTGCAAGTTAGAAACCATGTTTTCTGTAGTTGGATTTCATGATGTTTGTGGGGTTTTTTAGCCATGGAAGTTTTCTGGGGGATAAAAAAAGCAAGGAGTTACTGGGTTATAATAGTTAACATCTGTTTCTTGTTTTATTTTTAAAAAGTATTTTCACTGACTTTAGAAGACTCTCTATTAATTTAGAATTATTGCAAAAAGCAATAGGAGAAAATTTTAAAATTAGCAGTATGCTGGTTAAAACCACTTTAAAATGGTGAGTTCTAGAAAAGCCATAGGTTTGCAGAGATCTTAGATTGATGTTATGCAGAGCCCAGTCTGTTAAGCAGTATAGAAAATTTCATGGGGTTTTAGTCTTTTTTTTCTATGTGAGCTCAAGTGAATCCTCATTTTGTGGTGACTGCTCCTACTCTGCAGTTTCCAGTTCAGTAGGGGCTGGAGTCATTCTTGATGTGCTGCTTGGTTGTGGATCTCCCAAGTTGTTCTAGTACTATCTATTTTTCACTTTATATTTTTATGTTCTGTCTCCAGAAAGTTTTACAAATTTTTAACTCTGTTGTTTACTCCTGGTTGGAAAGTGTCTTCCACAGATCTTTTAACTTTTGTAAAAATCACCTTTTTAAAAACCATCTACCCCAAATACAGAGGTGGCTTCACTCCCATCCTACCTATTAATCATTAATAGAGAAGGGATGATAAATGCCCTTCTAGTTCATTTATCTCCAGAAGAGCTTTTTCCTCATTTGACAATTTATCTGAAAGTATGTCCTTCAGTTGCTTTAATACTTTGTGGTCTGAAATGTCTTGAAGAATAATTCTAGATTAGATTCTAGCAAAATTCTCTTAATAGAGCCAATTACTTAATAAAAGCAGTAACAAAGAAGAAATTATGGCAGAGATTTTAGGTTGATGTTCTGTTTACCATCAATTCTTTGAGAAATAAGAGCTTAATGCAAGATTGATTTCATTATACTGACCAAGCTTTTTCAAAAAAACCACAAGTAGTTAAAAGCATTTAGGAAATAAAATTTGCCGTATTTAAATGTGCCAGTTATGTGCTCAAAGCCCTACATGAAAAATTAAATTTTCAGTTTAAATGACAATCTGTCCCATTTCTAGATTTGTTTTTACTGTCTGACCAATATTATACTTCTTTTAGTCTGAGAGGTAATAATAATAATTCATAATGCTTAGAGCAATTGGAAACAGAAACCAGTCCCTTTTAATTGTTTCCTTCCGTTGTATTTAATTCAGCTTCTCTGGATACATTAAAATTCTTGGATAATAGGTTTGTTTTCTGCTTGTTGTCTTAATAATAAAAGCTGGACCCTACAAGATGATTTAGAAAAATGGGATATTCTGGGTTTGATTTTGTTTGAGAACCAACCAAACTTGTAGGTGTATTTTGAGTGGCCCTTTTTCCCTCCAGTGTTTATATTAAAAAATTCAGCATTCTGTGGATACTTACTAATATTGAAGTTTTTAGTTTGTACAATTGTAATGTTTGAGAGAAGAAGACTTTTGCTTGTTGTAGTTTCACTGTGGCAATGCCAGCGTACATCTTTTTCCTCCCCTTCCCACATCACTTGGTCGTCTCAGGGAAAGAGGGAGAACATTTCAGCCAAGAGGTGAAAACCAGGTTTGAGTTTTTCTCCCTCAGTGGATTGTATAGCAAAGCACACATGATCATTCACACCTGATTTTTACAGCCAGCTTGCCACACAAGTCTGTGACAGAAAAACCCCCTGTCCCTACCTTTATCCATCTTACTTACACAGATGTGAGCCTGAGGCCTTACTGGGTACAGGGTAGGAGGGGAGAACTTCCCAAAAGTGACTTCTGTAAATGGACACATGTAGAAATTTATTGGCTTTAACAATCTGACATTTTTCCCTTTTTTTTCCCTTACAACCTCATCCTGTGTGTTACATATGTTTCCTTAATTTAAGTAACATTGAGAAAGCTTTAACCGGGCATTAATTTAAATCCAATTTCCTGTCCCTCTTGAGGCAAAAAGAGAGCGCTTTTTTTTTTCTCCCTTTATTTTTTTCCCTTTTGCTTTTGAGTTTTCCCAGCCTGCAGTGTGGCTGGAGGAAGCTGTGCACAGAGCAGTTCCCACAGCCCGGGGGTCTCCAGCGCCGTTTCCGTGCGCGCGGGAGCGGCTCCGGCCGCGGGCCCTGTGAGCCCCAGCACGTACACTGAGCCCAGAGCCCGGCCTGCACGGGGCCACTTCACAGCAAAAGTGCTGGGGCTGAGCAGGAAACCAAGATTTCCCTCACATTCTTCTAGAAATTGCCCAGAGTTTTGTTTTTTTCCTCTGTCGGAGGAGATTGTGGTTGTTGTTCATTTGAAGTCCAAGTGCCCTGGACTGCCTGGCACAGACCACTGGCTCTGAGTGGAGTTTTCTGCCTTAGGAATAACCAGTTTTAGTGTCTTGTCCAAGACAGCTGATGATGATGACTAAATTGCTGTCAGGTGAAAGGTTGGCTCAGGTGATTGTGATCCTGGGCTTCTGTCACTGGAGGTTTTAGTTCCTGCTGTTAAAACTTTGGAAACTAAGTAAGCTTCTGCTTGGGCCCAGTTAAGTGGGTTAGATATTAAAGCATATTTATATTTCTCCATGAAAGTGTAAAAGATATATGATATATTGTTGTTACTGGTTGTTTCCTAATTAAAGTTTAAACTGACTGCTATCCACTTAGCCTCTCTAACATTGTTTGACTGCCAACAGCCAAATATACAGTCATTTAAAAGGTCACTGAGGCATCTTGTTCATAATTCTTTTGGTCTGGGCTGACTCTACAATAATTTATACAGTCTCAGGAGATGCTTTTACCAGTGCCACTGAGTTTCATATGGGAACTAAAAGATCAAGAGTGCAATACAGCAGTTTTCAATTTCAGTTTCAATCCCAAAGATTCTCTGCTACTGTCAGCACTAAATCTGCTGGAACATCTTTATTTCCAAATGAAAGTTAACTTTTGTTTGTAATCTTGTTCACATCAGTTTCTATAGAGAAATGGTTTGTTTAAAAAAGAAAATACTTTTCCTCATAATTTAGAAATTTTGTCTGGATATGAGTGTAGTAGAAGCAGAAAACAGAATGAACATGAACAGAGATAGGAGCACATTGTCTGATCAGGGATTTGGGGTACACGTCTTCGACTCGTTTGCTTTTCTGTCTTGGGGTGTACAGTTGCACCAAATCCATTATCTTCTCTAGCACAACATTTTACAGTTTTAACACACACTCAAGCACACATTTTGCCCTTTTTTTTTGAGGGAGGACTTAAAATTATCAGAAATTAATATATAAAATAACTGACTTTCTTATCACTATATTATTTTGTTTTCCTCTGTTAGTAGTGCAGTTCTTACCACAGAACTTTGGTATTGGGCTGTCCACTTTCTCTGCCAATTTAAGATATTAAAAAGAAGTTGGTAGCATGTAATAATTGTTAGATTATGATTTTAATATTGCTTTTATTTTTTTCCCTTCAAGAATATTGACATCACAAATTTCAGCAGCAGCTGGAATGATGGCCTGGCTTTCTGTGCAGTTCTCCACACTTACCTCCCAGCCCATATTCCCTATCAAGAACTGAACAGCCAGGACAAGGTAAGACATTAAAAATCCCATTCCCAGTATTGTGATGCTTTAGTTAACGTGAATTAATAAAAACCAGTGAACTAATTTGAGTTCTAAAAACCCCAGTGTTACTAGGATTTCCAAATCATCTCTTTGTATTCTGAGCTGCCACTGGTTAGCCCAGGATCTACAATGAGTGATAATGGATCCTAAAAACAAAAGATTATTTCATTAATGCCTGAAGGGATTTTTTTTATTTATGCTTTTCAGAGAATAAATAATCTCTTCTTTAGTATTTTATAACTCAGTTGTTCTTCACTGACAGTGATATTCAGCATTATCTTCTGAACAGGCAATTAATAAAAATTTTTATAAATTTTTGGATGATATTAAAACACATTCATTCCTATGGCACTTTTAAATGTAGTCAAATTATATACTCTATTTGAAGTTTAAGTAGTAGCATTATTATGACATTCTTAAGACCATTTTGTTATGTCTGAAATAGTATTTCCTTGTTTTCTAACATGTTTTCGTATCTCATGCAGAGAAGAAATTTCACTTTGGCTTTTCAGGCAGCTGAAAGTGTTGGCATCAAATCTACTCTGGTAAGATTTAAATGTATATTGAATGAATTATGACCTATGCATAAAAATCAAAATTACTCTGTTTTATAGTCTCAAAAGATCTGGATGTTTATACTTAAAAATAGCAACAGATGAGCTCAGCTAGAGGTTACTGCACTAAATAATGACTGAAATGCAGACTGGTTAAGCTTTAAAAGGGAGGTTCACCAACACTTATCTCCCAATATGAAAATAAATATTAATAATGGCAGTGGATTTTTTCTTTTGAGAATAATTTGAGAATAAGATTTCAAGAATCCATTAAATCTCTCCTGTCTCTGACCTATTTCTAAATTATTCGGGATTTTTTGAACTCTGGAGCTACAAATCAAGCAATGTAATTTGTTCCTTTTTCTCAGTGTAGTGTGAAAGTTGAGATTTGCCTCTTAAGTGTAGACTTTAAATTCGTCATCATTGCAAATAGTTATAAGGTTTTTTCAGTGATGGTTTAAAAGTTGTCTTACACAAATTTTAGAATAAAAGAATTAGTTTTCAGTAGTAGAGTGTTTACTAGAACAGGAGTATTTCTGAAGGTGTAGAAATTGGGAGTGTCCCAAATCTTTGTGAGTAATCACAGAAACTCACCTGAAATGGCCATTATCAGAAATGAGATTTAAGTGATACTTTTGCAACCTAAATTCTAACAAAGCTGCCATAGTTAGCAACTAACAGTACAACAGAGTTTTTAAAAATAACACTTTCCTTGATCCTTATCAGTGCTTTTACCCCCCAGCATTGTGTTTGCTGACAATGGCAGTGCAACTCCTGGGCTTTCGTACTTTGACTTTGGCACTGATTTGAGATGTGGAAGTTTTTTACCAAGTGCTGATGTAAGAATGAGATAGTGGAAAATAACTACAGAAATTCTTGCATAACTCAGCCTTAGTCCAAATGTTGCTGTCTGCCCTTCCTTTTTGTGATGTACTTCATTAAAGATACTCTAAACAGGCAAATTGAATGGAATTCAGTCTAGGTGCAAATTGCATCCATCTTAAGAAGTTAGTGTCCATTTACATACCTGCATGCACACTGTGTGTGATGTGTAGGTTTGTGGATTTTTTTCTCATCCATATTATATGAGTGAGGGGCTAAGAAGGGTGTGAAACCTGCTGTATGTAAACAGGAGTGGAATGCAAGTAGAAGTTATTCATTCTCTGAAGAAGGTGTTCAGCTAAAAGAACTCACAACTTCTTTCTTGAGTTCTGGAGATTCCTGCATCCAAAGCTTTCAAACAGAGCCTTACAGTAAACAGAAATTACTAGGAGCTGCATCACTCTGTTTTGCTTTGTACATGTGCTGAAGAGGTTAAATGGGAGTCAATTATTATTGATGCTTAACCTGATGGGAATTTTGAACTTTAATTAATCCCTGGGCCTTGATTCTGTGGCTCACAGTTCCTGGGTAGGTTGTTCATTTGCAAGGCTGGTGCAGGGTTGTGTGAACACTAAAGTCTTAACTATTGCACCAGCTGTGCTCAGTGGGGGACAGCTTGAGCATGCACAGCATCAGGCATTTCAGTCTTAAGTCAACAAAAGAACTATCTACAGATATGCTATTCATTACATTTTGTAAGTAATACCAAGCTATATGGAAGAAAACAGAGCTTTCTTCATCAGTGCTTTAAATTGTGGACACTTGACAGATTTACCATTCCCAGGAATGTGTGAAAACACTGCCACATTGCTCTCAGGGTTTCCATTCCTGATTTTGACCAATGTGTTTTCTGTGACAGGACATCAATGAAATGGTGCGAACTGAGCGTCCAGACTGGCAGAATGTCATGCTGTATGTTACAGCAATTTACAAATACTTTGAAACCTGAACCCTGATCATTCAACAGATCCATGGGATACAACCAACATGAGCTACCAGATGGAAATCTTACTGAAATGCTAATCCCCATTTCACTGAAAACTGGCAACATTTGAGTCCCCTCAAACTTCAGTGACACTATCATGGATTGCCTCAGATTGCTTCAGCTACTAAACATGGAAACAACTGTTTAAAAGTAAGAACTTGTTGCCACAGTGCTTGGAATAACCCAAGTTATTAAGCTATTCAGATTAATTATGTAGCCTAAAGAGCCTGAACTACTTCTGTGCTGCCTTTCCAGTCAGACTTCCTGAAACTTTCTTTGCTGGGAGAATGAGATGAATGCTTCCTCTGGCATATAGGAGACTGAATGTACAGATAAAGCTTTGAGAAGGAAAAGGATAACATGGCATCATATTACTGAACTTTCTGTAGCATCCTGATTTCACAGACTCTGACTATTCTACCCACAGCATATGGCAGCCCCATACAGTAGAGTTCTTAATGGTAACTTAGTTACTGCCTATACAGCTATTTCCCATCCTTTAAAATGTGCACAATATTCTAGGAAAACAAGCTTTGATTCCATAATGACAAATTGAGGGGAAGAGTGCTCTTGATACCTCGAAAAATCTGGCACAGAAGAAGTCTTCATCCTAAAGCTTCATTATAAGCCTACCTCTGTCACAGTGATGTGGCTTTCATCTTTATCTTATGGATTGTAAAGACTAGCACATGCAGCTCCTGGCTTTCAGGGTACACTACACTTCAAGGAATCTTTGCAAAGTCCCTGTGCTTCCACTATAACAGAAATGAATCAATGATCACCCCTTGTCTGGCTTGTTCTTTGCTCTCTTCCTGCTTTGCCTGTGCAGCACACGCAGCCACCCCGGGCTTTCCTCTACAGCAATACGAGCACACGTCGTGGATATCTGTGGTAGAAGTTTGGAACTGGGATAGCGTTTCTTCTGCAGAGAAGATACTCTCAGTAAGATGTAATAATGAAGTAGTTTGTCTCAAAATCCAGCTTTGCCATGTTCTCTGTGTGTTTTTCGTTGGTCTTGCCCATCCTCATCTGAGTGACAGAAGGTGAGATGTTCTCTGGGAAGGACTGTGGAGGAACTGATGTAATGTGTGTCCACCCAGTCGTCTCAAATATTGCGTGGAAATGACTCACTGTCACAAGGAAGGAATTGAGAAACTTCAGTCTGTTCAACTTCTTTTTTCTTTCTGAAAATGTACCTGAATTCATTTAGCAGCTCTTGGGCAAAAGAGTTTAAGTGCCTTAGCTATCATTGAGTTGATATGTCCCGGCACTTCAGGGCCTGCTGTGGAATGTTAATGGCTCCCAATGGTTTCATGGCTCCATTTGTCACGAGCTGTTTGTTGTAATCTTGTTTGTCAAATCGAGGGGAGACTTCACTCTGTCATTGCTTCTGCCTCTTGCTTTTCTGAACACTTACCAGCAGTTCAGCCATGGAACATCTCATTAATATTAAGCAGAAGCCAACTTGAGCAGTGAGTTCTGTAACAGCTGCTATTTATAAGCACAGGCTCTTTCAGCAGTAACCCCATTGTAAAGAAAATAAATCTGTTCTATGGTGCTCTTACGACTGTTAAGGACAGTTTGAATGTCATAGATGTTAACCCAGTGAATGCAACTGTGTTTGGCATCTGTGAAACTTCTTCATGGTAAAAAAGCACAGATTTAACTCAAAAGTATTGCCAAATCCAAAACCCCATCATCTGAAGAACACATAAAGAGTAATAATTCAGCATGTCTCTAGCATTGTATAAGAATACACATTTACACTGATATGTGCCTGTGAGAATTATGGAACTTTGCAAAATAACTACTTAACCTGTGCTGAGGGCCTTTGGAGAAGTTTTCAGAGCAGTGGTGTCTCAAACATTCTTGCAGCTCTTTAGAACTAGAAGTAGAGACCCTCAGATTATTAATTGGTGCATTTGAAGAGCCAGCATACTCTAAAGACAATTGTTACAAGCGAGGTTTCAAGTGAAAGATCTTCATTAATAGATTTTAATAAAAGTCTGAAATACATTTTCCTCTCCTCTATATTTCTTAAATTTTTTTTTACTTCATTAGTTTCAATAAGAATAGTTGTAGTGGAAATACACATTACTGCTGTCTTGCTTTCTATCTCCTATTATTAAATTCCAGATTTTGCCAATCAGTGTTTAAAAAACCTTCTCTTTATCCTCTGAACTGATATCCTTATCTATGATTGTCTTATTCATTGCCTTAGAGTTAAAAAATAATATTTTTCTAATGAAAAGGATAGCATTTCTTGACCTAAATTCACTCATCACCTGTTTTGGTGAGGTAATTTGAGCTTTGAGCTGATTTTTTTCCTGTCCAATGGTCATCTTCATTTACCTGGAATGTTGTCAAAGTCCTTAACTGCAATAACCCTGAGAGTGTCACCATTTGTCAAAGGAGAAATCATGTTTGCCAGGTCCCTTCTGTTAAAAACATGAACTGCTGGTCTTCAGAAAGGAAGAGAGAGAAAAGCTAGCAGTAATTATAATAGGGATCTTGTTATGAACTTCAGAGCTCTGTGAACTTCTTAGTGTCATCTGTCTGATAAAACTCTGTGAATGCAGCCCAGGAGCCCTGGGCTTCAGGAAGAGGTTTTTGTGTCCTGGTGTATCTGAGCCTTTACATGAGAGGTGCTGCACAGCTGCCCAGTGGAAGGAATGAAGCAATGGAAGAGCTAAAGCAAACACAATGCCCTGCTGCACTCTACAGTGTGGCTTTTTCTGAAGGTTCAAACCACATTCAGTTGCTCAAGAGGAAAAATAGCAGTAGCCCTTCTGGATGTGGAATAAATATACTGTTGTGTTTTGTTTCTGTTCATAGTCAATCCTGAAACAGCCTGGTTTTTTGTTCATGTCAAGTGCAAGTTTATGCTGATTTACTTCCCTTTTAATCCAGAAGATATTTCTGAATGTACTGAAAATATGTTGTCATCCATTTGTATTTTACTATGTGCCTTGCAAATTTCTGTGCTGTTGAACATCAGGGTTACTCATGGCAGCTGTGGCCAGGGTGGGCAACAAGATGGAGCTGTGGGACATCCTGATGCAGGTACAGCTGTGTCATCCTCTGGATCCTGTGAATGGAAACACTTCCATCGCTGTTACACTAGAGTTGGTTTTCAGTTGGTTTTGTTTAATCCAGTTTGATCTGGCTGTTTGTTTAAATAGAAACACTAATTTAGTATCTCCACTGTGAATCTCTGGCCCTCACAAAAATGTCTTATTCCCATGCTTCTGAAAAACTGAGTGAAATTTTCACTTTTAAATTTGTGTTTGTGAATAGTTTATCCAGAATACAGTATATAATTGCGACATATTCTGATTTAAAGGTAGATTTTTGTCTCTTTTGCATAAAATATATTCTTCGAGTTACATGTAGTGTTTCTGATAATTTTTTGTCTCCAATTTTATGAAATATTTCCACTGTTTGTGTTTTTCTGTAATGTCCATCATTGTGTCTTAGAAGGCCCTTAATTTGCCAGAGCTAAATGAACTCTGCTTTAATTTATTGGTGTAAACTGCTATTCATGTCCCTGGCAGAGGTGATGCTCTGGTTTTAGGTGCATGAGGAGAAATAAATTGGAGCCCTCCTGTAATGGTGCAGTACAGTGGTTTGAGCTGCTGAGGATCTGCCTTGTGAATTGTGTAGCTGTGACATTGGAGTCTCATTTCTGTTACTGATCTCAGTGTTAACTTCTTAGCTATTTTTTCAGTTTCAGCACTCCAGACATTTGGGTTCATTTGCATCACCAGAAGATTACTTTCACTCCATTCGATTTCTGTACAGATTTGGCCCAGGGCACAATTTTTATTCCAGCCTAGTTTTAACCAAGATTATTTGGGAAGCTGGAGATTTGGAGAACTTGCGGGTGTTTTTCTTCCTGCCTGTGCCTGGTCAGGGGACACTGCCTGCTGTTCAGGTGGTGTGTGACAGTTCCTT
This sequence comes from Ploceus nigricollis, assembly GCA_013399945.1. NCBI lineage: Eukaryota > Metazoa > Chordata > Aves > Passeriformes > Ploceidae > Ploceus > Ploceus nigricollis. Next base: position 413,233 of record VXBC01011185.1, read on the forward strand.
CCAAAGGCTGAAGTGACGCAGGTTCACCTTTAAACTGTGTTCCTGTGACTCCTGTGGTGACTTCACTTCTTGTTTGCCTCTTGCAACTAACACAGCCCCCAAGCAGGAGCTCCTAAGGGGCAACATTCTTCTGGGAAGGAATCCAGTTGTACATCTTCATGCTACTTTTTGCCTATAAGTGAGTTATGCTGAGGTGGTCTAGAAAGAGGACCTTAAAATAGTCATGTCCATGGATGGACTGAGTTAACTGTATGGTTTGTTTGTGGTCCTTCCCTTGACTTGGTAAATATTTATTTCTGTTTGGTTTTTATGTTCTGCCAAGCTCTATTTCTGCAACTTCTTCCTTTAAGCTACCATTAGTGTATCCCTTTCTTTAGGCTAATATTAACCAGTTTGAGGAATTACTTGGTGAGAAGTGCTATTAAAGTGTCTTCATCAGCCACGAGTGCTGGACGTGCCACTGTGCTCTCCCAAGTTAGTGTGTGTTGACTGGCAAAACACAGACAGCTCTTAATACACTCAATTTTCCCTATTTAGAAAGATATTTTTAATAGTGTTTCTGCTTTCACACGAGAGTGGCTGGATGGGTTTTAAATTACTGTGTGGCTTGCTGTGTCCCTCCTTCATCCTCCTTCTGTTGTGTTCCCTGATTTCAGAATCAGTCTTGTGGTACACACTATAATTATCTAACCCAAGATGTTAAGCATCTGGAATATGTAGCAAGTATGCTGTGGATGATTAATGCTAAATAATTTAAAAGGTCGAGGTTTGTACAGTTCTGATTTCTGCTAATTGATACAAGTTTTTTTTTTCCTTATGTTTTTGTTACACTTGCCAGTTGTTTGCATGCAGCACCCTTGAACTCTGTTTGACAAAGCCACTGTCCTGATCTCCTTGAGCTAGTTCATTCTGGGATATTAGAATTATTTCCTCCCAATGAAGCTTTAGTAAAACCTATGAATACCAGATGACTTCCTTCCAACTGACATGAGCTTTTGCTTGGAATATTCCTTACCCAAAGGCCCCTGTCTGCCTCAGAGTTGCACGTAAGCTTCCCCTCAGTCCCAGCAGGACTTGGGCATGCAGAGCAGTAGGGTAAACTTCTGGCAGAATATTACAGCAGCCTGATGCAATTAAGCTGGTTTCATTTTAATCCCCTATTTTCAGGGGTTTTCAGTTTAGGCAAAATCATTTACTGGAAGCTGAAATGTGGCCTGTTAGTTCTCCACTGGGAAGTATGCTTCTGTTTAATAATATTTTTATGAGATTGTATTTATGGAAATGGAAAGAAAAATGTCATAAAGCTAGTTTTGTTGCACTTTTCTAAGGCTTTTGTATTTTGCATAGTTCTAGAATATGGGGAAGTTGCTTGGGGAAGTCAAGGCTTGGAACCTGCTCTGCCCCAGCATAGCAATGTGTGATGTGCATTTTCACCTAGTGATCCATGTATTATTTTAATTGCATGTAACTGGTGTATTTATATGGTAGTGAGGGAGCCCAGCAGACATTTCCTGCTGCACAGGAGCCATTGGCAGTCCCAGTTCCATAGCTCATGAACTGACCTGTTCTGACTGTGGACTGCACTTGCAATAATGGAATAGTCAATTTTTGATTCTGAGATTCTGAACTCTTTCAACAAATGAGGAAAAAGAGGCTCTCTTCTCTTCTTTTTTTTTTTTTTTTTTTTTTTTTTTTTTTTTTTTTGCATTGTTGAAATTTCTCTGGAGGCTTTTAATGGTTTCCAATTATTGCATATGTTAATTTAGGATGGTTACTTGGAAATCCGTTCATCTAGGAGGGCACAAATACATGTAACATTCTCAAGTAATTAATCCTTGTAACTTACAACATTTCAGTTTGATAGAAACTTTTGGTTTTATGTGTATTGTAAGGTTAATTTTTCTGTTTATAAGTAGCACTTTTATATGTATCTGAAGGGTTTTTTTGAACAGAAATGTGGTTTTTTTCTGTATATTATCTAATGGGAAGAAAGTATAACACTACTAAACAAGGCACAGAGTAGTTTGCCTCCAGACTGTAAGTTCACTTTAGGTCAGTAATGATCAAGAGTTGTTCAGTGTATCTGAAATAAATCAGTGATCCCATTTAATACTGGACAACTCTCCTGATCAAACCCAGAAGGGCATTAATTGGTACCCTCCACCTCTTGGATGAGGGTACTTCCAGTTCAGGTGTGAGGCAGAACTGACAGAAGTGTGATGAATTTTGGACTTGGTGGAAGAACAGAATTTTATAGATGCCTCAGTCTGACTTCACAGCACTATACTGATAAGGACTAACATAGTTTGAGATGACGCTGCAGCCAGTAATGATATCTCCTAAATAGCTAATTTAAAGCTCACTTTCCATGGCCTTTAAAGATGATATAAACCCCAGTGATTCTAAAAGCTCTTCTCATCTTTCCAGCTTTTCTGATTTGTATTGGTTTTACTCTTCCTTGAAACACAGCTGTTGTATGTCAGTCTGTGTATGGGTTTAGAAATTCCTCCAGACAAGTGCAAGTACTTTGCTTTTTTCCAGAACCCTTTTGAATAGTTTACACATATCTTACATAGAGAGAGGCTTTGCATAAATGTACAGATGTACCCACGTGCACATGTATCAATGTGTGTGTACAGATACGTGCTCCTGCAGGTTCTGAATAACATGGAACGTGTTTCAACGAGTGCTTATGTCTTGAATACTTAAGCTGGTGTATTAGTGTATATATTTAAATGGCAAGGAGGAAAAAACACTTTGTTTGATTCTGGTTAGAGCTGAGAAATACAGCTTGGAGGAAAATTTGAATGAGTGTTCCAATTGTATTTCACCCTGTTTCTGGTTTGAAAGACCCAAGTTGGTAATGATTGGAACTTGAGAAGTCAGCAAGCCTATGTTAAGCTAAACCTTTTGGAGGACCCAATATGCTTTCAGTTTGCAAGGACCACTAAAGACCTGGGCATTTACTTTCTCCATAATGTATTCTGTATGAGTATTTAGTATGTATGCCTTCAATTTGCCAATGTTGCCATGTTTTCTTCTTAATTATTCATGAAATAAAGGTTGCAAATAGGAGAATGTGTGTTTGTTTTCTTGGGTGAAGGCCTGCACAAGGGGCTGTTCTCAGGCTGGGTCTGGCACTGTTTTCTCAGGAGTGTTTTTCAGGAGGAAGCAGTGGTGGAGGTGAGGAGTGTGTGCCAAGGGCTTGTGTGCACATAACCCCAGGATTTTTTTGGAAATCATATCTCTCTTGGGATACCAGCAGTCTCTACCCCCAAAGGGTTTTAAGTGATAAGACAGTGAATACCCCAGATAAGAGGGACATGTTTAAAGCATCTGCTTAGCCTGTATTGTTCGAGAGAAGGAAATTGCAGAGAATATGTTCAGTTTAGGCAACTTCTGTAATACATTGCAGGATTAGAATTACTTAAATGTTACTTAACCCAACCCAAGGAAGGCAATTGTGTGCTCACCCCCTCTCTGTCTCTAAAGGAGTTGAGCTGGAGAGAGGCTGGGGGCTTAATCTCTAGAACAGTTCAGACTGTTTAAAGCAGGAGCCTAAACACAAATTTTTCCAGGTGAAAATAAAGCGTAGAACACCTTAAACCTGGTTTGGTCTCAAATCATCCTGGATGGTAACTGTTTTCAAATGCTGGTTTGGAGCTTTAATTTCAAGTGCTGTGAAATAAATTGGATCCAGAGGTTTGGATTGAGCTCCTGATAATTGTAAATACTGTTCTGAAGGGCACTGGCTAGTATAGGTATTTTGATTTTACCTTTTTTTTTTTCCCCCCAAGATTTTGTGTGATGTTTTCTGACTGTTCAGCAATCCAGAAAAGTCTTTGTCTCAGTAATGTCATTCTGCAAGAAAGTGTCTTGTTTCTCCTTTCTTGAGGTGAAATATTCTCCCTGAGAACTCCTTGCAGTCCTTCTTGCAGTGTCTGGAGCTGCTGGAGGTGTGCGGTTTAAGAACATGCCTGATTTAAGAAAATGTTTTAGTTCTTAAAATGGATTTATATCCTGTTTTTAAGCATGGATCTTCAGTTTTCATACTTCTTTTGCAAATAAATGTTTCAGAAGTGTATTGTAGTAGTCTCATGTCAGAAAATAGATGTTCTTCTTTTCTGTAGCAAGCAGCTCCATGGGAGGGACTGATCCACATGCAGTGGGCATCTGGAGGGCAGGACATGGCCAGGCTGAGGGATGCTAAAACTGCAGGGTCTGCACGGTCTGTGGAGCTGCAACTTTTCTTTCCCATATCCACTGAAATAATATTCCCTCACCGGAGTATTTTCATGGATTGCCTTCCAAGCTGTCACTAAAAAATTTTGTTAAAAATGTGAAACCAGCTCCATAAGTATGTCTAAGTTGAATATAATAAAATTGGTTCATTAATTTTTAAGATCTTACTGTAATGAAAAGCTGCAGCTATATGGAATAGTGAAACAAATACCTCAGAAGCAGCAGCAATATAATATTCCATTGTGTTAAATCACAGAATCTGATATTGGAGTCATGGGTTTTCTGCAGTTAAATTCTGTGGAGGAACTAGGTTAGCAACACAGACCTTCTGCTGGAATTGTGTTAAAGAGTTTCACAATTGCTTTGATCAACAGGGGACTTGGATTAAATCATGTCTGTTGCAGAGAGTTCTACAAAGGGCAGAGATCAGAGGAGCTCACAAGATGTGCATTATTACCACACAGAATTGTTTAGAGGAGACCCTTATCATTGAAAGTTAACTCCTTTTTAAACTTCCTTATGAACTAGGAAGCTATTTACAACCAGTAGCTACTGGTAGAACTTAAAAAATGAACAAAAAGGAAATTCTGTGCCCCTATCAGCCCCCTCACTCAGGGCTTTGTTTGTGTTGTTTTTTCAGCACTATCTTTCCTTGAGTCCCAGCATTTCATGTTGAGATGTTCTCACATCTCAAGCTGGTTTTCTTTTTCATCCTCAGTACTAAAGGTTGAGTGAATTCTCCTTTGAATTTGCTCGGAAAGTTGTGTTGGCATTGAGGAAGCCCCAGTACCTTCTCTGTGAATTCCTGCTTGGTGCTGCAGCCCAGCACCTGGAATGGGCAGGTTGGCTAATTAGAGTCTCTGTTCCTGGCAGCTCAGGATTAGAAGAGCATTTATGTCTAATTAAATATTTTTATTTGTTTCATTTCTATTAGAACAGTTGAATTGAAACTTCTCCCATGCAAGTCTTTGTTCAGAAAAAAACATTGTCTGTGAATTTTTAAAGAAGCAGATGGGGGAGTGGTGCCACCAATTCTAATCCAGGTTAAGGCTTTTATTAGCCTTTGTCTGCTATTTCCTCTGTGTCACCATTGTTTAACCCTTTTTGTAGGACTGAATTTCTGTATATTAAATGCCCTATTTGAGAAAATATGATGTCGACTATTCTTAAATGGTCTTTGTCCTTTAAGATTTTCAGTTCTTTGGAACCTTCTTGATCTCATTATGAAAATAAGGTTGGACACAGTAGTGTCTCATCACAGTATTTTTGCTCTTAGACATCTGCATTGATTCTGTAGTGTGGGGCACTATTTGTGCTTCTCTCCAGTGCTGTGCATAGCTCACTCCCTTGTTCATGTCCTTTTCTTAAACCATTTTAGGCTCTTTCCTCACGCCAGAAGCCTAGAAGTTAAGCTCTTAAAAATGAAAGAAACTTGAGAAGGAGACATAACAGTCTGGAGACAACTTCACTGAGCTGTTGACAATATCATATTTTTCAAAAATAAATATCCCACAGAGCACCAGAATGCCACTGTGTTAAGGCTGTGTCTCCGTGGGGCCACACTGAGAGTCCATGGGCTGCACCAGGGCGCAGCCTGCACTGGGCATAGCCAGGGCTGTCTCTGCAAAATCACAGCTTTGCACTGTCAGCTTTGCAGTTCAGGAGCTGCAAAAAATCCCCCCCAAAACAGCTGCTCTGAGGAATTAATACAGCTGGACCTTGGTCTGGGCAGAGACAAAACGTAAAGGGAGGGTTTGGTGCCCTTCTGCTCTTGGCCAGAGGTACAGCTGGCATTGAAATGGGGTGCTAAAACATGAGCTCAACTCTATAAACCTCTGAAGCTGTGTCATTTTGCACCAACACTTCCAGCACACCCTCTTCCCTAGCAGGGAGTGATGGGGAGCAGGGTCAGCAGCCACTTTTTGTCTCCAGTTTGTGTTGTGACAAAACTGGGTTATACACAATGTGTAATTTGTCGAGTTAAATAAGGGTTGCCCTCTCATTGCTCCTCAGAATAAAATGAGAATAGTTCAAGTGGAGAAGAATCAAGTGACTTCTGCTGGGCCTTTCAACTCCAACAGTTCATTTATTGTGTAAAGGTAAGTTATATTTTAGCTGTTGCTCTGCAGCTCCCACATGATGATTCATGCTACCAGTTTTTCTTCTATTAATAGTTTACAGAGAGTGCTTAAATTTAGATTGAATTCCATCTCATAGTCTGTCATGCTGGATAGCATTGAGAGAAATAAAGCCACAGTCTGTTTGGGCAGTGTCTTTTACAGAGAGTAGTCAACTCCTGACATGAAATTACTGAAAATCCTTCCTTCATTCCTGACCCAGACTGGATTCAGACTGCGTTGGGGATATGGTTTGCATTTCTCTGTGAGGGCAAATCTTACCTTGACTTCAGCTTCTTTTCCTTAAGCCTTTGGTAAAAGCTGAACTCCTCCTGTGCTGGAATTGAACAGTTGGTGCAAAAAGGCTTCAGTCTCTGACACGGGAGTGTCCTTCATTATGATTTTAGCCATGGGCATTGCCAGCACAATTCTGCATGGGTAACTTTGTTAAAGGAGACACTCTTCAGAAAAATCAAGCTTTTCCCAGTGTTGATTTTAAAAATGCTATCAACTATTTAATGTTGAGCAATGTGTGTGAAATAATCACATATGTACAAACACACATACAGATTTGTATTTTTATATCTATATCTATATCTAATCTGTCTTTAATGTTGAAGACATTTGCTGGTGTATCCAAAAGACCTTGAGTAAGTGTGTCCTCATCCCTTCTTTTAGACTAACACAGGTGTCTTTCATTGCTTTTGAGGAGATTCAGGCAGTGTTTGTGGGAATGGGATATGTACAAGTCAAAACACACCATTTTAAATGTCCTGTTTGACAACACTGAACATGTGTGCTAATGCAACACTCAGTTTGATGTTCTTGGCAAAATATACATCCCTTAAATGTAATTTTGCACATATTAAATAATTCAGCTGGTTAGAAAGAAAAATTTCAAGACAGAGAAGAGCCTCAAAACTGATAAAGCATTAATCTCTTTGTAAAGACAGAAATAATTTTTCTGTTTGAAATAAGATTAATTCTTCCAGATTCTGTCCTAGGCAAACTGATCATTTTCAGTCCTCCACGTGGAAGCCTCAGTACCTGGGTGTGATTTTCTGCTTCCCAGGGTGGCAGGCTGTGTTTGGTTATGAGTCTGTTTTGTGTTCCAGGGGTATCCCTGATGTGCCCAAGGTGTCACTCGGGCAGTGCCAGCAAAGAGAAGGGTGAGTTTCTCAACAGGTCTCGAGCATGAGGTTTTTATTTACTTTGCTCTCACCTTTTTGGAGTAAGCATTTCAAGGGTTGTTCTACACAGGCTTTCTAGAGTTTACTGCTTGAGCTGAGTTGCTAAATCTGAGGAGTGCAAATATCCTTATCACCACTTTTCAGCTGCCCAAAACTCAGGAGTTTGGCTTGTTCAGTGAGACAGTGAACAGGATGTCACTGCAGCTCTGCTTTCCAGGAATGACAAAGCCTATCTTGGCTGCACAGGGGAGAATCAGAAACTTTAATTCCTGTCCTTGCAGTCCTGGACTCCTTTCAGCTCAGAGCTGGCTCTGAACATGTGGCAGACCCCCTCCATGGCTGTGGGGGCTGTTTTGTTTCCAGGAGGTTTCAGCCTGTCTCTTCATGTCATCCCTTCTCAAACTGTGCTTGGGCACAGCTCTCACAGTAATGCTGGTTTATTCTCCAGAGTGACCAAGGGAAGTTGCACTCTGTGGTGCTGCCACCCCTGCATTTATTATAAAGAACAAAGAACAGATCAAAAAGCTGATTGTATTCCTTACTGTCAATTTACTGTCATTGGCCACTGGTAAGGGAGTGCATAAGTAGAAATACCCAGAGGTAAGGACAGTGCACATGGAATATGCACAAGAATTATGGTCTGATACTTGACAGGGACAATAGCATAGAACCACTAGAAAACCAATTCATTTTTGAGTTCAAAAGAAAGGTAACAGATCTATTCAGATCTTATTATAGTAATGGAAGTTATCCTCTCCAACTGGTGAATAAGACATAAAACAGCAGCTGCTCATTATAAACACAGTTCCTTGTGCAGAAGTGAGAAATGAGCATGCAGAAGACATGGAGGGTCTGGCCCCATTGCTCTGGGAGGTGTTAATACTGATTTTAACATCTTGGATCGCTGCAGAGTTCCCAGCTGCACAGATAAAATCAATAGGTGACAATGGGGATGTGATATGCCATCCAAACTGGAATGGCCAGTGAGGGAAGGAACCAGTGCTTCTGGTATCCGAACACTTTTATAGAAGGAAAGTAATTTCTAAGAAGCTACAGAAGCTGGTCAGGGAGCCATTATCAGCCAGTCCTGTGAAAGTACTTGGACATTTGTTTTGGATCTTCTATGACTTGCTGATTTAAAAGAAAATCTATGTAGTCTACATCAAATACTCTTAAAATTGGTTAGCTGCAAAAAATCAAGAGTTGCAACTGGGAAAAGAAACACCCAGTGATGCATTTCTGGGGTCCTTCAGAGGTATGGTGGTCAACATTTGTGACTTGGGAAACTTGTAAGGTGATATATTGAGAATGGGGTGGTTGGAATAAACCACTCTGGCAGTTCAGCAAAGAGGGTTGACTGCAACAGCTGCGTTTAATGTATTCAGGAACAAAATAATATTTAGAAAGTGCATCCCTGCTCCTTAAAAGTATTTTGATTTCCAGCTTTCATTGATTTCAGTGGGAGAGAGTAATTTGGATGGCTTTGAGGATCTGGGCCAAAGAGTGAAGCAGCCTCTGCAACACAGCAAACACTGCCCTGGGAAGGAGCAACACGGAGCAGATGCAGCAGAGCATGGCAGGCAGCTGATTCTGACTTGCTCCTCTAATTCAATAACAGTTGCACAGCATAAAATTTCATGGAATATCAACTAGGGGTGGGAATATACCACCTCTTGTACAGGGCAGATGCGAGGCCCTCACATCAATACTATCCTGTTCCTAGTGTCAGCATTTTTTTAAAAAGCTCTGGTAAACATCATGTAGGCAGGTGGCATTTCTAAATCTATGATCTATGCAGCATGTTTTGATGAGGCTTCTAATTTTCTCATCTCCCACTTTTGTTTTTTCTCTTGACTTGGCTAGTCAGTGTACGTGTTCCTTAAAATCATTTCATGTTACTGTGTGGTAAATTACTCCAGCTTTTTCTGTAACTTCCTGGGAAAAATTACTTTTTTTTTTTCTCCCCAGAGGATTCCCATTGTGTTTGGAGCAGCCTTCGCTCTGCTCTGTAGTTCCCAGCTGCCTGGCTGAGCCAGCCCATGAACCAGCCTGCCTTCCTGACTGGGGTAAGAGTGGAGGGAGGGCAGCTCAGGTGCTGGCTGCTGCTGCCAGTGCTGGATTTTTAATGCTTAGATGCTCGTAGATTTTGAGGTTGGCACTGGAGGGGCTGGTGTCAGTTCTGCTCCTTCCTTCCTACTGTCTTGTTACACCAAGGAGATGTAAAGCATCTCTCGTGCTGCTGCTGCCAGGGAAGGCAGGGTGAGCAGTGCTGGGTGTCAGTGATGTGGGAATGCTTTTGGAGTGGGGAATCCTAGGATAAAACCTCACTGCATGACACAAGCAGTCCCTGCACAGACGGGCCTGGGCTGGCTGTCACTGAGGTGGATCAGTCTGTCACAGGCTGGGACCTGCCATGGAGCTGGTGGGAAGTGTGGAGTCACGCTGGTGGTTTTTCCTGTTTGCAATGTCCACCCAATAGGAACACGTAGATTACTTGCTTGCTAAGAGGTAAACTTGAAAAATAGAACTTTAAAAACTTAGAAGATACCCACAATTACCAGTGGGATCCAGTCCTTGAGAGGTTCTCTCCCTGTTTGAAAATTGCTGCGAGATGAGTCATGGCTGTCCCCAAGTCCTTCGGAGGAGCGGGAGCTGGCTGGGGACAGGCGCAGCCCCAGGGGCACCGCCGGCAGGAAATGTGGAGTGTGCTGGGGGGATCCACAGCCGCCTGCCCGGTGGGAATGTGAAACTGCTGTCCACGAGTCACTATCTCTGCAGAGAACTCTTAAACACTTCCAGAGTGGTAATGCACAGGGCTCCTTTCCGTAGGTAGTAGTGGCGGTTGGGAAGAGAAGAGACTGAAGCTGCTCTGTGTGCGCACCCTGACCCGGTGTCCCCGCAGCACTGCGCGGGGCCACCCGGCCCTGTGTGCTACAGCTGCAGGCTTCGACTCGCTGGGTGGGTTTTCCAGCCTGGAAAGAAGTAGATGCTTAAAATAATGTAGTGAGAAAGCCCTCCTCTCCTCTCCTCCCCTCTGCCCTCTCCCCTCTCCTTTTCCCTTCCCTTTTCCCTCTCCTTTCCTCTCCTCTCCTTTCTTTCCTCCTTTCATTGTATGCAGATCAACTCCAGTCAAAGCCCGCTGCTGTCACTCGCAGGTCCCTCACGACAAGCCAGGACTCTCAAGTAAGTTCCGTCTCTCCTGCAGCCCCGCTGCGGGGATGCTCTCCGGGCTGTCCGTGTCGGTGCCGGGTCGCC